>CM067485.1:6270200-6286672 GCA_034552555.1 Semaprochilodus insignis
GCTGCTGTTTACACTGTGTAAAAATTTAATTTTCAATTTTCAAAACTGCTTGACTTCAAAAATGTCTGGTTCCATTGACTTACATTAAAATTGAATGAGGTTTTTGGCCTCTCCTGTTATTATTTTGGAGATACTTGTTTTCTGTTGGGCAGCGACGATATATTTTTATATAAAATATAAGTATATATTAAGTATATTAAATATTAAGTATATAACATATATATAAGTCACTTTGGAGCAGCTCCGTTAAACGTTAACGCAATATTAAGTGCAACAGGAGCAAAAATGACAATAAGTGTCAAAACCTCAACAATACAAGGTTTATAGATACAAGGTTTTCTGCACAACAGCAATGATACTTGTTGCATTAACACAGGTATGGTTGCATATATTTGAATCGCACAAATTAGTATAGGGGCGGACAATATGGGGGATTCTTGAAGGTATTCTCACAAAACATAATATAGATCATAATATTTAATTATGTTAAGGTTTGGTAAGCTGGAACCTCCAAACAATGTATTTAAAGCGTGTCCTGGAAGGCAAATGCATTTACATTCTGGCAGTGTCTATGCTCAAGGGGTAGTTTGGTATCTGTGAACCTATTTTTACTAGCTAGGTTAGATTCTCTGAAGTGGACAACAAAGCAGTTTTGTAAGCTGCCCTGAATAAGAGCATCTGCTACATGCTGTAAGAAATCTACACTAGATCCAGTCAAATAGGACTTTTTGTAGTAAAACATGCAGCTGGTTCTTTAGTACTCAGTAGAAATGCTATATAAATGCTCAGATAAGCATATTGTAACATAATCCAATGTAATGTACCACAACAAATACTGCCACAATGCATTACTTTTTCCAGTTGATTTAAACCAGAAAGTTATCATGTGCCAAATACGATGTGCAGTAGAATTCCTCTTACCCGGCTCCCAGAGAATAGGAGTACTTCGTCTTCGGAGTGCCGAGTCCAGACAGGTGGGTCCAGCCACCAAGGTTAACATACACAGCTACCCACGTGACCATCAGGCATTTTTACTGGCCTGTGTCGAAGGCCTAGGTCTATTGTTAGACTGTAAAAGACTTCCGCACACCATTCGATGAAATTCTAAAACCTCACATTCTCTTCATCCACAGCTGACCTTGCTTGCCCCCACCCACCAACCCTTTTGAAGTCTTATATGTCAGGATGGTTGGGATTCATACTGCAAGTTCAGCAAAAACTGAAAGCAAAAGTGTCAAATAGTCATGCAGAGCATAAAGAAGACACAAGACGATGTTTAGTAAGAGATCTGGTATCCACTTTAATTGTTACAGATTGGAGGATAATACAGATGCTACACTCAGGGATGTTCACAAGGCTGAAATTATACTGTAAAACCACCCAAATACATTCTGAGGTTGTGCAAAGGTGTACTTGCATTTTGGTGCACTCTGTATGTGTTTTGGAAAAGCAGGATTAGTAGACCAGCTAATAATGAAGGAAAGAAAAAATGGTCATCATTCAGCCTTTAAAGTGGATCACGTTGCTGCCTTGCTTTTAATACGCTCAATGCAAAACTGGGTGTATATGTGCATGGTTAAGCTGTGCCGTGCTAGCTGAGATCAGTATGAGGTCACTCCAATTTCTAATGAAAGTGTAACATGTTGAAGCAAGAGTATCTTTACAGATTGCTGGTTACCACTGAAACATCAAGTCCAGAAGTGCCAAAAATACACAGAATACAGCTACATCCCTACATTTCTTTCGTTAGCTAAAGAAATTTGTCCAGGGGAATTAACTCTACTTCATAATCCAGAGCCGAACGTAGCCTGGGTGTCAGCTTGATTATTGGCTAGTACAAGAACAAAAACAACAACATAGGAATTGTTATAATGCTATTATTATTTTGCCCTACGTAATACAAAAAAACACATTAAATGAGCCTTAACTTGGATTCCAATCACACTGATTCCGTTGTTTTATGTATTTATGTATAAAACAAACACATTATATGCAGCAATCTTGTTGGATCTTCATAAGAGGCAATTCAGCGGTGTTCATTTCCTTGTTCCTGTGGAGACATAAAAGAGAAATCTGTTACATATTTCATTTATGGCCCATTCGCAGCGCCCAGAAAATCAGTCGCCTGTTCTCTGGAATCTCTCAAAGCATGATAGCGTGTTTTCTTTGACCCTGACACACACACACACTCACAGGCAGTGAGACGCAGTCAGAGCTCTCACACCAGTGTGACGGACAGATGCCTTTCACATTAGCAAAGGCTTAGAGTGTCGTTCTTTGGAGCTATTTCAGCTCTAAGGCCATGCTAAGTTAACAAAGGCCTCATGTGGAGGGAGTGAACCGACATCACCTTAGTTCCTAACTCAAGTTTTAGGTGCGTTGTATGCGCTATTAATTGCAATAGGCCTTTACCTTAAACATACATGCATACATGCAGCCGTATGCACATATGTACACCCCTGGAAAAATAACGTGTTGTTGCAATAGAATGAGGTCAGATGAATGAGCACTGCACTGAATGACCAGGTTACCCCATCACTACACTAATGCCACAGGCATATTTCTAGATGACAATGCAAAGATTCATGGGTTCTAATTGTGAAAGAGTGGCTCGGGGAGCAGGAGGAATCACTTCACACATGTACGGGATACCACAGGGTCCTGAACTTAACGCCACTGAAAGTCTTTGGGATGTGCTGGAGAAGACTTTATGGACTGGGTTGAGTCTACTATTGTCGATATAAGATCTCAGCCAAAAATGAGTGCAACTCTAGATGAAAATAAATGTTGTGATGTTGCATAAGGTTGTTGAAACAGTCCTATGGAGAATATGTACTACCAAACATTAGAGTGTGCAATTTTTTTTTTTTTTGGCCAGGCAGTGTAGAGCATATTGCCCACCAGTACCATGGGCCTACAAGTTGTATCACAAATACATAACTTGCATATTCAAGCTCAAACTTTGTAGCTACTAAATATTTCATAGTAGTTACTGAATAGCTCATAGTAATTATGTTGAATAATACATGTTAAGGATAATAACTTTTAATGATAAGCCTGGAGTTTGCTTCCTCAGTCTTGGATTGAAGCTTTGATGCCAAAGTATCTAGCAAATAATGAAAGCCAGTACATTAGCATCACGCAAACTGCATATCTAAATCATCTTGCCTCAAACCACACTGACTTACTAAGTAATATTAAACTGACTTGTTTATATGGTTTCTGGCACTGGATGAGATACTGTTATGTATTAAAATAGTTGTCAAAACAGCCAAATAGTTGAATTTTGTTCTACATTACGTCTGTAGTGTAAAAGTATTGGGCAAATGCAATCAGGGGCATTTCAGCCAAGAGGAAAATTGTGTAAATTCGATTTTTGCCTAAACCATTGCTTTAAAGATACTCTCAAAAACAAGATCCAAGCAATGATATTTTTTACAATGCCACAGAGCAGTGGTCAAATATATAACACATATTAGCATATATGCGTTTCACACATGGACATATATGTGACATATATGCCATCTTATATGAAATTGTCTGTTGTCAATTATGGAACACATTTCAGCCATATATCAACACATACAAACATATATGTATCACAAAGACATTTAACAATAAGCTAGCTTTAAAAATGACTGTCTATGTTTGTATCATACATATATTTATGATCCACAGACAGGCAGTACATATATGATCCATATATTATGCATGTGTTTGTAATATATTTGATTATTGCATATGCGCATAACAAACTCTCTCTCTCTCTCTCTCTCTCTCTCTCTCTCACACACACACACACACACACACACACACACACACAACCAACAGGAAGGTTAGGATCTAGGGTTAGGGTTAGGAGGAGGGATGGTTCCCTAAAGTGCCTTTCAATGACTGTTCTTTAAAGAACCATCTTTCTGAATAAGATGTGCTTGTGTGAAGAAACCTATTAAAGCCTCCACATAGAAAGAACCCTTAGATCATATAGAGCTAGTACTAGAATAGCACCTTTAAAAGGTTCTTTACACTCACAAATGTGTTTTCCACACACGGTTCTTTAGGAAACCTACAGTGGTCCTTCTATGGCATCGCTCGAAGAACTCCACTGTCACTCTGGCGCCCTACCCTGCTGTAATGCGACTGTTGGACAGCTGCAGTGGGGAATGTGAGGCGTCATGGGCTACAGCACTGCAGGTGCCACAGGCTGAAGAATGGACATGCTCGACCTGCCACGCTCTCTAAGCTGAACAACAAGGTCGTGCCTGTAAATATAGAGCAGCGTGGCATTCGGACTGGGAGATTTATGGAGGTCCTGGAAGACCGCTGCAGATGAAACGTATGCTGTCACTCTGCTGTCCGTCAAGCACCATCTAGCACGTCAGAGCACGCCTCCCCTTTGTGCCCACTGCGCTGTCTGACTGCATCTGCTCAGTTTCATCTCTACATACAGTCAAGAGAGTTCATTTGATCTACGGCAACACTCGGCTTGTTTGTTCTACGCTGCAGATGCATTGAATTTGTGTGATTCAAACACAGGAGGGTTTCAGGACTGCTAGCTGTACTTGGTGGGACCCCCTAAATAAAGTGTGGCGGGGGGGGGGGCAGCCTAACGTGTTTATTTGTCAGCCATAGGTGCAAAACTCAGTTTAAAAACTCTCTTGTGTTATAGTGTGGATACTTTATGGTCTTGATTTAGATGTGAAATAATGCATCTGCATGTGAAATAATTCAAGACTACCTGACAGTTTTTGATTTGTAATTTTGTTATTGCATCTTCAGTTCAGGTTAGTTAGATAACACCAGCTTGCAAAATGAGAAGTTTGCAAACGTTATTAGTGTATTACATTCAGTTAGACTACACACACTGTTTAGTTATGGCTTTAGTTGCAGAGAACCTTGCAAACTTGGATAACCTTACATTGGTCGTATTGGGAACCAAGGGTCTCAATGTCTACAACCCAAATACATTAATTCATTCAATCATTCACTGATTCATTCATTCATTCATTCATTCATTTATTCTTTCACCCATTCATCATCTAAGCACATTCATCATCCTCTTTAGTCGCTGGAACCTATCCCAGCGCTCACTGTAAGGAAGCCCGAAAACTCCCTGGACAAATTGCCAGTCCATCGCAGGGCATGCAACACTAACACAGCCATTTTATTTACTCGCCAAAACCACATAGCGTAATACAGAGGGTGCTGGGGGCTCCAGGACCTCCTAATTAACCTCTTGGATGCCCTGAATATCACAAAATCCAAACTCTGGGGGCCTCTGGGTAAAAATATTAGGCTGTCTTTGTTCAGCTGCTTCACCCACAATTGGCAAGCTTCTATCTTTCTTGACTAACATTGAGCTGTAGCCCTGGTCTGCCTCAGGGTGGCGCTGTAGCAGGTTGGTTCACCCAGTTGGTTCTGCATAGTGCTACAGCCTAGTAACTGTAACTATACCAGGGACATATCCGAAGGACATTACAATGTGATGTAGCATATTTGAAAATCTGAAACAAACTCGACAAATTGAAGAAAGAAGAGGAGATGACGTGTGAAGACCTGCCAAACTAGAAGAGAGCAAGAACTGTCAAACCAAACCCTTTGTTGCCACTGAAGTGCCTTTATGGGGAGTGAACAGCCAGACAATGCTAGATTAGCGAGTCAGCATGGGACCCCTTGAATTTCAGGGGGCATCCAGCACGTTGTCCAGAACCATTAGTGACCCTACACATGTCTAAATTATTATGTGAAATGTTGATGATGGTAAAATAGTGGAGTTTTTTGGAGATTCATTTGCCTTATAATGCCCTGGATGTACCGTTCATGAATGAATTAAAACGAATGGGTTACCAAGATGTTTTAGGTGACTTTGTGAAATTGTGATTCATCAGGCCAGATTTGAAAAAAAAAAGAAAGTTTGTACAAATAAAAGACTCATTTCTAAAATAATACTTTGACATAATATGTCAGAAATTTGAGAAAATAAAGATTATTTTCACTTTCAGTTTTAAAACATGTTCATTTTTGGCTAGAGGGATGGGCTGCACTTCAATTCTGTGCTGAATGCATTTGGAAAGCATGTGATACTGTAAAAGTAAGAGTCCTGTTTTAATCCCTGAGTGGTTTGAGGCCGAGAAGCTTTGAACCTGTTTGGTACAGTCATATGCAAAGTAAGGATAAGTGAACACGTCCTCTACAGACAACACACATATGCACATTTCAACACACAAATACCATTCATTTGCTGAATTTAACAAATTAGGGAAAACATTTCTACAAATTTGTTAAACTCAGCAAATAAATGGAAATTGTGAACAGAAATTAACTGAAAAATATCAGATTTAAAGTTAGAAAATTAACAAAATATGTTTAAAATATTTGATTGAGGTTCAGACAGCTCATGGGCTTGCACAGCCAAAACCTTTTTGAATATATACCATTACCATTTGTTCGCAAAAAAACCCCAAACTGAATCATTTTTAAACAAAACCTGCTCTTTGATAGTGTACTTAAAGTAACATACAAACGGTTGTACTGTATATCCATCTCGTCCTGCTCTCCTACTGCTAGCTCTGTACTGAGAACAGTTGCTGTACAGTCTGACTATGGGAACTGAAGGCATTCAAAGGAAAGATGCTAGGGCATTGTGAGAAATGTAGTTTATGTTATTTAGTTTAGCCCAAGAATCAAGAATAATGTGGTAATATGCTATATTCCTCCAACCATACGCTCATTATTAGCAACTCAATGACTACATCTAACACACCTTGATATTCAATAGTGGTTCTCAATCCTGCCGTGCAGATTTTCATGTTTTTCTTGTTATCTAGCAACATAATAACATTATATCCCTATATTATGATATTTAGTTTGTCACTTATCAGAACAACTAAACAAAATATCAGAGGGAACTTACCGTTTGTGACTGATTTAATCTTGCCTGGAAACACCTTGAACAAACAAACACAAAACCCACACAAGTGTTTTAATATACAGCAAGTCATGGTGTAACAGGGTGGGGGCAGGTTTACTTACAGACGCACTAATTATTGACAGGCTGCTAAGAACTTCCCGGCAAATAAACGCAGGTGCAACTAACATATGACCAATGCTGTATAATTGCTGTTATTATTTCAGTAAAACAATTCAGTTAATCCAGCCCTCATGTGTTTAACTACAGAAATAAAACAGAGCATTTCCATCCGAATGTTTTCATTTCTTATATGATAATACATCATCATTTTATAATGTTATAATTTTTTTATAATAGTTACACTAGTGTGATTGATACGAAAAGCTACAAATAAACAATGGAATTAGAAAAACAGCTATGAATAATATACATAGGCTAAATATTAATTATGGTTTGCATAAAGAATTCCTTAAACTTTGATTACAAGTATAAATACTCCATATTATTATTAAATATTCAAAATTATAACGATATATTATATTATTATTATGTAGTTAATTTTACTGTAGTGTGATGTCACAACACAAGACAATCTACATCCTGGGCTGCGGGAAAGGGCTTATAAAATAGTGGAAAAATGTAAAAATATCTTGAAAACACCAGCACTCATGATCAGACTTTGAATAATTAAGTAGTAGTTTATTTAAAACAAAGAATCATCAAGAATCATGTACCCATATGCAAGGAAGCAAAAGCCCAAAAAGCTGGAACCACCCCTGCCTTTGAACCTATTTAGTAAATGCAACAGTTGCTTTTTAAAAACAACTACATGTGCTTTATGATGATGGAAAACATTAGTAAACCTGCCCCTTAATGTTCAACCTCATCATGTACCTGAAGTTACCCTTCAGATTCACATCATTCAGTACACAACAGCCCACTCTGATGACCACAGTATCCTTACCAAGACAAAACAAGCATTATGTGGAAGTGTGAGTGTGGGGTTGCGTGTGTTTCTGTTAATTTGTAACAGACAAAATGCAATTATAAAGGAAGCAGCGAACCAACACAGCAAGCACAAATACCCAGTTTGAGTAGAACACAGCTTCTTAGACCATCAGCAAACTGAACAAATGATACATTATAAGCTCACCAGACAAAAATGAGTCACCTTGCGTGTTTAAGATGGTAGTCTTCAGGCTCCTGCAGATGGCGCTGCACGAGGCTGATGGGGCTATAAATACCTGCAGGGTGTGAGTAATGGGATCCATAGATTGAGAAGAGGTGGTACAGTGCAGTGAAAGTCTTCCATGTGTGGAAAATGGCTCCAAAGCAGATGTTAATGATTGGCTAAAAGGAGTGACTGCATTTGGGCGTGCCAAAGACCATAGTGTGAAGGAAGTTGCTGAATCTGAAGCTGCGTATGGACATACAGGTCTACCAGCAGTGGCTAAAATCCCTGTCTACAGGAAATTCTCCTCGGAATTGTGCCGGGGAAGGCATCCACCAAATCTGGCCCAACTGCACAATTCTTTGATGCAAGAATGTCTGAACATTGATGTGGCCTACATCCAGAAACTTGTCCAGTCCATGCTAAACTGAATCACAGCTGTTATTGGTGCTCGTGGAGATACTACATGCTATTAGGTATGTTTCAGCCACGGGTGACTCATGTTTTGTCTGGTGAGCTTATATTATAATAATAATATTATTATGAAGATGAAGCTTTTTTGGGCTCTTTTGCAGCGTACAGCTACACTGTGTATGTTTAGGGAATTTGGAGACCTCTCTGGTGGAACTGCGTGTGGAACAACGTTCAGACCCCTTCTTGGAGAAGATAACGCATTGAAAGAGAATTCAAAGAGAACTTAGTCAAAGCTTGTTCAAGGACGTGTCTTCTGAGGATATAAGTGAATTATCTGTGATTGTTATCATATTTGTATTAGTATAATGTTGATTTTTCATTGGACACCAAACACAGAGCTGGATCTTTTTTGAGACTGTGTGTGTGATGTTATTCTATAAAGACATGGTGAAATCAGACCTGATGCATCTTTAATTAAGGCTTTTAGCATGTTTTTTTTCCTCCATAATGCTGATTGATATGCACAGCTGAAAGCCACCAAAACAGGGGAGTGCAGGCCACAGCTTAAGGAGGAGTAAAATGGTACATATATTTTAAAAATAGGTGTTACATTAATTAATAATTAGCAGAAACCAAAGTTTTTTTGGCTGCGCCCTGCGCTCCCCTATACGTACTAATGCTGTCGCTTCACATAGCCATACAGCGGTTTCACATACTCTCATTCTAATGCGCAAAGCCAACAATGGCACAGCCTTATCAGCACTCCTGCAGTACTTACTGTGTTTACCTTCATCCAGATACTGGGCTTTGTCTCAACGCTTTAGCTGAGTGCATCAAATGGAATTGACATTAAAGAAAGTACACCAAAAAAAAAAGAGAAAAAGGAATTAACTAAAAATGGTTACTCATGTTTGCATAAGTCAGTGTGCAGCCTGTAAGAGGTACAGTGTGTTTACCTTTGACGAGGCGGACGGGCCCTTGGTTTCCCACATGCCACGTGTTTTAGATACATCAGTCGGCTTCGGCTCCTGACAAAATTACACAGCACAGTCATCACACACCTGCTAACAAGGACTTCTGACTCTTCAGTCATTTCTGTACTCGACAACAAGTTTACCTCATCAGCCCAGAGAGGTGAGAGGAACAGCGGACAGAGAAAGCAAAAGACCAGAGTGGAGGAGAGCCGAGGAGAGCTGCCAAGAGGAAAAGCCATTCAGCTATCAGACAATCAGAAAACAGAGGAGCTGAGATCAGAAGGATGAAAAGGAGTAATCATTGAAACAGAATGAAAGAGGCAAAGCATATACAGTCCAAAAGCACAAAAGTCAAAGACCACTCTTTTCATTTATTCCATTTCCAGGCAAAATGGCTGTTAAGTGCTAATTCATTTTTTCAGAATAAGAAACAGAGAAATTAAAGATAAGTTTCAGCAACTAAATCTACACCAGTATTTAGTAGGATGTATCAGTTTGTATCAGTCAAAGAAATCTGCAGGGGCATTTTTCCATATTTCCAAAGTTCAGTATTAGAAGTTGGTTGCTTCTCCCTTGATACCAATCACAATCGGAAATTTAGACTCAATAGTCCACATCTACTCCACATCTGACATGTCCAGTTTCTGTGGTTTTGAGTAAATATCTTTCTTTCTGCCTATTTTTCAGTAATAGCTTTTTGACAGAAGCAGCATAGTGGTAGTGCTGTCGTCCCACAGTAAGAAGGGCCTGGGTTTGATTCCCGGCTGGGGTGTTCAGGGTCCTTTCTGTGTGGAGTTTGCATGCTCTACCCGTGTCCATGTGGGGTTCCTTCATCAGCCCGAAGGCATGCAGTCCGGTGAACTGGAGATGCTAAACTGCCTCTAGGTGTGAGTCTGTGAGTGAACGTGTATGTCTGTGTGTCTGCCCTGTGATGGACTGGTGGCCTGTCCGGGGTGTTTCCTGTCTTCCGCCCATTGAACATCGGGATAGACTCCAGCACTGACCCACAGCCCAGAAGGATTAAGTGGTTTAGAAGATGAGTAAGTGAGAGAGCTTCTTGACAGCTACTCATCCTTTCAGACCCATAGTGTTGTCTTCTCACAGCAGAAGGATGGACAGAAACATCTGTGGCTGTTTACAGATCTGAAGCGAGAGTAGAGATGAATGTTCTCCTCTCTCTCAAAGATGGAAGCTTTAAGTGCTGTTTATCTAAAGGGGGCAGTTTTGGTGGTCTACTAGATCTTTCACAGTTGTAGGAGTCTCTTGATTTTCTCTTGAAAGAAAATGTACTCCACTTTCCCCAGCTTTCGTTGGAAGTACACGGCCATAATTGGTTGGAAGGATTGAAGAGTTAACGTGGCAGGAGGCGCACCAAAGTAAAGAGTGGTCAGTAAACAGTAGATGCTGATTTTATACTTAGTGACTGGGGCTATTGCACTTAGTGATTGAGGCTCTGCTGTTTATGCAATAGGTGTCCTGCTTTTTTACTGACACAGGGAAGCGAATAACTTGTAGGGTGGTCTCTGACTTTTGAATAGTGCTGTATGAAGTAACAGAAAACTACATCAGAAATATTTAACATTAATAAAACACTCCTGTACTTTAATACAGTATATACATGTTTTAAATACATGCATTTTCACAGGTTAATGTGCAGTATAGCCATTAACCACTAGAGGGCCATCCTGCATCATTAAACCAGCCAAGGTTCAAAAGGTGAACTTATAAATTATAGGAGTTCTACTGTTCAAACGTCAGATTAGCCTGACCTTTCACATGACCTTTTATTTTCATAGGATATTCAGATAAATGAAAACCTATGATTTATAAAGCTTTCTTTCTGGCGTGTCCCCCACATGAGAATCTAATGGCACAGCGAGCCTCACAGCCTTACGTAGCTCTCCTCCTAAAAAATGGGGATACTCAAAAGAAATTCCTCCTTCGAGAAAATCAGTTTTATATTTCAGGATACGTTTCCTGGAGGGAACTTCGTCCTCATGCCTCAGTTAAGCTGAAGGTCCACAGAGACTGTTCAACTGCGGTCACAGAAAGTCTCCAGCCCAAGTGTCACCATGATCAATGCTCTCCTGGTAGAAGCTACAATACCTCAACTGTAAAAGAACTCCACTTACTTTTCAGCGTAGATACAGGTTACATTGCGAATGATCTTCAGACTGTTAAGAGTAGCTTAAAATAAATATGGGCCGAGTGTGATATATAGCCTGGGAGAGGCGAGGAGAGGAGAAGTTTGGGAGAAATGTTGGATCCCAGCCACATGACCATGGAGTGCATAAACTCTCCAAGTGCCTGACCTCGCATTGACTTCCATATACATATTCATCTATCCTCATTAAGGCATTGAGGCTCACAATCTTTCCACATGGTCTGATGAGATGTTGAGAGCACATGGGTATACTTCAGGGTATTTCAGGTGTCTGAAGTCAGTTCTTCATTATGGCTGATCAATTTTCTTTAAGAATAAATGCCCACCAGGTGGTGGTATGTAATCATTTTCACTAACTGAAGAGACTTTCTTCCTAATTACAGACCTCTGTTTCATGTGAATTAGCTGTGGAACAAGTGGAAAGATTAGAGATAGAACTAAGATGAAAACCAGTTTTGCATGCAAAAATGAGTTAATCCCAGTGGGGGGGAGGGGGGATTATATTGCATAAGACTAATAACAAGCTTGGCCTAATTGGTCTAGGGAGGACTCACGGGTTTGCCTCCTGCAAGCTTTCCTGGCGCCGGGGTCTTCGTCTCTGGAGGTTTAGTCTCAGCAGGTTTAGTCTCAGCTGGTTTAGTCTCAGCAGGCTTTGTTTCAGGGGTCTTGGTCTCTGGAGTCTTGGTCTTCCAGCTGTTGACGCGTCCTGCCACGCCAACGTTCAGCCCAGCTGTTTCCTGTGTAGACAGGATGCACTGTTATCATTCAGAGATCGACAGCAAACATATTTTTCAGTTTAGTGGTGATGGAATCCTGAGATAACTCAGCAGGAAATCACAACAACCTGCTCTTTATTATTAACTAACTTCTTTCCCGTCCCCAAAAGAGTAGAGCATACAGTACTGGGAAATGTCAAGGAACACTCTTCATTAATGAAAACGCAAGTACTCCATCAACATTTGAAAGATAGCATAAAGCGATCAAGCAATCAGTTCTTCTGGTCAGACAATTTGCTGTACCTTGGTGGCAGCAGGGGTAGCAACAGGAGCTGGAGCAGGAGAACTCTGCACATTGCCCTTCTCCCACATGCTCTTAATGTTGCGCACCCCCTCCACCACAGGCAGGTCCTTCACAGGAGACTTGGGAGACTTCACATCCTTAGTCTGGAAGATAAAGATATAATTTAATAATTACGGAATACAGATTCTGTTTTCAGGGTCTGATTTAGACATGCTCTACAGCCTGGGCTTATAGTGCTCACCTGAACAGCGGATGTGTATTGCTCCAGCCGGTTGCCTATCTTGCACACAAGTGGAGTGTGTGGAGCCTTCATTGGTCTAAAAAACAGTGGAACAGTCTTCAGATATGGCAGAGTGAGTCTATTGAGCTGAGAAGGCAAACTATAAAGAGATGACGTATTGGGACTCACGTTTTTTGGGCTGATTTGCTCAAGAATTCAGCTTTTGCTCCAATCTGTACAAAGAAATGAGAAATACATGTAGATGAGCAGAACGTATGTAACAGGTCTTTCACAATCCATGAAATTAAACGCTGGACAGTTGGCCCACATGTACCAGCCTGCCTCACCTTTCATTTTTCTTTCAATAGTAGTGTAATTTTAGTTTGTCTAATTATCCTTTTGCATGTTGCAATCTTAGGAATTAGTTAATTACATAGATTTTTATTATTTCTTTCCCCTTTATTAATTAAATCTTAATTGTTCTCTTAATTCTTTTATCGCTTTTTTGAGTTTATTGTAAATTTGTTCTACATGATCCTTCTTTTAATTTAGCTTTCCAGATTAAAATCCATTTTATTTTTACATTTCTTTTTTAAATCCCTTAAACTGTAATTTCTTGGCTACACTGAAAATGAAGGTCAGCCTCAATGTAAAAAATTAATTAAATTAAAATAAAGATTGATTGACTGATTGATTAATTGATAAATAGTCTGAAAAATAATGCTATGTTTCAGTATGATATAGTGGTGTCTCAATTTACCACATGTTTCAAAACTACAAAAATGAGGCATGCCTGAAAATGTGTTGTATATATTTCCATTAGTACAGTTTACTATGCGTAATATTTGAGGCTCTAGAGCGACACAGTGAAGTGCTGCCTGATCAGTTCCAACTGGTTACTTAGCAGCACAGAATTACTGAAAAACAAAAGCTGTGCTTTATAGTACCCCGTAGATCTCACACACTAGCTACGATACAACAATACAAAAACACGTTACAATACAATACAATACAACACGACAAGCTGTTTTATTACCCTCAGTATAACAGTAATGCTGCTGAAACTACATTTGCACACAAGCGTTATACCTGCTGAATGGTGTAGGAAATCTATCCCAGAATAATATATGAATACATGCTAGCATATCACAGCTGAAACCCAAAAGTTTAACTGCTGTTTCAGGTCACAAGGCAACTGACCTTCGTAGAGGCCCCTTTAGGAGAGATGCATTTGAATGGCGCCTTGCCCCCTTCAATGGATTCATCTTTCTGTCGTTTCTTCTCAGCTGCCTCGGCTCGCCTGCGTTCAATCTCCTCTTTCATCCTCTGCTTCTCTTGCTGCAGACAGAGAGTGTCAGAAAGCTCAGAAGGCTTTAGTGTTTAGTAATGTTGTAGTCAAGACCGCTACAGACTGAGTCAAAATCAAGACCAGGGCACGTCGAGTCTGAGTCAAGAGACTGTTCGAGTCAAGTTCGAATCAAGGCTGAGACCAGGAGTCACCGAGACCGAGACAAGACAGAGTCCAGATTAAGAGTTTATCTGTGTGTATATATGTATATATATATATACATATATATATATACACACACAGACATTTTTATTGTGATTATATTATAGTCTTGGTCAAACTTTGAAAGCAGTAGTGAGGCTATTTTCTGTTCCATTCTTCTTTAAAACTTCCACCTTAAACGGTGCAGAAGTTACAGGGGCAGGAATGTAACCGTGGCTCCATTTAAGATGGATCAGAGAAATTCAAATGAGCAGCTGGTGAATAAGAAGCTCACTTCAGCTTTGTTTCCTCTCTTCAGCCTGACAGGCCGTTTTGTTGATATTCAGTAATAATTCAGCTTCCAGTCAGAGACCAAGATCACTCGTATATGGTCTTGACAAGTCGACAAACCCGAGACCAAGACTGGTCTTAAGTAGTACCACACTTGTGTTTAGTATAGAGGTGAATGTAGTATTTAGTAGGTCTCCATGATATTGGAAGAAACTGGCATTGCAATTTGTTTCCCTGCGATATATATTGTGATATAAAAATTATTCAGGACTTTTCACCAGATGACTTGAACATCAATATTTAGAAAACATTACTCCTTGTAAAATGATTGGGGTGAAAATAAAATAAATAAAATACAAATCTGATGAAAGAAAATAGCCTCAACCTATGTCATTTTCCTTTCCAGTGTTATCCTCCCAAGGTGTGGTAATCATGCTTATTGTTAAGTTTTAGTAAATGGACTTCTGTTGTGGGAAAGTGTGATGACCTTTTTTTAAAAAATGTAAATTGACTCCCCACCTATGCAGAGAGTATTGGGCACTCCTTTGTTTTTATGGAAGCAACCCTTCGTCTCCCACTTTAAGGTGATACAAATACCCCCTCCTTATGTCTACATCTCTTTCAGTTTTTTTCAGGTTCTCATAATCACCCCCCATAAGCCCCTCTTTCGCTTCCTCCACCTTGATGTTCCCTATCTTCATTCCCCACTTACCCCTCCTTAAACTCACCTTCTCTATATAAGATTCCCTAAAAAACACTAGACCAGACTAGGCTGAACTAGGCTGGACCCGACTAGGTGGGACTGACAACCTAGGCCCGGTGCCCATGCATGATTCTGCATGCATGTGAATAAGACTGCTGATTGACCAAGCTGTACCCATACATCTCTGTATGTGCAAATAAACTCAAGGCAAAGCTGAACCTCCAGTCTCCTGACTCCTAATTCTTCCTGAAGAGCCGAATTTCTAACACTGAGAAACACTGACTTTTTAACACTCTTGTGAGAGTTAACATCCTTAACATCCAACTATGGTCAAATGCAACTATGACAATTACAATTTTTCTGCCTAATGTTGTGATTGCTATTTAAATTTAAATTTAAAATTTCCTATTAATTAAGCTCTGGGACCAGCACTTCCAGGGTTTTTTTTAGATGTTGGTTGTTGAACGTACTGTGGCTGACTGCTAACTGACAAGCTCTGAAGTAACTAATGTTAAATTTTCCCACTTAACACCTCAATGCAGCATATCATTAACAATATTAACAGTGGTTGTGACTTAAATCATTTAATCTTTCAGCCTAACATAATAACTAATATTTTTTGAGCCCATATTTTTTATGGCATCAAGGGTGTTCAGTTTGGTTTGGCTCCTCGGCATGGTTCTGAAGCATATATACCCCCTCTTTGGCCTTCTTCTCTGCCAGCTCCTGTTGTTTCTGCTTCTCCTCCTCCTCCAAGATCTTCTTCCTCTCCTCTCTCTTCTTCTTCAGTTCCTCGAGTTCAGCCTCAGCACTTTGCTGTTTCTGCTTCATCTTCTCTAATTCCTCGCTCTCTGTCTCGTTCCTCCGGCGCTTCAGCTCCACCAGCTTGCGCTCAGCTTCCTGCTTTGCCTTGGGGTCCTGCTTCTCCTCCTCAGGAGAGCGCAGCCCAACACGGCTACACAAACATACACAATTTACAATTAGAGCTGTCATGATTACTCAGGTACTTGACTAGAAAAAAATTATTACTCTAAAATTCATTCTTCACAAATCAGCTTAGTGACTGCTTTGCAAAATATCTAACAATTTACTATATATATATATATATATATATAT
>CM067485.1:6291438-6433940 GCA_034552555.1 Semaprochilodus insignis
TATATATATATATATATATATATATATATATATGTTTATATATATAATTTTATATATATAAGCTCACTGTACAACAAATTAGTCACCTGTTACTGAATCATACCTTACAGCATGTAACACCTTCACGAGCACGAATAACAGCTGTGATTGGATTTGGCATGAACTGGACAAGTTTCTGGATGTAGCCTACAATGCTAAGGCATTCTTGCATCAAAGAATTGTGTAGTTGGGCCAGACTGGTGGATGTCTTCCCTGGCACAATTCTGAGGAGAATTGCCTGTAGACTGGGATTTCTGCCACTTCTTGTTCTTTTGCCTGTCTTATTATCTGGTGTTGACCTGAGGAGGATGGGTTCCCCTTTTGAGTGTTGGTTCCTCTTGAGTTTTCTTTCTTTTGATCTGAGGGAGTTTTTCCCTGCATCTGTCGCCCTTGGCTTGCTCACTGGGGGCTTGGACACCAGATTTTTTGTAAAGCTGCTTTGTGACAACATCTGTTGTAAAAGGCGCTATATAAATAAATGTTGACCCATATGACCATACGCTTCCATACACCTGCAGATTTAGCTACTTCCTTCACACTATGTTTTTTGGCACGCCCAAATGCAGTCACTCCTTTTAGCCAATCATTAACATCTGCTTTAGAGCCATTTTCCACACATGGCACGAGACACTCACTGCACAGTACCACCTCTTCTCAATCTATGAATCCCATCACTCACACCCCACAGGTATTTATAGATCCATTATCCTTGTGCAGAGCCATCTGCAGAAGCCTGAAGCTACTACCACCTTAAACACACAAGGTGACTATTTTTGTGAGCTTATATATCATATGACATAATATATTATTATTATATTATTACTGATGTTTTTACACACTTTTACACACATTAGCATCACTGCTAGGTTAACAGTGGTCCACCATCCAAAAATATCCAGCTGAGAGCCACTCTGTGGTCAGAAACCCACTCCTGATGAAGGACCAGAGGGAGGATAACACAAACTGCAACAGATGGGCCTGCATTTAACCCATCTGTGCAGAGAAGCATGCACACGCACACACACATGCATGGGCAGTAGGCACAGGATGCCAACTACTTCCTAGTCACCATAGATAAGGCTGCTCAAGGTGGTGGGCAGCCCTATCCATGGCACCCAGGCAGCAGTTGGGGGCTAGGTGCCTTGCTCAAGGGCACCTTCAGGGGATCAAACCTGAGAGCTTCTGGTGACAGGGCTGGTTACCTAACCTCCAGCCCATTACTACCCCCTAAAAATAATGTCAGGAATCAGACTAACATGCTTTCACATGACATGACTCCCAGCAGACGTTCAGTCAGGTTATCACATTTCAGTAACTGCTATGGACAATTTCATGAGCTGGTCAAAAGCAGCTAAACTGAGAAGACCTGTCGTTGGTTGTTTACTGTATAACAGATGCATCCCGCATACCCCAGTGGCTTCTCAGGTTTCTTGAATTTAGCAGAGGTGTCTTCTGCATTCTGCTGCTTCGCTGGTTCTTTCTGCTCAGATAAAAAGTGGAGAGATTAGAGAGTCAGCGTGACTATGTATGGATCAATTGGGAACATATAATATAACATGCATATGAATAAACATGCAGGGATGAATATGTGCATGCAAGGTGAAGAGACATTATAAACCAGAGAGAGCTTACTCTATCACGTAAAAAGGATGGTTTGGGCTTTTCCTCCACAACCTACAACATAACAATACACCACAGATTAGGCGTTTCCACGCGAAAGTGATTAGCCTGCAAAGTTACAGTCATTCCTGCCAGGGGCTTTAAAGTATCACAAAAAGTGAAACTGTGGAAAAAGCATGCTTTCAATAACCACCAACACCGCACTGTACAATTTCAACATATACTTTAGACAGCCAACACCCTGTGGCACATGTGTCAACAAGCAAACCCACAGCAGTGCCACAGACTCAAAGCACCAAGCCATTGTCAAAGGCAACAGAGTGTGAGCACGGCAAACATCCAGTGAACGCGGTGACTGTAAGCCTGAGATGCCTGTTTTTAAGGTGGAATTTCACTTATTTTTCAGTTTCCTGCATAGACAATGCAAATAAAAAAAATTGCAACATCATTCAGATGGTCCTGATGTGAAATGCTGGAGTCAGAGGTGTTTACATTGTTGTGATAAGAACCAGACATCTGAGGAGCTGAATGCCTCTAAAAGGTACTTCACTAAACATTATTACATGAAATATACTGCCTGAGTATGGCTGAGATGTAGTTTTATTATAGTTCTGAGAGAAGATCTTTTTTAACCCTTATGAACATCACATATAGAAACTCAGAGGACAGCTGTAGGTTCACAGGTCATTTGGGATTGTAAATAATCTTCACAAAAGTTGGAATGCTCTGCAAACTGTAAAGTACAACAGAATGCAGTGATAGATGTGAAATGAACAAATGTTGAAACTGAGAAATGCTATTGCTTTTTAGAAAAACACATGCACAGTTTGAATTTGATGCCAGCAACACAGCAACAAAAAAGTTGGGACAAGAGAACAAATACCTGGTGGAGTACAACTAATTAGGCTAATTGGAAACACGTTAGCAATATGATTGGGTATAAAAAAGATCAAAAATCAAAAATAGTGTATCTCAACATACAATAGCAAAGAACTAGAGGATTCCATTGCCTGCCGTATATACTGTGCATACATTACAGCCTCATTAAAAGATTCAGAGAATCTGGAGAAATCTTGGTATGCAAGAACATGGCCAACAACCGACACTCGGAATTGGAAAATCACTTCAGGGACTCAAAGGACTTCCCATAACAATCATCTGTGAACACAACTTTTCTCTGCATTCACAAATGCAAATTAAAGGTCTACCATGCATAGAAGAAACCAGATATAAACAGGATCCAGAAATGCTGCTGCCTTCTTTGGGCCCAAGCTCATTCAAATGGGCTAAGGCGAAATGGAAAAGTGACCTGTGGTCTGACAAATCAAAATTTGGAATTCCCTTTTAGGAAGCCATCAACGCAGCATGATCCAGGCTAAAGAGGAGAGGGACCATCCAGCTTGTTATCAGTGTGCAGTTCAAATGCCAGCATCCGTGACAGCATCGGGGGGCCGGTGGGGTTGGAGGGGGGATGTTAATGCACATGTCATGGAAGTCTTGCACAGCTGTGAAGGCACCATTAATGCTGAACGATATATACGGGTTTTGGAACTACATATGCTGCCATCTAGATGACGTCTTTTTCAGGGAAGCTCTTGCTTATTATAACAAAAAAATGCCAAACCGCATTCTTCATGTATTACAACAGCTTGGCCTCACAGCAAAAGAGTTTGGCCTGTGTGCAGTCCAGACCGGTCACACACTGAAAAGTGTGTTGAGCAGCTGAAACCCTACATAAAGCAAGAATGGGAAACAATTTACTTTCATAACTGCAGCAATCATTTCCTCAGTTACTGTTGAAGGTAGGGGTCATGAGCACAGTGGTGAACATAAACACGTGTCCCAACCTTTCTGAAGTGTGTTGCTGGCATCAATTTTAAAATCTGCATGTATTTAAAAAAAAAAAAAAAACAATAAAAATTTCTCAGCTTCAGGTTGTGATATGTTGTCTTTGTGCAAATTAAATACAGGGTCTAAATGATTTGCACATCATTGCATTCTGCTTTTATTTACATTGTACAGTGCTCCAAATGTTTATGGAAATGTGGTTGTACAATGTACATATAGTCCCTGGTTCCAATCAAAACCACTTTAAGAAAGTTTCTCTGCAATGCTCTATTTCACATCAGACCACTCGGAAAGACTGTTATTAACTTGTCAGTGACTGAACTGTGCAGACAATCAAAAAATCAGTGCAATTCCTCTTTAGTTACAGACAAATAAGTGTAGGAAAGATAAAGCCATTGAATTTGTGAGCCCAAACCCAAACTGGAAGGAGAGTACCTCCTTGGGTTTAGGCGTTTCCTCAATTTTCGCTTTGGGTTTTTCTTCAGCCTCCTTCTTCTCCTTCTTGGTAACCTGTGGCTTCTCTTCGATTTTCTTGGGTGCGGCTGGTTTCTCTACAGGTTTGTCTTTTGGAAGTTCAACCTTTATCTCCACTTCTCTCTTTGACCTGTCTGTTTTTACCTCAGGTTTCTTCTCTGGTATATGTGGTTTCTCTTCCTCTTTCTTTGGTTTCTCTGCCTCCTTTGCTGGCGGAGGTTCTTGAGCTGGTGTCTTGGTTTCTACTGGCTTCTTTGATGGGACCTCCACCTCTATTTCCACAGGCTTCTCTTCTTCCTTAGCCTTGGCTATAACAGGTTTTTCCTTCACTGCCTCTACTTTTTCTTCCTTTTTCGCAGGCTCTTTTGGTAACAAGTCTTCATTTATAACCTCTTTCTTTTCTAGATCTGCACTCGCTAGACCTGTATCTGCTTTCTCCTCAGCCTCTTTACTCACAGCTTGACCGTCACTCTCTTCCTATAAAATATAATGTGTAATCGTTTATGCAACCACTTCAAACTCCACGCTTACAACTCTCCATCCAGAAACCCTAACATTAATATTATTACCTCAATCCTTTCTTTGCTTTTCTTCTCTGTGGATTCCTGTAAAAGATAAATGTACATGAACGTTATGCTTGAAACACATAAATATTCCATGCCACATTAATTCAGTCTATAAACTCTTTAAAGAGTTAGTGGAACAGTTTTCTTCTTCTATGGGAAATGACCTGTTCTCTGCTGAGCTTATCTTCCACTTCTTCCTCTTTCTTCTCCTCTTGTTTATCTTTTGGTTCCTCTGAGGCTGTCTCCTGGACCTCCACCTTTGCCTCCTCTGCTTTCTCCACCTCTTTCTTTTCCTTCTCTGCAAAGGAGTTGACTTCGTTTTTGGTGGACTCGTCTTCTGACGTTCTCCTTAGACGGCTTGGCTTGTCCTCGCTGGGCATAGTAATGGCAGCAAGTCCGTCAGCCAATGTGGGGTCCAACTCCTTCTGTCTCTCCATGGCCTCTCTCATCCTCTTCTGCCTACGTTCTTCACGTTTGGCGAGGCGTTCCATGAGAGCCTCGTCATCATCATTAGACGCCGTAATCAGTGCTGTGTAACCTGGGGTTTTTTCACTGGAGAAGATATATGTGATTATTATAAGCATAACTGTGCCAAATAAAATACAGTCAAATGTAGTTAGATGACACCGCACAGCAGTAAATCTACACCCATGAGACAACTCTGTTTATATTTGTTCCAAACAGTTATGTGTACTGCAGACTGTCTACAATCTGTTTGTGGATTGTGGTTTTCTGGATTAAATGCAGGCAATGAAGTTGATGATTTGTTAGTATCAGGCATGTCAGCGCTATTGAGTTTTATGAGACTCTGCCTGTTCTGTGCAGCGTTACCTGTTAGTGCTCTTGAATTCAATGAGCCAGTGCTGCTCTTGAGGCCTGCTAGGGTTGTTGATTTTACTGAAACTGTGATTGTTGGTGCCATTAACCTCTTAGAGATCGTATCTTAGAGAGGACCTACCAAACAGTATAGTTCTGTCATATTCACTCTACCTGTTAGCGCTGTGGTGAATGTGCCTTAAGTATTCAATGAGACTGTGCTTGTTAGCTCTGCTGATTTCTGTGGGATTTTACCTGATAACTGCTGGCATGTTAACACTACTGATGTATGTGGGATCTTCACAGTAGGTCACAGTACACCGGCTAGTATTGCTATTGATCTCTGTCACTCTGTAACACCAGTGATTTCTAACATGGTGATTTCTGTCACACTGTACTCTCTAACACCTGTGATTTCTGTCACACTGTATCTGCTAACACTGGTGATTTCTGTCACATTGTGCCTGCTAACATGGTGATTTCTATCACACTGTACCTGCTAACATGGAACTTTATTAGTGCTGTTGATTTCCGTGAAAATTTATTAGCATCGTTGATTTCTCGTTGAGACTTTATTAGCGCTGTTAAGTTCTGTGAGATTGTATTAGAGTTGATTTCTGTGAGACGTTATTAGCGCTGTTGATTTTTGTGAGACTGTATTAGTGCTGTTGATTTCTGTGAGACTGTATTAGTGCTGTTGATTTCTGTGAGACTGTATTAGTGCTTTTGATTTCTGTAAGACTGTATAAGCCCTGTTGATTCCTGTGAGACTTTATTAGCACTGTTGATTTCTGTGAAACTGTATTAGTGCTGTTGATTTCTGAGAGACTTTATTACCCCTGTTGATTTCTGTAAGAATTTATTAGCGCTGTTGATGCCTGTGAGACTTTACTTGTTAGCACTGTTGATGTAAAAAATTAATAAGATTGTACTTGTACCTGTCATTGCTGTTAAGTTCCGTGGCAGTGCTGCTAATCTCCTCGTTTTCCATGTTGCGCAGCCTTTCTTGCCGGGCTCGCCTCCTTCGCTCTCGGGCAGCCTCTTCATCATCATCATCAAATTTTGAGGAACCTTCCCTGAACAAAGAGCGAAGTACATATACCCATGAGTGACATTCCTGGCTTTTAATATGAATTAGTGTATTAGATCATTGGGATGAACCATGGAAGAACTTGGCAGGATTGTGACCAAACTTTACCTCACCCCAAGGAGTTCATAACTGTTTAATGGCTGACCAAACATAGGTCTGAAATCCAGCACCCATATTTAAGTGTGTGTGTGTATGTCAAAGTCATAACTCATATAAGGAGGAGGTGAAATGTAAATAACATGATCATAAAACATGCCTGCAGTATAGATAGTCAGACATAGAATGGGTTCCTTTTGGGATATTTATATTTATGCACTCATGTTTGACTAGCATGTCATTAATCTTAAGACATTACCTATATCACACTGTAATTCCCATCACTCATTATAAGTGTAGCTCTATATTGCACTACATCCAGTTCAATATTCAAATATAACAAATATTCTTCCATTCATGACAATGATCAAACAAAATGCTACTTAAACAGTTTGTGCTGCAGACAGATTTCCCTGTTGGTCCACCAGTCTTGAAACCATCACCCAATTTCAAATCAAAGTACAATCGGACAGAGGTGTTACTAGTCATCTCTGGGTGGGCATTTGAATTATTTAGGTGGGCAACAACAGCAATGATGCTTTTCATTAATAAGGCATATATACAAGGGCACTCTCAACACTAACCTAAATCAACTGGGCTGGAGGATGGTGTGTCTGGATTTTGTGAGGGATGGAAATTTCCTGGCTCTGCCATAAAGGCAGTAACACTTTGCTTAGCGTTGATAGAGGCACTTGCACTGGGGCGGAGGGTGCCCGTTTTTAATGAGCCAGCTATCCATAGCTATCCATGAGCCAGCTATCCATAGCTGGCTAGGTAACTGGCTATCCACTAAACCAGTGGCTGCCAAGTGAACTGGTAACTCAAAAGAAGCACATAGATTGTAAACACAACTGAAAAACTACACTAGATTACTAATATAACTTATTAGAAAGAGCCAAAATAATTAGTGAGAATTAAAGTTATGAAAACTTTCACATGAAATTTGTAGCTACAAACAGGTTTGAGCAGTTCACTTAACCAAATCTGCACCACTTGTGTGAAAAAGGTGTTGCCATTTGGTGGAGTACTGAAGAGCATGCATGCAAGAGTAATGCATTTGTGATGACCAATGACAAAATTACTGAGAACTATGAATGCTCAAAGAAATAGCTGTAATGGTAATTTTTCATGGGATGGGCAATTGATTCCTCTGGGTGTCTCCATCTGTAGACATGCCAAGGCAGTCCAGGGTAAACAGATGTGCTCTTTAAACAATTTCATTTTTTGGAACAGAGACTGGTTCACACTGCAGTTTACTTGAAACCCACCAGAAACTGAAACAGACCCAAACTATGTTCAAAATGTGTCGTTTTCAAACTGCAGTCTGCGGCTGCAGTACCTTTATGTAGCAGCCCAAACAAACACATACCCAGCGACTGTGTGATTTATATAACTTTCAAACTACGTCTCAAAAAACCCACAAACTGGCAACCCTGCGTAACAAGGAAACCTGTGGGTCAAACGCATATTTCTGTTTACCAAAGAGACCCTGCAGCTTTAAATCTCTACTGTAGCAGCTGTTTCCAAACTTCTGAAGTTTCACTGCTGTGGGTTTTCTCAAGCTTTGTTCATAGTCTTTTGGGGTATCACCACATCAAATGTACACTCACAAGCAAAAAAACAACACACACGGAAGGAAATATCAGATTACTGCAAAATTCGGCATGCAGTCATGTCTATGTAGATATGTCTCAGGCAGATATGTAAATGACTACAGGTGTGGTCTGGTTTCGTGAGGCCATGCACACACCGTGAACAGGCTCCGGACGGCCCAGACAGACCACCAGTAGAGAGAATTGTTTGATCAAGCATAAGCAGCTCCCACAGTTTCCTTGTTCACCATGCAGACACAGGTGGCACCTTCATTACACATCCTTGTCTCTGCCCTTAGCTTCTGTGCTTAGCAGAAGGAAATTTAGTGCCCCATTACATGTCCTGCCACTGACAGCCAGCCACCATCGCCTTTGTTTGAAGTGTCGTGAATGAGAACTCTAGACTGATACGGACTGGAACTGTATCGTCTTTACTGACGAATGCAGGTTCCCAGTTACGGATCTGACGACAGTCGGTTTCAGGCCTTGTGGTATGTGCTTCAGTCCTGCCCCAACTGCTGATCATCTGGGGAGCCATCGCATCAACAGTCAGTCACCCCTAGTAAGGATACATGGGACACTAACAGCTCAGTGATATGTGCAGGACATCCTTCACTCACATGTGTTGCCTCTCATGGCAGGGCTTCCAACTGGCATTTTTTCAGCAGGATAATGCTCGCTCACACACGGCAAGTGTTTTCCAGTGTTATCTCCACCAAATCACAACACTTCCTTGGCCTGCCCGGTTGCCAGATTCATCTGCAATCGAGCATTTATGGGACAAGCTGGGACGCCTGCTTCAGCCACCTATGAGTGTGCAGGATCCACAGGTCCAGCTGGAACATCTGTGGGCAAATGTGCCGTAGGATGCCTTGCGAAACCTGTATGCCTCCATGCCCAACTGTATCTCATCTTGTATCCATGCTAGAGGCGGCCCCACAGGGTACTAGAGCCTACTTTCCATTATACAGTTTTCCCCAATAAACGTATCCTTTTGCTCTAATATTGTAATCAATTACATATTTCATCATTACATTCACACATTTTCATTTTCAAAGTTTCATTCAATTCCAACAACTCCTTCTTGGTGTATATATGTATATAGTTTTTATTTGGATGTAATAGACATTCGGAGCCGTTAAGTGTTTATCTAATTACACTTTGGATAAATTAACTCAAATAACATACTTTCTATGAGTATGTGATTTTCACCTTATATATATATATGGGTGTGTGGGTGGGTGTGTGTGTGTGTGTAAAACATCATGCCACAAAACATGAGTCCAGTACAACACCAATGCTAAGCTTATCACTAGTAAACATCTCCAATACTGGAAAGACTGTTGATTTTGAACGTCCTTAAAAGAGCTCATCATCTGCTCAGGCTTTAGCAGGAATTTCTCTGCAAAGAAGTTTTTTGTTCAGTTCCTCGTTAGAGTCTGACAAGCATGTCTGCTTCTTTTTAATTTAGTGGCCAAGTATTCCTAAAAATCTTGGAATACTGCCTTTTCAAAATGTAACATGGACTGAATACAGATTCGGAATAATTGTATTACATCCCGTGTGTCTGTACTCAATTTTTTCAGGTAAATCAGATTTAATGGATACAGACAGAGAGCAGTTTGGATAGTCAAAGGGAAATTCCCATTAGGATCATTGTGAAGTGGTAAATTCAATTACGTTTCCAGCCAAGAGAGAGCCAAATCATGCCGAAACAGCCTGATTCTCACAGCTGTTTCTCCTTTCTTCTTAGACAATCACCATGTGTGTAGTGGACCATTCCTTCCCAGTTAAACTGCTGAGTGGGTCTGGCATGGCTTCAGTTTGCCATGGCATGCCAGTGTTTATCAGGCAGAGAAAGTGCATTTGAAATGGCCCATTGATAGAGAACGGCTACGGTTTCCCCCTCCCCCTCTCAACTTCCCCCTGTCGATGATTTACAGATGTTGCGGATGGTGGAAAGATTTAAAACAGGGACAACAAGTCCACTTATTCGTTCTGGTTAAGAAAAGGAACGGAAATCCTACACAATCCCATCCTTTCTGGGATTTCCAAACTGGAGGGGTCATCTGCAGAAAAAAGGCACGCAATTTTCTCGGAGGAAATTTCTTCAAGTAAGGAATTTGGAGGATACTGGTCTTGTACATCCATGCACTGTATCTGTCAAACACCCAAAGTAACACAGACCAAAAGGGTGGGGAAGGGAGGTGATTCTGTGCACAGCCTAACTCTCCTGTCAAAGTCTAGAACATCATGGCTGGCTATTTGGCCCTGGAAGAAAAACAGCAGTCAAAACATTCCAGCGTCTGTGGAGTTTCCTTGACCTGGTGGTGTGGAGAGAAGCAGCTGTGTCTCAGGGAAGGATGGACCAAGAGAACTATGGGAAGAACACAGGGAAGAATCTTCAGGGAACTGGGGCTGACCACTTGACTCGACTGATTTAGGAAACTATGAAGAGGATAATGTCTTCTTTCAGGTGTCCAGTAAACTGTTTATAGGCATCTGCGAGGTGAGATGAATGTTGAGCTCTTTCCAGGATTTTCCCCTTTGTGACCTTGATGTTCATCCTTGACTGCTTAATCTGGCTTGAAGAACCATGTAAACCACAGGGTGGAGGCAAGAACAGCATTTGTTGTGGTGTAGACCGCAGTGAGACCAGAGAACTCAAACATGGCCAGTAGATCATTTCAATATCAACTAAGAAAAACTTACTGTAAAAATGTCAGTGTGCATCATTACACAATACCCGTCTCGTTAAAAAGCAATACAGCCTCAGGACAGCCTGTATGAGATTTCGTCTCCCAGAAACAAGAGCCCCTTCAAAAGTAGTTAAGAGCTTGGACACACTGAGCTGGGTGGACGTGGAAATGGATTGCTTTTTCATCAGTAATTTCTCACTGAATATTTCCTGTCTCCAATAAATTGTGTTTTTTCTTTCCACCATAAAGGCAATGGATGTGGTGTAAATGCCTTGAGGTTGCGTTCTAGCATGAACAGAGTGGTTAAGATTTGAGGCTCATCCATCTCAATAAAGTTTCTCTTTTGAATGTCCAAACGCATAACCACTCCACAATTTCCCAAACCAGTGTCCAACACGGAATTACTGTAGAGTTGCGTTGTATATTATGTCGTTTATTGTTTTCAGCACAGATGAGCAACAAAAGAAATGCTCCATGACTGTGTCTGCAATGTTCCTGAAATGAGAAAGTAATAGGAAATGTGTTTCTCTCCTTCTCCCACTCCCCCCAAAAACCTCCATGCTGAGAGGAAGTGCTTTGCCCAGTCAGAATTCATCATATCTCCAGCTGAAAGGCTGTTAGTGAGAAAGGCGTGGTGGAATTGGCAGCTGAATTAACAGTGCGTTTGACTGATTCTGTGGCTTGATTTCCTGCTTAGCTCAAATGTCTGCGCTGTTTGGATCTTCAGCAGGCATTAATCACACCGCATTACAATTATCATTAGTCTCTTTCAGTCATGCATGTGCTGTGTTATATTTCAGCAGGAACATTTCTCGTACATGGCCCAGGCAACTTCATTCACTGTTTAGTTAGCATTGCTATAAGACATAATTCATGACCTACTGGACTAATGACATTAATAAGTTTATTTAAAAACTGCTCTAATGACTAATACGATTGTCAGTACTGTCAGAAATGATTTTCAGTTCTCAATAGTCAAATAAATTGTTGAGGGGGGTGGAGGTGGGGGCAACAATACTTAGTACTGGTTTGAGTTCAACACTGGCTAAAGTCACTGGACTGAATATCAGATGTAATAAAATCTATAACCTCAACTATCACATAAACGTTTACAATCTTTTTTACAGAGTAAGTTCTGTGAGTGAAAAAGTTAGAATAAAAAGAAACAGCAGTGTTGCGTAACTGATGTTATGGGTTATGTATTGCTTCCTTTACGGCAGTAGAACATTTGTTTCCCAGTTTGAGCATGGTGCTGTTTAGATGGTTAAGTAAAGTGCATCCAGACAAATGTATAATACACAGCTTCGCCGTTTATGAGAGGAAAAAAAGACGTTGTCAGGTTGGTATCTGTACTGGCATATACTCAAGGTATCAGTATCAGCCATGAAAAAGTCTTAAAAACCCTAAAATAACTGCAAAACAAAAACCAAATTGTGCTTATCACATATTCATAGTATTTTGCTGACAACACACTTCCCAAATGCAGAAAATTATAGCTTTTTATTTAATAACACTTATTTTTTACCATGTCCTAACTGTATGTTGTTCACAAAATACTGTAAATTATTGGTGTTTAGTTCATAGCATTTACAGCAATCTGCAGTAGATGAGTTATTACTGAATAACAATTATTATTATGACAAGTGACCCCAAAGTTTTGAGCAGTGGTGTATATACTTCAAAAACTACTCAATACATTTTATACTCAAATACATAAAGCAGATTTCTGCCAATACTGACAAATCTCTGGACTGGCTGATTTTATCTAAAGGATCAGATGGACTTCAGCATCTACCTCTAGCATATAGTTTGCTTGTAGCACATGCTTTTATCCAGCCTGGAATTCCCTTCCTCTGTAACACAAAATTATCTTCCTGTTCTGCTTAGTCGAGCCACAGCCGGAATGGAGGACTGGATGGCATCCAGTCTCAGATGAATGTATTTTACAACATGCTTCATTTTTTAACATCAACACAAACGATTTCAAAGTGACAAGCATCGGAATACGCAGAATGTGTGTGTCAGTGGAATAAAACTTCACACTCTGCTGTCATACAAGAAACCCTCATGCCTGATTTTGTAAGTGAACTCATTTTGGTGAGAATGTTGTTCTCTGAGTAGGAGCAGTGCTGCACTCAGGGCGGTGAGAGGGCCTGAGGGCTGGCGGAGGCCGGAAGGTATGTGTGTAGGAGTTGATAGTGTTACTCTACATCTAGAGTGGAAGAGAATGAGAGAGATGTATCATGGGCCTTATTAAAGCATCAGCACCTGAGATTCTGCCAAGGACAGAGTAGTGTGTAATACCCACCCACACACACACTGTACACACACACTGTACACTCACATACAGAAGCAACACAAATTTAAACACATACAGCCATCATTGAAAGAAGAGCTGCACCCAGAAGGAAGTGTCGGATCACAGTGCTATGGGGAAGGAAGATAAAGGTTACCAGGAACACTAAATGATGATAAATTTAGACTGATATAGGTAATATTTACTGAGCTACACATACAGAAGTTGTGTCTTTTAGTATGGCGTCGGGCTGCCATGTTTGCTAACTGGCAACATGCCGGATGTCATGGCATGGAGTTGTAGAGGTTCCTAATGGTGTCCCGTTGTAATCCATCCCATGCAGCTTGAATATTCTCACACAGTTCCTGCAGATTTTGCAAATTATGTGCACCTAAGAAATTCTCTCAGACTTCATAAGAAACACAGAATTCCATTTAGCAGTTGCACTCTTAGGTAACTACAGCAGTGGCTGATACGCACCTCCACGTTCACACACTAGCACTAGTGTATCTGTCATCCTGAACTGTACACAGCTGCCTGCCGGACCTTATAAGGCCTGCTGGATTCTGGGATTTGTAGGAGGATGGAGCAACCCCGGGAAGGGTGAGAGAGTCACATCGTCCTGCCATTTACAAAGAGCAATTCATCTCACGCTATAAACACTCCACTGCAACCCAGCATGAGCAACAATGAACCAAACACTGAGCCAGTTTTTACAACTCAGGAAAAAGTCATTTCACGAGGCCTAACCGAATGGGACTGTTCAGTGTTTGTGACTTATTAGATTATGAGAAACGTGTAAATATTGACTATAGAAAAAGCGGTTCCAAAGCCTGCGGAGATAAATGGAGAAGTGATGTGCCAACGGCCAATTTCCACTGGAAAACAAATGAGCACGGACAAGCCTGACTCTAATCTGCATGAAATAAGCCCAGAGTAAATACACAGCCACTAACTGACAGTGATGCACGGCAGTCCATAAACGCTGATGCCATGTTTACACGTTGTTCTGTTCTCTGACAAACTAAATAAACCCAAACTGTCCAAAAAGCTCTGAGTGTCTATCCGCTGCCATGCAAAATAATTTAGGGCACCATGTAAACTGTTACTCCTCGGTCCTCTATGGTGCTGAAAAAGCGTGATGCACCAAATTGCCTTATTCAAATGTATATAAAATACATTACATCAACACAATTACTTGAAAACGTAAACAAAATGAAACACAAAATGTGCAGATGTAGTATATTTATATGTAATACGGTTTTATTTAGATGCACATGCTCAATGAAATTGGAACCGCATGTAGTATTGGCACAAAATCAGTGATTAGATTTGGCCAATAATTCACTCTCACTCACGCGCTCATCTTCTAAACCGCTTTATCCTCATGTGTCGTGGGGCATGCTGGAGCCTATCCCAGTGCTCACTGGGTGAAAGACAGGAAACACCCTGAACAATTGACACACAGATTGGTCAGTAATTCAAACTCTTATTTGCATGTGATATTTCTAATTTTCCAGAAGAGCAGTTCAGGTGTTTATTTGTTGCTAGGCTAATGTGTCTGCGCTTTATATTCAGATATAATAAAGCTTAGATATACCTATGGATATGTATATATGTATATCTCCCATCTGGCAGACGATCCAGGAGCGTAAAATCATGGACCACCAGATTACGGAACAGTTTCTATCCCCAGGCAATCAAGGTTCTGAACACCTCACTTCCTTTGACAACCATTCTACCTCATGCTCCTCTGCCACAAGCATCTGACCAGTAATGTAGTTCATGCTCAGTCCTCTCTCCTACGAGATGACCACCAGAACATTACAGACTGCTTCACTGCACAGACTGACCACCAGAACATTACAGACTGCTTTACAGATAGCACGTTTTGCACATACCCTGGTGATTCAATGTATCACTTCTATATAAGGACCAGTATTATTATATTTACACTGATTATGTATACTATGTGTATGATACATGTATACTTAATAAGGATACTTGGGTCTATAATTGGATTCTATTGCACAGTTCTGTCATTTGTACTAATACTGCATACTGTACAAATGTTTTGTTCCTGTACCTTTCAGTCTTATTAGGTATACACTGTACATTTTCGTAATTTATATACATACATATCTATCTTTCTTTATTTAGTATGTAGTATTTACATTGTGATTGTTAGTACCGCTTGTTCCTCTGTGCATATGACAATTTGAATTTCAATGACACTTGAATCTTGAATCTAATGCGAATCCAGGAGCATTTAGCCCCATCTCTACGTGTTCTAAGGGTGACAGATATGAAAAGATGTTGATTCCAACATATTCTATTCATGTGGAAGTAATTCAAATCAAGTGAATTCAGGGCACCGCCTTTTTCAGTGCCGAATCACTCTGTACAATAGCTGTCTTTTATTATGACTGCTGTTTAAAGCTTTAACATTGCCATGTAGAAGCAGAGCAGGACGCTGTAATCGCTCCAGTAAAACACAGAGGGTACGACATGCAGATGCTACGACCTTTATAAGGAAGAGAGTGAAGCAGAGAGTGAAAGCTGTTTGGAAGGGGGACATGCAGGCTCATCCAGTTTGGCCTGAAACTGAGAGAGAGAAAGAGAGAGAGAGAGAGAGAGAGAGAGAGAGAGAGCTCAACAACAGAGGCCTACTTTAATATAGCGCTGGCTGAACTGTGGTACATGAATCCTCCTAAAATAAAGAGACGGCAGGCACTGACATATTCTCTATTTGGTTCACAGATATCAGAGCAGATGCGAGTGAGTGCACAAACTATATCAGTTTGTGTGTTTACATTATGTCTGCATGATACTGGAAAAAACTGACATTGCAATTTTATTTCACTGTGATCTACACTCATCATCAAAAGAAGAGCTGCACCCAGAAGGAAGTGTCAGATTGCAGTGCTATTGGGAAGGAAGATAAAGGTTACCAGGAACAATAAATGTTGATAAATTTAGACTGATGTGGGCAATATTTAATGAGCTGCACATACAGAAGTAGCGTCTCTCAATATGGTTAATGCAACATGCCAGACGTCTCGGCATGGAGTTATAGGGGTTCCTAATGGTGTCCTGTGATAATCCCTCCCATACAGTTTAAATATTCTCACACAGTTCCTGTAGATTTTGTGGTAGGGGCTTTTGAGTGACACCAGGCCTTCTGAATGTGTCAGGCCTTCTGGAGGCACCGTAGTCAGCGCAAAAATGAACGGTTTGTTGTCATGCTTCGTGACAACAATCCATTCATCTTGGTGCTGACCACGGTGCCACCACACATGGATTCGTTGGTCGTCTCCACCAAGACAAAAGTGTGACTCATCACTGAAGAAGACCTGCTGCCATTCTGTGTCACTCCATGACAGTGGATCAGAATGGTCTGTGTGCATGTAGTCCTGGGTCATGCAGCCATCTGCCAATGGTGATGGCATTAACAGGATGACTCATCACTGTGCACTGAATGTTCGTAATCGTGGCTGTTGGGTCAGTCAGGTACACCAATAAGGTCTGTTCTTGCTTACATCACATATGTGGCTGAGTGTGAAACTTAAATCAATCACATGACTCACATTGTCAAACCTACTCACCAAGGTCAATTCCTGTCTGGTCCTGTGTGTGTGTGTGTGTGTGTGTGTGTGTGTGTGTGTGTGTGTGTGTGTGTGTGTGTGTGTAAGAGAGAGAGATTTACTTCTCTGCTTCTTTCTGCATCTCTTCTCGTTTTTGTCTGCGGAGCTCTCTGCGGCGTTCAAGGTCATCATCCATGGTGTCTCACACAGAAACTCCTCTTGTTCTCACTGAGAGATAGAAGAGAGCACAGAGCACTGATTAATACAGTCAAAGTGTGAACCAATCTCTCCCACCCCTTTCTGCTTTATATCCCCTCAAGACCCCCTGCTTTTTAACCCCACAGGACCCCCTACACACTCCTTCGTCTTTGACAATTACCAGAAAAGGTACCCTCTGCTCACTCTTCAGTGTTCTTAACAAACATCAAATAAACAAACATCACTCCCCGCCACCCTCTACAGGTGTTATTAACAAACATCAAATAAACAAACATCACTCCCCGCCACCCTCTACAGGTGTTATTAACAAACATCAAATAAACAAACATCACTCCCCGCCGCCCTCTACAGGTGTTATTAACAAATGTCAAATCAACAAACATCACTCCCCGCCGCCCTCTACAGGTGTTATTAACAAACGTCAAACAAACAAACATCACTCACTGCCGCCCTCTACAGGTGTTATTAACAAACATCAAATAAACAAACATCAATCTCCGCCGCCCTCTACAGGTGTTATTAACAAACATCAAATAAACAAACATCAATCTCCGCCGTCCTCTACAGGTGCTATTAACAAACATCAAACAAACAAACATCACCCACTGCCGTCCTCTACTCGAGTTATTAACATCAAATAAACAAACATCAATCTCCGCCGCCCTCTACTGGAGTTATTAACATCAAATAAACAAACACACTGCCACTGTATAAAGGTGTCATAGCAATGATCAGAAGTAAGAATTTTTACTAGCACACTTATGACACATTTCTTTCATTTACATTTATTTGCCTCAAGCCAATGAGAATATACTCATTTTGCATTCTGTCTGTTTTAATGTAACCATATGATCGTTTGATGCTACATTGTAATGTCACAGATTCATTATAGTTTAAGGGGTTAAATAAGATCATCATACACTGTTCTTAACCTTCACTGCATTCCAGTGCACACATGCCCTGTTCTCTGTTCAACACACCTGAGTCAACTCATCAGCTGAATATGGAGCCATGCATGAGTTGAAATGTGTCAGGGCAGTGAAGACAGCACAGCCAAGTTTGTTATTCCACGCTGGGGTCTGCGGGGTCTTTATGGTTGCCGTGAGGAGACCGAAGGCTATGGGGACAGGGCAGCCTAGCAGAGACGGCCACGGTGGGAGAACACAAAGCATATGTTTTGCGCGGTCTGGAAATGCAATATTTGACTCCTCTCCAGGTCAGTGGAGGAAGGAATAAGAGATCCCAACAAAAACACTCCACTTCCAGACGTTCTGGCTAAGAAAATCGAATAAAAATAAATCACCAGTGCGTGTGTGCATTTGTGTTTACAGCTTAAGTTTCCTGTGCATTTCTGAACATCGCAGTACATATTATCTCAGCTCGAGAGCTTTGGGAAGTGTGTATGTTAACTGCAGTGATTCTTTAGTTAAACAATAGGCTAATTTGCTTACATTCCCAGAAAAAAAACAGGACTGATGCAACCAAAGTCAGGCAAAACCAAAACAGATTGTTTCTTAATGGGTGAGTATTGTGCTAATCACCCTCTACACACTAATAGCCTGTTTAGCTTTAAGGCCCCTTGCTCTGACGTGAGTGTTCACAGTCACTGTCATACTGTCACACCATATAGAGTAAGGAACTCAGGACTAATAACACTGTCAGACATACAGCCGAAGTGTATCTCTATACATGCATGTTGTTCTGTTAACCATCATGCTTGTGTTCAGGAGTCGCTACTAGTGGTTCTGTAAAGAACAGCCCAAGAACAGTCATGGCTGAAATATGACCAACGTATAGATGTAGTTAAGCTCTCATACACACGTCTGTGGTCAAATCACGCAAGTCTAGTGAATGTTGAATTCTTGACCTTATCACCTCTGTCAGGCGTAAAAGGCCTTCGTACATATGGACATTAGATGCACCCGTTCTAATTCCCCACCTTTCATGTATCTCTCACTACAGGATCCACTGTGCACACTGGGTCAACTGCATCTTTGAGAGACATGCACTAATCTTCTGCACAAAAATCAGGTTCACATGTTTTACCCTACATGTTTTACCTTATCCTGTGGCAAAAATGTGTTATACTATAACAAATGATACAGAGCCTCCGAAAGGTGTGCATCGGATGAGTATCTGGTGCTCACCACATAGTATCTGATGCCCACCTGATAGTATACGGCCCTCATTTCATAGCATCTGGTGCTTATCATATAGTATCTGGTGCACAACAAAAAATAAATAAATAAAACACCACACATTCTGTCCTGATCTGTCTGTATCTGGTGTGCCCTGACAGTATCCGGGGCTTACCTGATAGTATCTTTTGTGCACCTAATAGTATCTGGTGTGCACCTGATAGTATCTGGTCATCATAATATGTTTTTGCATTTAGCATTTTTAAGATTTTTATGTTTTCAGTTATAAGGCCCTGCCTTCCAAAATTCACGCTTGCATTCTGCCTCACAGACAAATCAATCAGATAGAATTAAACCAGCAGTGAAGGCAGATCACAGTTTGTTAAACTACAGGGCACATGTTCTTAACTTCAGCTCGGTTGATGTTAAGAAACTTCTTTAGTAATTTAGTTTTACTTCATTTTTCTAACTCGAAGGCTTGATGTAGGTTAGCACCATATGTAACACCATGTTATCTGAACATCTGTAATTAATGCTGGCTTAATATACATATTTCTGAAAGCATTGCTACTCCACCATCAGGTTCTTTAGTTTACTACAATTGTTAGAAATTCAGTTTTTCTTTCATTCAGTGTTCCCTGAGCTAACATAATGGCTAAAACTGTTAATTATGTTAGCTAGTTTAAAACATAAGAAGCCTATGTAACTTAATACCAGCCTTTGGGAAATAATAAATAAGTTTAAAAGACAATAATTGAATTTTTTAATATTTAATATTAATTTTAAAAGCATGCTTATGAAGAACTCTTATTCATCCTGATCCGGTCCATCATGTCTATCATGACGGTGAGAGACCGGGCCCTAGTCTAACCCTCTTAACAACACGCAGACCTCCATCCTACACCGGCATACAGCTGCATCTACATGGGAACAATTAAGCTCGGGGTGACACAATGCTTCGTCTGTGCTCCTGTGTCTGCTCCACATGTGTAGAGTGCTGGAGATGGAGTGGAGCAGGCAGCTGCCCAGTGAGTGGACACGATGGACAAGTCCGCTGGAGCTCCAGGCCTGTTTGCCTTGGCTCCTTTCCAGGTGCAGGAGTATAGGCTCAAATCTGTGGCTGTCCTCCAAAGAGTCTCCATATGTGCAGGAGTTGAGCCGTTTGTGCCTCGGTGACCCGGAGAGCGGGCCAGAGCGGTCTTTGAGCGGCATACGGCTCCTCCCAGAAACTGTCATTGCTGTCAGCAGAGAGCTGATCTGTTTCAGCTGAGAGGGATTTTCTTGTTGACTCGTAGAGAACACAAGCTTTACCTGAAGGAGGGTTATTGATATTTTCATTCATTAACCACTGCAGTGTTCTAGGTAGTTCTATCAACAAGATTTAAACAAGGTCATTCACAGTGGCTTGGTGTGAAATGCTCCATTCTAGAATAACTTGCAGAAGAACCAGACGACTGAAGCATTACAGTGTTCTATTATTATTATAAGTCTAATAATAATAATAATAATAATTTAATGTAATATAATAATGTGATAAATTGGCAAAGAAACAAAGAGCTTCATACGAGCACTCTTTTACTGAACACGGCAGTAGTGGAGACCACCACCCAGTGCTACTAAATGGCCTGGGTCATTAACAGCCATACAACTCTTCCCAACAGCAGGCACCAACGCTCCACCACTGCACTCACGTTAGGGGGCAGTAAGCACATTTGCCCAGAGCAGTGGTGCTACACTCATGGGCACTTCAGTCATGTCCTCTTGGCTCAAGTCACAAGGCTGGTCCCATAACCTATAGACCACAACTGCCCAGCTGGGTTTGGGTGGTGGTGGTGGGGGGGGGATCCCACTTCTTGCACAAATGTCACCACTTGGCAAAGAAGGAGAAGCAGGAAACATAGCACTTCAGGTCACCAACACTCCTCGAGTACCAGCACTGCACCACTATCCCACTGAACAACCACACAGCCCAGCACACATCACACAACCAGCACATTCAACACCTTCACATCTTGTCAAGATACCAAAACTATGCCTCTCTTACCCAAGAGCCTTTGCATCCGGCCACACCCCTTGTGCGTTTACAGCTTTGCACTAGCCAGTAGCAGGACAATATCAAAATCTAGCAGCATTTCATTTGCCCACTCTTTACTTTTGTTGCACATTCTGCCACCTCAGCTCTTCCCTGATCCTGATTCCAATCTTAAAACCAGACAGAGATCTAAACTCTCTGAAGGAGATATTTCTGAGGAGAGTAGATAGAAAATAATTCACTTGCACAAGGAAACCGTAAACATCAGAAAAATAGTGCTTTTTTACAGAGTGTTTTGTATTTGAGAGAAAATCAAGGACCACTCTTGCTCCAGATCTGAAAACATCCACAGGTGTTTCTCTCCATCCTTCCACTGTGGAAAGACACCTCAACACTATGGCAGTCTAGCTGTCAAGAAGGAGTTACTGAGAAGGAGTTACTGAGAAGAGAAATCTCTCACCAGAGGACCAAAACAGGACTTCTGGACTAATGAGTCTTATTACTGGGATCACTTGGAATGTTAGAGGCCAAAAAAATGTCACTTCTAAGACTGAACTTCGGAGACGTGGAAAAACATCCCTGCGGATTCTTTTGAAAAACTGAAAGCAAGAATGGGATCTGTAATACGTGCAAAGAGCGGACACAGTAGATACTGAAAATCTGATACTACATTTATTGTTGTGGCTTCTATGTGAAATCTACTGTAATAAAATCTAATTTTTCTTAATGTTAATAATAATAATAATAATAATAATAATAATAATAATCATCATCATCATTAAAATGTCCTCAAAGGATGTTTTAACAAAAAAAAATATTTATTTTAGACTGTACTGTACATTAGACATATAAGAGGTTTGGAGATTGTGACCCAATTCTTAAGCACAGCAAAGTCAAACAGGGTTCTTAGTAGCCATTCCATAGAAGAAGGACCTTTGGATCCCTGAAGATCCTTTCGGTGGGTGGTTCTTTGAAGAAGAACACTTTCCTTAAATACTTTAAAAAGAATGTTATTTATAGAACCTCCACAATATGTAAGGTCTCCAATTAACCACTTTTGGTGAACAATATGTTCAAGCCAAGGACCATTAAGGCATCTGCTTAGTTTAAGGACTTAAGCAGCATCTCTAAAAGAAGAAACACTTGATTTCTAATGGCAGTTGTGTAATATATAGAACATCACTGCTAAATGAGCTCTCACAGAGTAAGATTTGTACCTCTGCAAAATCAACACTTACTGTGCATGAAAGAAATTTGTTCCTCCTTAGCCTTATATCCTTCTTCGCTCTTCCTCAGACTTAAAAGGAAAAAAAAAACAGAACGCTGACTCGGTAGTGCCCGGCACGTTATAGATTTCCCAGGCTCTCTGCCTTTCTGTCCAGCTTTCTTACCACAAGGTAGGATCAAGCCCACAAATCATTTCCACATGACACAGACTGAGGACACATTCTAATTTACACATCTGCGATTGATTACAGTTCCTGGGCACGCTGCCCTCGCCATAGTTCTCCCTCTTGTGGTCTTGAAATTCCAAAAATGCTGGAGTCAGAATTCCACTCTTCAGTGACCTACTCCCAGCCAAACGAAGCTTCTCGCTCAAGAACAAAGAACTGAGAGAGGGAGCCTCTTTTGGAGGAAATAATAGACAATAATTGGAGAAAACAGACACATTGTGCAGACATGCCCATGGCCTCAAACTCTTTTACCAGAGCCAAGAATGTCAGAGAGGCTACACCGTGTGGTCTCCCAATACAGAGACAGAGAGGTAAGGTAAGGTGAAGATAGGTGAGCCACTCTGGCTGTAAAGCTTCATCATGTGAAGACGAGACAAGCCCACAGGGCCAGAAACTACTCCAAGGCAGTACACAGGTCCAAGCTGAAGTCTAAATAAACTTAGCCTTGATGCAGAAATCATCTGCTGCAGGTCGAGCCGGTGACAGGCCCCCATCTGATTTATGTGGTAACGACCCTGTAGTTACCTTGCAGGAGGGAAGATGCTTCATATTAACAAAGCATTATTCACAAAGCTACAGTGCCTGACTCCAACCATGAGAAGGAAACGGGGGAAACAGGAGACTGTACATGCTGACTGCTGCAATGCCGGGCAGGGTGGGGGACACTGAGCAGACTTCTGGGTGAACGTTTCTCATCGGTCCGCTTAAACGTGCTCCATTCATTATGGTGGATCTGCAAACTCCACATTAAGGTGGAACTGCAAAACGCAGCGTTCCCAGACGATGGTGCATATTTTAAAGACCGGATCTATACAGGCCTGATTCATCACTGAAATTGGGCAGCTGAACTGCGGCACGTATCCTTCATGAGCTTAAATGTGATATGATGGGCCGGCCATAATTCAGCTCGTTATAGAGATTCCAGCTGAATGTTTGGGCCACACTGACTGAGTCACATAAAGTCATATCATATAATAATAAAAATAATAAGAAGAATAATAATATAAATTTAGGGGGGATTTATTAGCAGAAATGCAATGCAGTACACAAAAACTATGATCTCATTAGTGAACCTGTAACTACAAATTTTCATTAGCTTAGAATGAGCTCTTCATGCCTACATATCAGTGAGATCCCTTCCAACACCACATATACAGTAGTCCAGAACAGACAAAGCCCACACTGACTGTAGACAGCTTGAATTTGGTGGGACTATAGTGCCGGTTGCAAGACATAGAAAGAAGAAGAATCCTTGTTTACATGTACTGCCATATGTATTAGTACCCCATTTATGAAACTCCAGGTAGGAGATATTGATCTTCTTAATTCTTCTAAACCAAAAATACTGCCAGCATTTAAAACTACAAGCCTTCTTATTTGCCTGCTTCTTGTACAAAAAGTCCAGTTCCACCTTAAATGGTGAACAGTTATTATGGTGCCTCAGAATGTAACAGCAGCATCATTTAAGGTGGAACAGGAAAACGTGAACAAGAATCTGGAGAATGTCCTTATTGTAAAAGGTTACCAACATTAAAAGAATAATTAATGCTGTAATAGCCGAAATCAGCTTATCAGTGGGGATGTAGTGATATTAAGGTGAGTCTGAACTGAATTAACATTACAAACATAATACAATGTTTGAAACACTGAGTGCTCTATATGACATTTACACCAAATGTAAGGGGCTCAACTGAGGCAAGAATCTGAAAAAGCAATGCCTGTTTTTGGACAGCGACAATATGGTCATATAGCCTTATATAAGACAAAAACGGTAACCTTGTGTGTTTTAGGCTGTAGTAACTTCAGGCTCCTGCAGATGGCGCTGTACGAGGATGATGGGGCTATGAATACCTGCGGGGTGTGAGTGACGGGATTCATAGATTGAGAAGAGGTGGAACAGTGCAATGAATGTCTCGTTCCATGTGTGGAAAATGGTTCCAAAGCAGATGTTAATGATTGGCTAAAAGGAGTGACTGCATTTGGGTGTGCCAAAGACCATAGTGTGAAGGAAGTAGCCGAATCTGCAGGTGTATGGAGGTGTACGGTCATACGGGTCTACCAGCAGTGGCTAAAATCCCAGTCTACAGAAAACTCTCCTCTGAATTGTGCAGGGAAGGCATTCACCAAATCTGGCCCAACTGATGCACGAGTTTTTAAACATGTGACCTACATCCAGAAACCAGTCCAGTCCATGCTAAATCAGATTACAGATGTTATTCATGCTTGATGAACTATTACAAACTATTAGGAATGTTTTGGTCACGGGTGACTAATTTTTTGTCTGGTGATCTTATTATATTGCACTGTAGTATATGGTTTTAAGTGGCATAAGTAATTTTCTTTGCTTGTGTGTCTGTTCCTTCTATAGAGACATTAATAAGTAAATATAGCTCACATACAGTATTTTGCATGTACACATACATCTTAAGGTGGTTGTAGGATCCACTGCCAGCGACACAATATCCTCCGTGCAATCACATGCCTTTATCCGTCCTCCTTGTCTCAAGTTTACACAACAACCAGATTTGTGAAGGCGAGATGAAAGAAGGAAATATTTATGGAGTGTTTGCCGGTTTATTCATCAGCGGCATCAAAGCCAAGGACTGTGAGATGTTATGTTCTTTAAAAAGCCCATTCTTTTAAATCTGTAGTTAGCATTAGTGCCGGCAATTACAGCCTAGGCCGCAAATCACGTAAGCTACAGCTGGAAGCTGGTAGTTTCCTGTTCACCGCATGGAATTAACTTGGTTCAAATGTGTACATCATTCCCATGTGAATAAAACATAACGTGCCAAAGTTAGAGGCCAGTCACTGAAAGGACGAGAACACAACCAACTGGGAATTAGGAGCACTGAAAGCATGTCTTCCAAAGACAAAGATTAGACACGCTACGCACTGAAAAAGTAAGGAAACAAGTGCCACCGTGCTCTTTCACAGACAGCCATGCAGATGCCCCAACAGAGCCACACGGAATCAATGGCCGTGGGCCTAAAAGATGAGAATGCGCTTACGTTCCATGACACACAGTACTGTGGAGTGGTGTGGACGGCCTGGTGTGGCCCAGCATAACCAAACATGGTAAAAGACACTGATGCTGCAAAGCTCACAGATATTAAAGTGCATCTTCACTCTATATAAGCACGCAGTTCTTCAGAACCAGCATGCAATCACTGGCATCTATACTTCACTGAAGTCTTTGAGATGTAATGGATGACTTTGAACTCGCGTAATAAAGAAACATCGCAGCATAAATAGAGTAGGTTACCACTCCATCAGATCTTCAGTAAGCAGCTGAAGGCTTGAGATGCACGTAGACAATGCAAGCGCGCTACATCCTTTGAAGAATCGACTTCCTCCTCCACCTTATATGGCCACAGTAAATGGAAGCTGCAGTGGTTTGTGTTGCCATGAGTTTGCTGCAGAGTTTGGTTTACACTAGCTGATATTTTTAGCCATCCAGTAGGTAATACAGACACAACCAGATTCCACTTAGTGTGTTACACGTTGAGTCAGTTTTCCGTTGGCCCTTAACAGCTTCTGTAAATAAGTGCTTGTTGCTAACGTCATGATGATGTGGAGTTAGTAGATATGGGAAATACATATTTCTAGAGATCTGATCCAGTTGTCCAGCTGTTGCAAAATACTCAATATGCACATATAGGACCACAAATTCATGGAACTATCAATGCAGCAAGTTTCTTAAACATTATTATGGTGTCTGTGTAATGATTCTGACAGTTGTTGACAAGCTACACTGCATGGTGGAAGTACTAGTATATAGAATGAATAGAAATAGTATGTAAACACTGTTCATTTCTCAAAATGTATTATTCATTCCTTATTCCATATGGTCCATATACAGAAATCTAGCTGCAAAAACAACCTGCTTTGAAGAATTGGTTTTTGTGATATTACAAAGCATATATCCACAGCCTATAGCGGTTTAGCCCCGCCCATTGACTCTGAAGGTGTAAGGAGCGTTTCAGTATGGACTGAACAAGGTAGCCAATCAAAACAGATGTGATTTACATATATGTTTTAAAGGTACAGTAAGAAAAATAGCCTGTTTAATTGTAAGGTAAAATGGTCAATGAATGTACATGGAAACACATGAACGGATGGGTAGCACCTTGACCTCACAGCAAGACGGGCCTGGGTTTGGTTCCAAGTGGGTTTCCTCCCACAGTCTATAAATATGCAGTCAAGTAAATTTGAGATAGTAAATTGGCCCTAGGTGTGAGACAGCATGTTATTGTGTATTTCTGTGTGTCAGTCCTGTGATGGACTGGTGATCTGGACAGGGTGTTTCCTGCCTTCTGCCCAGCGAGCACTGGGATAGGCTCCAGCACCCCTCGGGACCCAGAAGAATAAGCAACTTAGAAGATGAATGAATTAATTGAAGGAATAAAAAACATGCTAACTAGCAGAATCAACCTTCATCATGAAGATAGCATATACTGACATACATACATATGTGTACATGTATATGTATACATGAATTCTGAGAATTAGGGACACATGGTCAAATATGAATGCAGTCTAGGTCCACATATAAAAGTGCATCAGATCTGATTTGAAAATGCCAATTATCTGATTTTGTGTGCTATAAAAAAAGTCAGGTCGGGTCTCAAAAGAAGGTAAAAAATCCTGGTAATGTGAACATAGTCCTAAACAGGAAATGGGCCCTTTAGTTCTATAATAAATAGCACTCTTTAGATCACTGTAACGCAGGGCCTCAAGATTCTTTAAAGGGCCCATATATTGGAAAAAACAATTATCATGGCTATATTGAGTTTGTACCGTTCGCCCTCCAAACCATACAGTCCATATATGGAAATCATGCTGAAAAACAGCCTGTTTAGAATGACTTGCTTCTGTGATGTCACAACAACCAACTGATTTACATGTATGTACCTATTCAACCTAAAGCAGCTTAGCCCCGCCCATTCACACTTAAGTTATAGAGTATCTCAGCTGGGACTGCTTTCTGAATCAGGCACAACACAGAACACAGAGCTCATTTATCTTAGATCAGTTTTAAATGTACAGTACTAAAAAAACAGTCTGTGTAATATGGTCATGTAAAAATGAATTATATACCATTTTTGGTACATAAAAGCACATGGGTGCACCTTGAGGGAAAAATAAAGGCAAAACGTACAATACGGGCCCTTTAATACACCTTGGTTCTCTTGGTAATGAATGAACACAGTAGGCAGCTGGACAGAATTATACACAGTGGACTGCTTCTGATGTTTTTCAAAGGTCAGACACAAATTGTTTGCAGAACAGGTCTGTCCCTGATAAAACCGTGCATGCTTCAGTATGAAGTTCTCCCATTCCAAACAGAAGCTTCCCTGGAAATAGGATTAGGCCTCTTCAATACGCCCTTGAGGCTAATGACGCAACTGGAGCACTTACTAAATGACCGAGTCCGTAATGACCATGCACAAACACCATCCCACACATTCTCGGGGAAGCCCATTTCCTTTTACATTAGGGCAGCTGCACCTGTGTCACCGAGGAACAGAAATCCTCCTGTTCACTAACAAGCCAACATCCATCTGCGCTGAGGCCTATGGCACTGAATGCTGGAGAACATCCAAGCCCCGATTAGAAATAGCATGACACAGTTCATTTGGAAAAGGCATGTGCCGAGGGGACAGGACGGATCATTTTAAGGCCTGCCTTGATTTATAAGCCACCTTCTCATTAGTTTCACAGGCTTGTTGAAAGGTAGTAATGAGAAATGATGTACAATCACTTGCACAGCTCATGAAGGTTAGGTTTTAGGCCATGTTAGAGGAGTCCTGTGCACTTGCATAAAGCATACACTCTACTTTACTTACTTTCACCAAAAGTTAAATGGCTACAGAAAATAAGCTCACTGGACAATGTATGTTTCAGTCTCCTGTGACTGAAACATACATTATGTAATACCTCAACGAGCAGGAATAACTGCTGTGATTTGGCATGTGCTGTACAAGTTTCTTTAAGAAGGCCACATCAATGTTCACACACTCTTTCATCAAGCAATTGCTCATTTGGGTCAGATTTGGTGGATGCCTTGCCTGGGACAATTCTCAGGGGAATTTCCTGTAGACTGGGATTTTAGCCACTGCTGGTAGACCCATACGACTGTATGCTTCCATGGCCTTTGCCGCCCAAATGCAATCACTTGTTTTTTGCCTATCAGTGGTTAAGCTCAATTACTTACACTCACTGAGCACTTTATTAGGAACACCTGTACACCTACCTGCTTATTCATGCAATTATCTAATTAACCATTCATGTGGCAATGCATAAAATCATGTAGACACACCGCATCAACTTCAGGTAATGTTCATATCAGTTATCTGAATTGGGGAAAATGTGATTTTATTGATTTTGATTGATTGTTGTTGATTGAGTGATTGCTGGTGCCAGATGGGTTGGATTGTGTAGTTCTATCACCTGGGATTTTCATGCACAGCAGTCGTAGTAGAGTTTACTCAGAATAGTGCAATAAAGAAAAACCATTGACTAAGCAGCAGTCCTGCGGACGCAAACACCACATTGATGCAAGAGGTTATGAGAGAATGGTCAGACTGGTTCCAGCTGACAAAGACTACGGTAACTTACGATAACCAAGGTAGCCGATCAAAACAGATGTGATTTACATATATGTTTTAAAGGTACAGTAAGAAAAATAGCCTGTTTAATTCTAAGGTAAAATGGTCAATGAATGTACATGGAAACACATGAACGGATGGGTAGCACCTTGACCTCACAGCAAGACGGGCCTGGGTTTGGTTCCAAGTGGGTTTCCTCCCACAGTCTATAAATATGCAGTCAAGTAAATTAGAGATAGTAAATTGGCCCTAGGTGTGAGAGAGCGTGTTATTGTATATTTCTGTGTGTCAGTCCTGTGATGGACTGGTGATCTGGACAGGGTGTTTCCTGCCTTCTGCCCAGTGAGCACTGGGATGGGCTCCAGCACTATTCTGTACAAATCTGCCCCATGTCAACTGGCCAGGCTGGTAGAGGTGGCGTAATAAGCACTCTGGGCCAGTTAATAAAAAAAACAATTATGGCTTGAAAGCAATAGCCTATTTGAAGATTGTAGCCGACCATCTGCATCCCTTCAAGGCCACAATAAAAGGCTACATGCAGCATGATAATGCACCATGTCACAAAGCAAGCTCTACCTCTGCAGTGGCTTTCCCAGTCACTGGATCTAAATCCTATAGACCACCTTTGGGATGTGATAGAACGGTAGATATTGCAGCATGAAGGTGCACCTACAGACCTCAACTTCTTATGGAATCCATGCCATTAAGTATTAAGGCATTGAGTTTTGAGAACAAAGAGAGGCCCTACCCAGTATTAATATAGCGTTCCTAATCTGCAGAAACGCAGTACCATACAAATGTCATAAGTGGATCTCAGATAAAAAACTGAAAATGTAGGATATGGCAAGCATTTCAAAGGTTAAGAACAGCTAAATGCCAACATGTTGCTTGATGTGCTAAGATCAGACTTCAACATGTACAGCATGCATCCAGTAGATAGATCTATCGCAGCAGCATCTGTTCCTCATAACATCTCGTTTGTGTCCTCTCAACGGGCTCTTTAAAAGTCAGGATGCCAGTGTGGGCATGTTTGAATTATTACATGGCCATTCGCTCCTTTCCAAATATTCTTTGAAGCTCATACGCTCTCGCTCAATCATCCGACAGCATGCAAAGTAACAAGAACTCTTGTGTAGGCGTACCTATGTCTCCATCAGTGCATTCCTCGAGACCCCCTGAGTCATATGGCTATGTTTTTGATTATGATCAAGTCTACACTGTCTAATATGACCATAAACAATTTTCTTTTACCATTCCATGGCAAGAAACTGGCCTTGGCGTGTTGCCTCCTCAATAGATCAAGGCTATTCATCAAACGGCTGGTATTTCCACATTTTTTCCATCAGGCCCGAGTCTCGCTAACACAATTTTAGCTGCTGGGCTAGCTTCATCATGCATTTCTTTCATTTTCGAAGGAAGTCATGTTCTCTACTTAGAAACACCCAAGAAGGTCATGAAGAAGCTGGCACTGCTTGGTATGTCAGGGATTTCTCCAATTTTGGATCATTTGCTCAGACAGTTTACAGATTTCTCTCAAAAGCAGCGAATGATGGGACGCCAAGATGCTCTTGCAAGAAGCACCCTTAATTGCAGTGAAACACATTCCCAGTCTCCTGGGAGACAAGACATCGATCACAGCCAGACACATGCTCGTGGACTCTGGTGGAGAAGGCCTCCAGTCTCATGGCTAATACCATCTAAGGAAAAGGACCTAACTTGGCATGACTGTGCTCCAGCTCCAGCTCCAGCTCTTTCCACTGTGAGAAGCCTGGTTAATGTATGATAAACAGTATTCTAGAATGGAACACATTCAAACTCTGAGCCTCCGAGAAGAATCTGGGATTGTTCTCTATTTTTGATTTTATTTATTTCATTATTTTTTCAATTGCTTGGAAAACATCTGTAGACCTCTCAGCACACCACTTGATGGGCTTACCCAAAGAAACGCCGGTTTCGGCTTTCTCTGACCTCACGATTGAGGAATGCTGAACATGCCAGTTCTTCATCATCTCTGGTTGGGCTGTACTTGTATTTGTACTATTCCCAAGTCCACCAAAATGGCTCTGGTACATCGTTCATCGGATTGCCTTGGGTGTGCGCCTCAAATACTGGCAAGCGCTCATCATGCGGGTCTACCTCTCAGCTGCAGCTGAGTATTGTTCCTGTATAAACACTCTTAAAAAGGTGGTTCCTCTAGGGTTCTTTAGCAGTGTACAGCCATGAACTCTCAAACAACCCTTGGCATGATGAAAGGACTCTTTGCATCATGAGAGGTTCTTTGGATTGAAAGAAAGTGTGTTGTACATGGTTCTATATAGAACCTTTTTGAAAAGGGTTCTATAAAGGACCAAACAGTGTGTTTTTCCAAGCAGACATCACGATCATAGTAGAATCCTTTTTGATGGTATACAGAGTTTTTATAAGGTTTTATATAGAACCATATATAACATATCCCCCACCATTCTGAAGAACCCTTTCAGGATGCAAAGAACCCTTTATTCATGCAAAGGGTTCGTTGAGTGTTCATGGTTCTATATAGAACCATTTTCTTCCCTTGGAAGAACCATCATTATTTAAACCGTGGACAGCCGTATATACCTGGAGAAGAAGTACCACTGAAGTTACAATATGCACATCCATTCTGATACAGTACATAGAGCTTAAAATGTGTTTGCTTTGTCCGAGAAACGTCCTCAAATGTAATAACGTGCAAAAATCAGAGACCACCTTCATTCAGGACATATTTTTCAATTACAGATTGAATAATCTATTAATAATTAATAATAATAATAATAATAATTGCCTAATGAAGGGGAAAGCCAAAAAGGAGTTTCCAGAACTTAAAAGTGAAGAAATATTAGAAGATACAAAGAAAATGGGACCCCCTAACAACCTTGCAAGAACTGGTAGACCATCAAAACAGATGAACAGCACTTTCATCTTTGAGAGAGAGGAGAACATCACTCCACTTTGTTCAGGTGTTTCTGTCCATCCTTCCACTGTGAGAAGACAGCTCAGCGCTATGGGTGTGAAAGGATATGTAGCTGTTAAGAAGCTCTTCACTGAGAAAAGAAAACAGACAAAAGCTAAAATGTGGAGTAACTAATAAGTCTAAATTTGCAATTGGGATTATTTAGATCATGACAAACAGAAAATGCAAACAACCTCTAAGACTACCCTTGCGATATGTGGAAAAATATCCCTGTTGATTTCTTAGAAAAAAACTGAAAGGAAAAGAAACCTGCAGGGATATTTTACACACCAAAGTTCAGTCTTTCGGCTTCTCCCAATCAAAGTAATCCCAACTGGTACACGCTGATACTGACAATGCTAATATCATATTTAGTTATTGAGATCTCTGTAAAATCTGCTTCACTTCCTGACCATGAAATATTAATAACTTGGACATTCGGACTGAAAATGAAATTAATGAAGGGTGATCTCTGCCTTGTACAGTCCTGTATATGCTTGATCTGTAGCATGAAATACAGGCATTGGGTGAACTAAGGAACGAGAGTATTGTATAAAGATGGTTCTTTAAGGGTTCTTTAGTAAAATAGACCCATGAACACTCTTCGATTGTCCCAAGTGATCATAGCAAAATCCTTTTTGGTGCTATATAGAACCATTTCTAAGTTTTTATAGAGAACCATATACAACACATCCTCCATCATTCTAAAGAACCCTTTCATGATGTAAAGAACATTTTCTTTGAGTGTTCTTTTGGGTTCTTTGAGTGTTCTTTTGGGTTCTTTGAGTGTTCTTTTGGGTTCTTTGAGTGTTCATACTTCTATATAGAAACAACTTGGACATTCTGACTGGAAATTAAATGAATGAAGGGGGGTATCTGACTTGCACAGTCCTGTACATGCTTGACCTGTAGCATGAAATACAGGCACTGGGTGAATGAGAGGCCAAATGCATAGTGAATTGCTGAGACAGTGAAGCCTAAAACAAAGCATCCTGCACTTCACCCAGCCATGTGTCTTGCACATACATCATGAGGAGAAATCATCCTAATGTAGAAGGCTGCTGAGAGTGTTTATCCTCAGTGATACACATAATTTACCATCTGCTAATGTAGTAAACTCAGAGGGAATCGTGTTGCTGTTTGGGACCCCAGCGTCCTGGATATAGACTGAACCACTCTTAACAAAGATGAGGAGTTCTTCAATAAAGATAATGTTTCTGTATATAACTATAACATGTGTATAGTTCTTTACATGAACTCTGTTTGGTGCTATATAGGTTCTCCATCAGTGTGAAGTACCTTTCCACCATGCAAAGAACCATTTAAGCATGCAAACGGTTCTTTGAGTGGCTGCCTTTCTTAAAGAACCCTTGAAGAACTGTAGTCTTAGACTAAAATGCTAAGCACTGAAATTCATTCTTAGATTTTGGCTTAGCATAAGCACTAGGAGGAGCAGTTATTAAACCTGACGTTCTGCCTGCTCTAGTAGCCGTTTCCTTTCTCCCGAGTGAGGCTGCTGAGAGAATCACTGCTGGCAGCGTTTCTCACCCTCAGCTCTGTCTCACTGTGGAAGTACAGGGAAGTGCCTCCACCCTGCGTCCAGCCCTGGCCAAACCCTGGCACTCACTGCAGTCAGTCACCTCCAGGTCCCCCCTCCGCTGCACAGAGCTTCTAGTCTGCTACTGCTGCGCATTCCTCACACCGCTGCTCTCATCTGTCACCAGCCTCACAGCTACTCTCCTGATGTGTCCTACTTTCCAACGGCTACTGTCATTCTGCACCAAATGAGTGAAACTACAGGACTTATCTCTGCTCAGACACAGAGCACAAGAAAAACAACACGAAGACGTATTAAAAAGCTCTCACATGCAGTGAAATCATAGCTGTAGAGTAAAGACACTCTGACAAAGCTGGAGATGCACCTGCATGGATTCAGCCACACCTTTACAGATACTCCACCTTTGCCATCATGCTGTTTGAGGAGTTACTTGTAATGTAAAAGTAGTCTAGTTGTTGTCTATTACAGATATGACACCAGAATCGTTTGCATTGTCTGTATTCTAGGTATTAAACACTGCAGACATCTTTGTACTCAGTCTGTCACAGAGCATGCATCATATCCAGCAAACAGGACAGCATGTAGGCTGAACCAGTGAGTAGCATGCTGGGGGAGAAAGAGTTCAGGGCTGCTGCTGAAGCACAGAGGGATGTGAAGGGCACTTACCTGAGAAACAGGTGGCCTACGATGCCACGGTGGACTGCAGGGAGAAAGTTTGGTGCTGCTTTCAGAACTCCTTGCTAAATAAATCCAGCGGTTTAGGCCCCGCCCCCTTATGCATAATACTGCAGCGCTAGGCTGCATCCCCTCGAGGGGCTGTTTTCCCAGCCCAGTTCTGATAAACCCCGCCCACTTCGTCTTGTAATTCACTTTCTAGCCAATGCCGGCACAGAAGGCGGGGCTTATCGGAAAACGAGTGGAGAAACAAATCATGCAATAATGTCGCCTAGCAAAGAGAGACGCCAGGAGGGACTACTCATTACATTCAGACCTTCAGCTCTTCCTTTGTGTGGGACAGCAGTGAAGTTCAGATGTGTGGTATAGTTTAAAGGCGAAATTCACCAAAATTTCAAAACTTCTGTAATTTAGTGACTGAGGGGTTTGCAAAGTCATTCAGGGTGTTTAAATGTGAAAGTGGTTCATTTTTAGAGTGTTCTTCGACAAATGAAATCAGAGACCACCTTCATTCAGGAGATACCTTTCAGAAGATTAGATACAAAATAATGTATTTGCATAATGAAGGGGAAAACCAAAAAGAAGTTTCCAGAACTGAAAACTGAAAGAAATATTAGAAGATACATAGAAAATGGGACCCCTAACAACCTTGCAAGACCTGGTAGACCATCAAAACAAACAGCACTTAAAGCTTTCATCTCTGAGAATGAGGAGAACATCAAACTCCACTTTTGCTTCAGATCGGAAAACATCTACAGGTGCTTCTGTCCATCCCTCCATGTGAGAAGACAACTCAGCCCTATGGGTCTGAAAGGATGTATAGCTGTCAAGAAGAAGTGGAGTAACTGATAAGTATAAATTTGTAAATGGGATTATTTGGATCATGAGAAGCAGAAAATGCAACCAGCCCCTAAGGAGTTGTGGAAACCTCCAAAGGTCAGTCTTTCTGCTTCTCCCAATCCAAGTAAGCCCGGTTAGGACACACTTAAAAGAGTGGAAGCTGTAATAAAAGCAATGGACACACTGGATACTGACAATGCTGGTATCATATTTAGTTATTGAGATTTCTGTGTAATTTCGGTTAAATATGTTTTCTGCTTCACTTTTCCTGACCATGAAATATTAATAAGTTGGACATTCTGACTGGTTCTTTACAGTGGTGCTAATGGTAACCAGAAGTCACCATGCCTGCAACACAAATATGGTCATTTTATTTATCATCTAAAATCACTTGTGATCCTATACATGCATATGTAATCTTGATGATGAAAAAAAGTCAGGAAGAATGAATTTTCTTCAGGGACTATTTTGCCTTAGAACACCCTTAATGTATCCACTCACCCAATACATTCAGATAATCCCCTTTTAAAGGCATTAAAGGAGCAATATGTAAGATTTACTGTTTCAAACATTCCCAAATGAACAAAAATCATCAACAGAATGGGAAGAAATAACAATTTTGATGGTTTTAAAGACGTCTATATATCATGTTGCAGAGATATTTATCTGAGAGGGCAGTGATGGTCAGTGCCAAGAGCTTCAGCCATGGTTGGAGTTAATCCTTGGCTATGTGTTCTTAAAGGATCTAACCGGGAACCGGCTACTTCTTCACCCTCTCATGCTGGACTGATTTGACTCGATGCTACAGTGACGGGCCGGTGCTAGCTGGTTAGCATGCTAGCTTCAGTCGACATTTCTGCAACACAATACATAGATGTCTTTGACACACCATCAAAAGTGTTATTTCTTCACATTCTGCCGATAATTTTACTTCATTTCGGAAAGTTCTAAACATTCTTTACGAGTCTGGTTCCCATCACCACCGCTGTGAACAATTCTGACTTGATTAGATTCTCTAGAATAAAGCTTTTCACACCAAACCACGCTGAATGACTTTGTTAACACCTCCACCATTTAATTAGGTAGAACATTTTCAAGGTCCTGTTTTAGTTTGTCAGAGACATTAACACCTGAGATTTGTCTTAGTCATTAAAGTTCTTTATAGTTCCTTCCAGCCATTTATACTCACTACCCAAATGAGTTACAATGTGATGAAATCTAGTCAAAAGTAAAAATGATTTTAGAAGATTGTTTTTGCCAAAAATCTGGCTGCTGCGTCATAGTTTGGGACCGCATTAAATCCTGGATGAATAAGTGATGAAAAAGGCAGTGAAAGAAGAGAATGCAGTAGCAAAGTGGATGTGAAATAACAAATCCGAACAACCTTTTCATCCCCCGGGACCTGCTTTGCTGAAAAGACGAAATGGCTGTTGTGGGAAAACCATCTTCAAGCAAAAGTGTTGTTATTTCAGCTCATCATTAATTCAAGGTGAAGTAAAAACCCTTGGAGTAAAGAAAGTATCAGGTCCAAAACTTCTCTTGTTATGATCCTATAGGTCTAAAAGTGAATGGCTACGACTGAAATGACTGAAAAACAGTATATTCCACACACAGTATCTCAGTATGAGTGACAGTATTCTCTCCTTAAAAGGCTCAAACAAGTACAAATCCATTCAAATACCACTCCAATCACATTTATTTAATTACTGATTACATGGAAAGGCGTAAAACTAGAAAGCAGCCATCTGGTGGCAGATCAAAATATTATTTTGGCAGTGTGGAGGGAAAAAAAACACATTCAACAAATCAGTAAAATGTACTGTGAGCTCTCCTCCTCCGCTCTATGCAGATCTTCCAAAATAGCTAGAGCTCTTCTTCTGCTCGTATCTTGCTTTGCCCAATGAATTGTAAGTTTCTGTCACTGCGGAGCCGAGTTCACGCCACCACTGGGGTTGTGGCCTTGTTTGAAGCGACCACTCAGTATCACCTTTGGGACATATTTGGTAAGGGAAAGGGAACCCAGACTGCTGAGATCTGCACTACATGTTTAAGGAAAGAAACGTCCATGTAAACAGCAGCGCTCTGGTAAATGGTTCGGGCCATCAGCCAGGTTGTCTTTACTAAGGCCTGGGTTGGAAACCCCGTGTCACAGCGTCAGTCACAGAGTGAAGAAATGCAGTGTAAAGCTGTATGTTTTACAGGAACCTGGAACATACATGGGTAAAATTTTGGAGGAGCCAAGTTCCTGTGTGGTGGTGTTAAGTAATCTGAGATAGGCTTGCTGATTTGGGTTCTGACACTGTATGAGGTACTGTTATTCATAAAACTGCAAATACATGAGGATAAAATTCAGGCTTTGCGAAGGACTCTAATATTGTTTTTAACTATGTCACATTTTGCACCGTACATATTGTGGCAATTACAATCATCTGTATATACACTGCCTGATCACGGCACGCGTTCGCTGTGGCATCATTTCCACAAGCTTCTGCAATGTCACAACATTTATTTCTGTTCAGAGTTGCATTAATTTTTCCGCAAGATCTTGTATTGATGATGGGAGATTGCTCCCTGAACCAATTTGAGCCCGATGAATCTTGGCATTGTCATCTTGGAATATGCCCGTGCCATCAGGGAAGAAAAAATCCATTGATGGAATAACCAGGTCATTCAGTATAATCAGGTAGTCAGCTGACCTCATTCTTTGGGCGCATAACATTGCTGAACCCAGATCTGACCAACTGCAGCCACCCCAGATCATAGCACTGCCCCCACAGGCTTGTACAGTAGGCATTAGGCATGATGGGTGCATCACTTCAGCCGCCTCTCTTCTTACCCTGATGCGCCCATCACTCTGGAACAGGGTAAATCTGGACTCATCAGACCACATGACCTTCTTCCATTGCTCCAGAGTCCAATCGTTATGCTCCCTAGCAAATTGAAGCCGTTGTTGCTGGTTAGCCTCACTGACAAGTGGTTTTCTTAAGGCTACACAGCTGTTTAGTCCCAATCCCTTGAGTTCCCTTCGCATTGTGCATGTGGAAACTTTCACTATTAAACATATCCCTGAGTTCTACTGTTGTTTTTCTACGACTTGATTTCACCAAACGTTTAAGTGATCACTGATCACCATCATTCAAGATTTTTTTCCGACCACATTCCTTCCTCGAAGATGATGCTTCCCCACTGTCCTTCCACTTTTTAATAATGCGTTAGACAGTTCTTAACCTGATTTTAGTAGTTTCAGCAATCTTTTCCACAACCACAGGATGTGTCTTTTGACATGGTTGTTTAACAAATGAGAAGCTACTCACTGCATCAGTTAGGATAAATAACTTGTTGCCAGCTGAAACATAATCACCCATGCAGTAATTATCCAACGGGAGACTCTTACCTGTTTGCTTCGTTAAATCCAGGTGGTGACCTTTTTTTTTGGCCAGGCAGTGTATATACAGCTCTGGAAAAAAATAAGAGACCACTCCAGATTTTTCTTAAGTCAGCATCTCCACATGTACAGCCACCGTTCTGAAAAGAACTTCATCACAGACACACCTCATTCTACTTCATGAGATGCTGATTAGGTGATCACCTGAACCAAATCCTATCCTAACCAGTGTGTAAAAAACACTGCTGCTGTCATCACTGTTCTCCTGTTATAGAACCAGCTGGATGGCAAAAGCAGTGCTAGTACTACCCAACAATTAAGTGTAGTTAAAATACAACTACAGACCTGCCAAAAGAGCTGAAGAGAAAGGTTCTTAGTGAGGTAAAGAAGGGTTCAGTTCTAGCATTACTGGCTGATACAGTGAGCATCAGGTTCCTTCCATCTTGAGCATTTATTAAACAAGTTCAAGCTGCAAACACACAGGGGTTAACAAAGCTACAGACTGGCAGAGGGCCAAAACGACTCTCTACTGACCATGATGACCACCACCTCATTCGAATGTCACTTAACAACCACAAGATAACATCAAGTGGCCTACAAAAAGAATTGCGAACAGCAGCTGGGGTGAAATGCACAGCGGTTCGAAACAGGCATCTGGAGGCCTTTTTGTAATTTAGACTATTAGTCATTTTCTAAATGAATAGATCTAAAATACAATATTTCTTATCTGGAGTTTGAGAGAAATGTTTCCAGTAGTTTCCAGAATAAAACAACACTCATTGTGGTCAAACACATACCCATAAATTGTAAAACTAGAGAAACTGATCATTTTGAGTTGGTCTCTTATTTTTTTCCAGAGCTGTATATACATAAGAGACCACTCCAGTTTCTTCTTAAATCAGCATCTCCCCATGTACAGCAGGTTCTTAGTGAGGAACAGAAGGTTGGGTTCTAGCTTTACTGGCAGATACAGTGAGCGTCGGGTTCATAAGAACAAGGTCAAGCAGCAAACACACAGGACAACACAGCTACAGACTGGCAGAGGGCCATAACCACTCTCTACTGACCGTGATGAGCGCCTCCTCATTCCAATGTCACTTAACCACCGTAAGATGACCTCAAGTGACCTACAGAAAGACTGGCGAGCGGTCACTGGGGTGAAATGCACAGCGAGCATGGTTCAAAAAACAGGCTTCTGGAGGCGTCATTAGTGATTTTCTAAATAAACAGATCTAAATACAATATTTGATCTGGAATTTGGGAGACGTGTTTCCAGTAGTGTATAGAATAAAACAGAACTGCTCATTTTGGTCAAACACAAACCCAGAAACTGTACAACTAGAGAAACTGTGGTCTCTTAAATGTTTCCAGAGCTGTATATATATATATATATATATATATATATATATATATATATATATATATACACTCAGGTGGTGTTTAGGAAACTTTAAACAGGCAGAAATGTTTTTCCAGGAGAGTAGGGACTTTCTCCATGCCGTCATTCCATACTTATTATTCTTGTTCAGTGTTTGTCTGATGGTGGACTCAAGAAAATTGGTATTAGTTAGAGTAAGAAAGGCCTGCACATGCTTACCCTGAGGTTCTTGGCGATCTCCGAGAAAATTCTATGCCTTACCATTGGAGTGATTTTTGTAGGAGGACCACTCTTGGATAGGGTAAGAATGGTGCTGAATCTTCCCACCGAATGTATACTATTTGTCTGATAGTGAAGTCCAACCTCCTTCTGCCTAATGAGCACTGATAAATGTTTTTCTGAGGTCCTAAGAAATCTCAGTCCACTGAGACACACTAGTAAAATGTGTGTTTGATGGTGAAGACCTTCATTAGCTCCTGACGCTAATTATCACCATTACCACACTGATGAACAAAACCAGTACCAGTACTGGTTTTTGCAGCGTAGTTTCCATGAGTGACTTCATGGACTGGGGAATGATTGGTACATTTTGTGTTTACAGAGTAGATCAAATTCTTTTATTACCAAATAAGAGGAAAACTCTGATGTAAACAGTAAAGCAACAACTCCAACAGACACACTAAGATGTTGCTGTTTGCAGGTTTTGCTCTAAGCCAGAGGTGCACATCTCCAGTCCTGGAGAGACACCGGCCCTCCAGGCCCTCCTGCTCTAAGCCAAAAGAGCCAAATCTTTAATTGGATTCTTGGCAGATCTGTATATCCTTTGCTTTCTCTGTCTGTTTTCACACTGATCCTCGACACCTCCCTTACATAAGAGCTGTTATATCAATGCCTTAGAACACCATCCACAACAAATGTTTTTATTCCAGGTTCGTCATGAGATAAGACTCTTCATTTCCTGTCTTAATAAAGCCAAGAAAACTGACCTGCAATGAAAACGGAGTTTTAAGAAGTATTTCTTTGTAGCTAACTCTGAACATGATGAATAGATTTGTATGAAGATATGTCTTATGGAATGCAGTGAACCGTAAAACTCTGATCATGAGAATAATTTAGTCTGACACGACAAACCTAAGGCAAGGTGTCATATGGTACATTAATGTTCCATGTGTCGTAAATGCTTCTCCGAGGTGTCGTAAATGCTTCTCCGCTAAGCAGCACCTCCTTCTGGTAAATGTTCCTAAGGTTCTCAGAACAAGTATTTTTATACAGCCAGGTCCACAAAAACACACACAACTTGAGCCAGTAGGTTTATTGCACTTCATATCTGCATTGTACAGTCCAGAAATGAAACAGCAGATTGAACAGAATCCTCTCCTTTTCACACAATCAGAGACCCCTATCTAGACCCCGACCCAGTGGAAGAATGTGAGGTTACAACCACAACTAATAGCATTCTTAAAACTGCATCACTGAACAAACATTTATGCTGCAGCAATACAGATGACCTTTGCACGTCACCCTTAAATAAGTTATAAATAATAGCAGTAGTTCTGTAACATAACATATATAATGAAGTAGAAATAAAAGCACAGACTAAAACTCTCTACAAATACAGTACAGTATCACAGACAAATTACAAACATCACGCACAGTGAACACAGAAGGCCTTCAAACCCTGATTCATCCAGAAATAGTAAGCATGAGCTTTGGCAGCAACCACCCTTCGTTTGCTCGATTAATGTCCAGTTTTAACAGCCATTAAGAACTAATAATTAATGTCTAGCCAAAAAAAAAAAAAAAAAAAAAACAGAAAATATACAATGGAGCCCAAACCTGGAGATAATCAACAGAACGATTTCAAAAAATGTAAACCTAAGAAAAAGTATGACAACTATAGAACCCATATCCTACAACTGTTTGTTTTCTTTTATTTATTTTTTTTGATGTCCACTTACAACATTTGTGTGATTTTATGTGCCAAATATGGACAAAATTCATTTTTTCATGACCATCTTCCAACTTCTCTTCATCCCTCAGAATGAAACAGGCTGGTTTTGTTACTGTGCCTTTAAGACTGATATGAGCTCTGTTCTGATTGGCTGTTCTGTGTTAAGCCTCATTCAGAAAAGCAATCAGAGCTGAAACACTTCTTAGAACTTCTATGCGAATGGATGGCACTAAACTGCTTTGGGCTGAATATATGGAGATATGCACATGAGCTGGTTTCTGTGACATCACAGAAACAAAGTATTTAAAACAGGCTGTTTCTGCAACTCAGTTCCTATATCTGGACTGTACGGAATGGTGAGTGAATGGTAACTCGGAAGTGAATTCCAAAAGTTGATACTTTCACAGTGTAGACTTCAGACTATTTCAGAACAAGGCAAGGGAAATTGGAATTTCTCATGATATGGGCTCCATTTGAAATTCTTAAATGTCTATGTCATTACCGAAACTGAAGCAATTTGGGAAACTGCCTGAGGCCTTTGTACAGAAAGATTTACTTCCACTGAAGTAGATCCCAGTGGATCCGATCTTTTCACTAGTGGCTTTTGCACAAACATGTGGAGTCCAGACCAACTTGAATGGATGCTGTCATTCATGTAAACATTTCAAAGGTTCTACTTTACACTCAGATTATTACAGTAATGATATCGTTGGTAATGAAAAGCACATGAACTTCACCTCAACAGACCTTCAATGTGCAGCGGAATTTTTAACATACCACATACATCTTGTTTCATTCAACACAATGTAATTTTTTACATTCAGAAATAAACAAATACTATAAGTTACAGGGTGTGTAAAACGTGTGTGTGTTAATTTAAAAATGCTAGCTAATATTTAAGGTGCAAAAACAAACAAAAACTAATACTTAGCACTAAGCCTTCACATAGTACAGAGCTGACCTAACTTCAAAAACACATGAACCTGAACGCTTCTTTATCCTGTTTGATTAAAATATGTCAGCAGGGTAGATTACAATCCCAAACAACTCCAGACCTATGAATGCAAATGGATCTATGGCAATAGGCTCACTACTGAAGTCATCTTAGGAACGAACTGTCCTTGCTGGTAGTCATGTTGAGGTACATTTTGTATTTAAGTGCATAAACTTTTTAAAATCCTGTAGATATTCATGCAGCTTCTACTAAAACATTGTTAAAAACGCAACTCAGGGACGCTCCCTTTGTAACACAAAAGGCACCACTGGCCTTTGTAAAGACCAATTTAGCCAATAATAATAAAGCTGCAAGCATACTTCAGCACAGAGCAATTATTACAGCTATATATCAGCCTGCTGTTATTCTTGTTTGCCAAGGCCTTTAACCAATACAAAAATATAGGCCTGTCCTTTCAGTAAATCAGTGTTTGCCACCTCGTCCAAGCAAGACAAGTCTAGAGTCTATTTTTGTTTTCAGCCAGATTCCAAAGTCACACTAAAACTAGAAACGAAGCCAATATGACCACAAAATGTGTACAGTGTAACTACTTACTGTTTACCAGTGCAGCATAACCCAACACACCTCCTATAAACCCTACCTCTCTCACCTTATTACTACCAAATAGACTCATCAGGAGCAAGCACCCCTTAATAAATCCATTACTCAGTTTCCTGGATTTGCTTTTCCTTGATCTTCCACCTTCTTGATAGCTGCCTGAATTTTGGCCTGGTCACCCAGGAGCTCTCGTGGTTTGACAGGCCGAAGATTTTCATCCAGCTCCAGCAGAACCGGTATTCCAGTGGGAAGAGTGACACTGACTATTTCTGTATCAGATATTCCTGTTAAGAAAGAACGAATGGCTTGTTACAAAGGAATGAACATATTAGACACAGCCATTTATTACTTTCATTTGCCCATTACTCAGCTTTAGACGGCTTGACCCTTACAAAAGCATCAGTCAATTTTCAGGCAGGAGAACTGTGAGGAATGTGGAGCAAATCAAGGTCAAGCTAATAAACCGATTTCAGATATTCCATTGCTTGGATATAACCAGTTAGGTAATAGTAGAGGAGATTGACGACCAGCGGTTTTTATGTGCTTTAAAAGGTCAAGATAGCAGGGAGCCAGAACCCTAGGCAACTTTATATCTGTGCCCTTTAAATCTATTCCGTGGTTTCAATGCTGTCTTTAACATGTCCTCGTTGACTTCACCTCAGAACTGGGAAGTGGCTGCTTGATGGACACAGGAGGAGAGGATAACATAAGCAGGCTTTTCCCTTTTCAAAGCAAACTTGCCCTTTAGCTACAAGTCAGGAATAGGAATGTACATTCCAACTAAAAAAAAAAAAGGGCTGTGTGGATATAGGAAAACCATTTTTATTGAGGCTAACCGGAAACAACTTCAGTTGGCTAGGGAGCATAAAGATTGGACTCTGGAGCAATGGTAAAAGGTCATGTGGTTTTAATGAGTCCAGATTGACGCTATTCCAGAGCCATGAGCGTGCCAGGGCAAGAAAGGAAGTACATGAAGCGAGGCACCCATCATCCACAGTGCCCACTGTATGAGCCTCTGGAGGGAGTGTTACGATCTGGGACTGCTTCAGTTGCTCAGGTCGAGCCTCAGCGACATTGTGTCAATACAATGATGTCAGCTGACTGCCTGAATATACTGAATGGCCAGGTTGCTGGATTTTTTCCTTGCCTGATGGCACAGGCATATTTCAGGATGAGCGTGCTGAGACTTATTTGGATCAAATTGTGAAAAATCATTTTCATACCTGAACCTGTCCTGAGGTTCTGACTTTAGTCCAGACCTTCCCCCCATTCTTTACTTTATAGAGCAGATCGATTCTCCCATTGTCACCACAGGATCATGGTAAAAATGAATACAACTTTAAATGGAAATAAAGGTTGTGACATTGCACAAGGTTGTCGAAACAATTCCATGGCGAATGTGCACCGTAATCAATGCTAACGACTGTCCAACAAAACATTAGAGTGTGTGACATATTTGGCCAGGCAGTGTAGCAAGCTAGCAAAGTAACTAGGTTGCATCAGTACTCCTGTATAGAACGTAGTTTGCTACATAAAACCCAGCAACCAGCAATGTTATACTTTTGAAATATTAAGTATTAAAGTGCATTCGGAATTTAGGTATTGTCATATTTCAGGTTGAAAAGGAATTGCAGAAGTTTGGCATTATTCCTGGGCCAATTTTGCTCGCCAAGTCGAAATTTGTGTTGATTAAATCCTTCACCTAGCCAGTGACTTTGACTTGAGCTAATATTTAATTTGAGCTAATATAGCAATGGAATGGCCCTTAACACGAAATCGGACATTCCCCCAAAGTGAACTGAAGATATTGAAACTGGGGGTTGTAAAGTAGCTTCTACCATTACTTAATGTTCTACTATCTAAATAAATGGGGATAACAGAACTGTGTATAGTCTGTGTGTGACAATCCAAATTAAGACCAGCTGACTGGAAATGTTTTTTGTAAACATAAATTTTAAGTGAGATGCTAATTTGTAGGGGACTGTTTACCTTCTAGATGTTTAAGCAAAGCTCTGCAGCTGTTTCCATGAGCTGAAATGAGGACAGTTTGGCCACTCTTGATTTCAGGAACAATGACATCATTCCAATAAGGCATGAGTCTTTCTAGCACTTCCTTCAGGCTCTCAGTTTTGGGTAGCTTCTCTTTGGGCACATCGCATGTGTTGTACCTGCGGTCATTGTAGATCTCTGCAAAATAGGGATGTGACTCGTCAATAGGGGGCGGGGTGATGTCATAACTCCGTCTCCACAGCTTAACCTGCTCCTCGCCATGCTTCTGGGCCATCTCGGCCCTGTTTAGGCCAATCAGTGCCCCGTAATGACGCTCGTTTAGCCTCCATGACTTGGTGACGGGGACCCACTCCTGGCCCATGGCCTCCAGCACCAGCCAGGCTGTCTGAACAGAACGACTGAGAATTGAGGTAAAAACACGATCAAACTTGTATCCGTGCTCCTTCAGCAACCGGCCGCACTCCTGAGCCTCCACAACGCCATTCTCACTCAGCTTCTGGTCCACCCAGCTGCAGAAGCGGTTCTCTTTGTTCCATGCCCCCTCGCCGTGCCGCAGCAGGAAGAGCTTGTGCTTTGACATTAAGGAAGTGCAGCGTGAAGGCCTAGAAGAGTAAGAAGCACTCAGATGAGAATGTAAAACAAGTTCCTAAACAGGAAATAACACTGACATGTCCAATGAAGGGCTGTAAAAACAGAAGGTGGGAATTTATTAGTATGTATTTTGGAATGTTGTAAATCAGTAATAATCTACTTTAGTAAAATTCAATATGCACTAATGTTTTGTCCAAAACAAATGCCTACTGTGTAATTTGTATGTTAAAAGATCCAGCAAAGCGTAAACAGAAAAAAGCTATGTGATAAAACACTAATCCACAAATTCCTCTCTTAGCCCTTACCCACCAACAAGGAACCGGGTTCCGTTCTGTTTCACGCACCTAATTTTGAACCGTTTGGTGCATTTCCCTTTCTTACCTTCCATCACTTTCTTACCCTCCATCCCTTTCTCACCCTGCATTACTGACTCATCCCTCCATCACTGACTCACTCCTCTATCGCATACTCGCCCTCCATCCCTTTCTCACCCTCCTTTACTAACTCGCCCCTCCATCACTGACTTACTTTTCTATCGCAGAACAATTCTGGTGGAATACCAGACACACATTAGACCTTGGGAAAGTTTTCATAAGACATTCTTTGTACATGTTAAGTTGGGGGCCAAGAGAAACAAGATGAACGTAATTCTAAAGAAAACTTCCCTGGGCCTTTAAAGGTTTATAACTGAAATTACAGTGTGAGAGATTCACACCCAGGGGCAGCTGGTATAAATGTGCTAGCAGGTACCAAAATAAGGCTTCATTTTTGGCATCCACTTGTTTTTACTTCATGTCAGTTGTGAACATAAGAACAACAGAACCACCAAAGTGTTGTAAGAAAAATGGCGATTGGGCTAAAATTTACATCTAACCCAAGCTGTAGATTCTGCCTGTATGTGATTCCATGTGAAGTCTGTTGTAATGTGTGACATTTAGAGGACAGCATCTAGATTTGTGATAATGACTGCAATGTCTAGCTCCACCTTGTCTGAGTCTGCATTCAGCACCAGTTGGGGCTGATTTGCTTTGGTTCTAAAATTTGACTGGCTTAAACTTGCTCAGAGCTGTTTAAAAGTACAGACAACCAGTGTGGGAAGAAACTCCAACAAAGCAAAACAACTCAAGGTTTGTGCCCCTATCGCAGGTTTACTTTGACTCAGTAGTCAAGAGAGGGAAAATCCACAGAATATCACCTGGGAGAAAAACAAACCTGGGTGATGCTAACTCACTCCGCCACAAGCCAGTACCTACCCAACCTGCTCAACAGTTCAAATAACCTGAAACCATTAACATGCATACTGATCCTGCAATTAAAAACCTTTACTTACTGTTTCAAATATAGTCTGGCTAAGCAAGCACAAAGCATCACGGGAATTCACACCTGTCGTACCCCTCCACCTAGCAAGCAACAAGTTTTTGGCAGACCATACTTGTCTCCAGGGCTGGGGCTGAGTCATCCCACGTTTACCTGTGCTTCACAGCAGCTTGCTGCTTTCTTTCACTGTCTTTGGGAGCGCATACTGCTTCCATGGGTCCCCCATCCCAGTTCCTCACAGTGCTTGTTTCCTCCTCTGCCAGCCTCGTCTCCCTCCATTACTCCAGGCCTCTCCTGGTGCTTCCTATGTGGTGATCTTTCACCAATTCTGACACCAAATACAGCATGGCTAAGCATGCACAAAGCATCATGGAAGCCACAGAGGGTTCCAGTGCCACAATGCTTGATTTATACACATGTGAAATTTTTATTTTGCTACTTGATAGCAAAATACAGTCATGGAATTATGAGCACGCACCACGCGGTGCTTTACACTGGGGTGCTGAATGCAGAAACCTATAAAGTTGCTTCACATGTAGCTTTTTTCCTACATTGATACAGTGATGTTAATAAGCAGCAAGCTAATGAACCTTTCAATATTTCAAACTAGTAAGAAACTTTTCATATTATATTTTGTGACTCAGTAAAGATCTTAACTTAAACCTTGTCTCTAAATATTACTGGAGGAGCCTGTTAGCCTGTTAAGTGTCTACTGACTAGGTCAGCCTACAGTTACGTATTGTTCATGTAATATCTGATAAAAAGTATGAAGCTGTTTTGAAATACAGTGTGAAGGTTTCAGATGGATTGCTATAGGAGTTAGCTAACAGTTCATATGAACTTTTTAAGCACTTATGAGGAACTATTAGGCAGTTAGATTCCACATGAGTTCAGACAGTTGAGAGAAAATGTCCCACTAATAATTTGCACCAGAGATGGTCACAAAGATGCATCATGACTCACTGCAAGCCTTTATGAGCAATAATACACCTCTCCTACAGTCTCTTTATTAAGACTATAGAGAAACGCACACTGCACTTAACGTATGTTCTTATGGCTTCCGGGGGGGCCCTGCTGCTGCCCATCTTTAGTTCCCAGGCCCATTCATTGTGAACACACGTACTTTTTCGAATTAAAAACGCATAGCCCGGTGATTAAAATGTAACAGGGACATAAAGCAAACTAAGCATGTAACATAATTCATATCGATGTCTGTAACGGGAGCTTAAGATCAGATCGAAGGCAAAAAGGTTAGGGGTCAAGAATTAAATGTCAGGGGCTAGCTAGCCTGCAGCAGCAGCAGCACCACCACCACCACTGACCCTCAGCTTTACAGCAAATACAGCGGAAAAAGAAACCTAATGAAGCCTGAGGACCGAAAGAAATGTCAAAACGAAAGTAATACAGGTTTAAATTCAATAACACACCTTCATTTATATATCTCACCACAAGCTCAGCAACCCAGCGTTCAGAGCTGCATTCATCCCTTCTTGCTAGCTAACAATGTCCAATCAACGCTGTTAAGACGTACATAAAGCAAAAATACCCGACCGTACTTTATTATAAAGATGATTAACGCTAAAAATAATCAAATAGTTAATTACTCACCGTAGCAGGAAAACTGACAGGTACTAAACCCTTTCTCCACCATATACGGCTGAGAGAGGAACCACTGTCAACACAACCTCTCTTAGGAGTGACGTGTTGTTCCAGCCAATAGGAAGCCGAGAATACCGGGGCCGGATTACAAGCTCCCGTCGTCCAATGAGAGACACGAGAAAAGCTCTGACGTAATAGCAGTGAACGGGCATTTAGCCATTTATGTTTCACAAGCTAGTTTCACAGCCTCTTCAGGAAAGGAGGTTTCTCTTTATTAGGCTGGTAAGATAAACATGTATCACTGACAGGCGCTTACCATGTTTTATACATTATTATACAATAAAAATATAATAATTATAAATAAATATGTGTTCCATGTTTCATTTGTATGGGCCAAAAATATACAGTATATTCCTTTGACCATTATAGCCTAACAGCATTATTACATTTCTGAGAGATGTAGGGTGAAAGTTCTCCTGTTATTAGGATCCTGTGCCGCCAAACATCTTCTTCCTGCCTTCCATGCCAGACATGGCATCCACATTCTTCCTCCAATCAGTCACCTCCTCCCTCTGTGGAAAGGTAAAGACGAATTTATATATATATTTACATTTACATTTACATTTAAGGCATTTAGCAGACGCTCTTATCCAGAGCGACTTACAACCGTGCTTAGTATTCCATATTTAGTACAATAGTTACTGTTGTACTATTACTATACTTCAGTAATTATATGTATAGTAATGAGTATATAGTATATATCAAAGAGAGTGAGGAACTGGAACATGGGCCCACAAATGGACTGGTGGCTAGCTCAGTGTGGTGCTTTTCTTGCTCTGAAACAGCTAAGCAGAGAAAAAACAGGGAAATCCCTGAGCTGTGCTGGACCCTGGCCTTCCAAGACCGTCCATGCCCTTGGAGTTAACTAAGCTCAAGCACTTAAGAACTTAAGCCCTTTAGCTTAAGACCCACCTTCAGTACTCTGGAATAGTGTGACATTTATCTTAAACTTATCTTTTTAAGCTAATATTTAAGTTATGTAGTTACAGGAGTGAGAAACTTAGTGGAGCTTAGGATTTAAGGGGTTGGTCTATTGGACAGCCTACGATATCAGTACACACAAGAATTGCTGGCATTTTCATGGTCTTTTAAGAGCTGGATGCCACCAACATGGAATTCCTGAAACTCCTGAAAGCAATCAGAACATTTACTGACCCAAAATATACCATGTAGCTCCATTTTTGTCATTTTTGAGCTTTTGGTGAATGTGAAAGTACCTTTTGCCTTTTGTGTAATGTGTGTATATTTCATGATAAACAGACCAAAAGATGGCCACAGAAGTCTGGTTACATTGCCTTTTTAAAGAACGTCTTTGTAAAAAACTTTACCTTCTCCTCCTCTTTCTTGACCGTCTTGAGGTTGGCCTTAAAGTCAATGGATTCCTTGTGTTTAGCCCCAAGCAGAGCCCCAAGCATGGCATCTGCAGACACCCGCACCCTCTTCAGGTTAGGTCTCTTCATTTTGCCCTTCAGTTCAAAGATTTTGTGGCTCAGATCTGCAATCTAAAACCAAAATCAACCGATAAGGTCCCTGTATTTATCAAAACTCTTGACAAGCCTATGCAAATTGCATTCAAGCAACCTATAGAAAATAGTTATTTAGCTGTAGAATGTAAAGTACAGAGTCATTTTGGCTTGTATCTTGTGTATACAGCATGTGGTATGTGTATCACCTCTTTTTCATTTTTAGCAACTTTAGCTTCAATATCGTAGCGTTCTTCATCAACAACATCGATTTTCTGATGCAGTTCTCTGCACAGGTTCTGTAAAATCAACAGTTGGAGTTGGATTTAAACATACAGAACATTCAGTGTATGATACTGGGTTTATGACTGATGAAAGTGTGCTGCTAAAGAGCAGCTTGACTGTTACATATAACAGCCTAACTGCTAATACATATAGGCCCTAATGCGGTGTGCATATCTAATGCCACTGAAATATGTTGTATAAACTGAGCAGAACACTTTATTTATTATTAAATCATCCTTTTACTAGTAAGCTGCCAGCATCAAATTGTTGGTCAACTGATTGAGAAAGCTAAATATGAGCTAAATATCTAATTTAATATATCATTCAGTATTTCCAGCTTTAGCTACTTTTACTCTACTGCAACCATATGACATCATAACAGACCAACAATGGAGGCCTACTAGTCTAGCCGTTTGGTCATGTTTTGTCATATGTCATATGTCAGTAGTATTGTACATGTACACTGTTTTAGAGCAAGTCAGGGTTCCCTTCAAGACTATTAAGGCACCTGTAAGTCTTGCACAGATAAGCCAGCTAGCTTGAGAGGGGGCACTCGTTCATTGAGGGTCTTCTCCCTCTCAGTCGTTTTCTGTTGTGTTTCTTCTTCTAGCAACGTGCTAGCCTTCTTCAGTATTTTGGTCTGTAAAAATAATTGTACAAAATATAATTGATCACTTGTGTGTTTATGAGAGGTGTGTATATGGTTCTATAATCAAAACTTGCCCGTAAAAAAAGCTTGTATATAATATAATAAATCTATAAAACTGTCACGCATCCGGGTCTCCCTGACATCGCTGATCTCCCGGACTCTATTTCCAAGAGTGCACTATGCAATGACGTCACACTCACATGTCCCCAGTCAACCAATCACTCACGTTCTAAGTCGCCTGAGTACTGATTTGTCCCACCTGCCGCTCATCACCCAGCCTTGGGTTATTGCGTGCTTGCTATGCATGCTCGTCATCAGATTGTTCAATAAAACCTCTCTGACTTGTAGCTCTGCGTGCGTCGCGCTACGTTCTTTGTGCCTGACAATAACATATATAACTGACCCTGCCTCTACAAGCCTGAGGTTTATAGTAGCAGTCATCACCAAACTATGATGCACCATAGGTATAAAAGTACCATTTCAACCCAAAAGCCCATTCATTAGACAGCTTAATCAAAGGTTCAATAAACTGCTGACTTGATAAATATCGACAGTGATGGTGCAATACCAACCTTTAGGAACAGCCGTCGTGATGCTGAAATCTTCGGTTTTGTTTTTTTCTGTGAAATAGGTTTAAGCAATAAGTTTAGAAACTCATTCTTAAAAGAATGTTAAATATATAAAATATATATAATAGTATAAAATATATAAAATAGTATAAAATCACTTGATGACGGACGTTTGTGATGTATTTACTTGACTGTAGTTCAGGGTGAAGCTGCTGTATATCAGTACCTAGTGAGATTTTTACATCTGGCCATGTTTTAAACTCAGACATATGCACCTCTGACACAAAGGCTGTTTCTGTTCTTAGAAACCTTAAATATCCTAAACTGTTTCAGTTTGCCAACGTTCATATGATTTATATGAATCACAGTTTTGCGGACAATGTACTTGTTTACATATCATAAAGGTGTAGAAACACCCTGATAGGAAAACAGCATATTGCTGCTGTTGGAACAAAACCTCACATCTCCAGAATGATAACTTTACACGAAAAGGAAGAAAATACTTTTAATGCAAGTCAATGTGACCAGACTTGTTTCCTGGTAATTCATGAATATTTATTTTGTAAATATTGTATATATACCTATATATTTATATACTTTATTTATTTTTGGATATATGTATTTGATCTTCATTTATTATTAATTTCACATTATGTTACAAATTTTCAAAATGATAAAACGTGAGGTTTTGTTCTGACAATGGTAATACGTCGTGTTTTGGATGCTGGTATGCTGGTCAACCACCTGCATGACCATGCTGGGTGACCAGCTAAACCAGCATGGAATGCATATTTTGTTTTTTTTGTTTCATGTTTTGTTTTGTTTTTGGTTTATACATTTTGCCCAATATAATGCATTATTATATATGTTCTTGAGTACTTGGTAGCAAAAGTAGCTCAGGTTGGTTGGTGTAGCTCAGCGGATAACACCACTACCCGCCAGGGAGTCACCACATGTGGGAGACTGGGGTTTGAATCCTGGTATGGGTGACTATGCTGTGCTATACCAATAAGAGTCCTTGGGCAAGATTCCTAACATTACATTGGCCTCCTTGTAATACAGTTAACCTTGTAAGTTGCTCTGGACAAGAGCGTCAGCTAAATGCCGTAAATGTTAAAGTGTTTGTAGATTAGCATGTTAGCTAGCTTTGTTATATAGGCTATATGATCTGAATATGATAAGCTAGCTAATCATTCTGCCAGTTATGTGGGATATGCATAGACAGATGCAGTAATGCAAAGTCATTGTTCTCCTCCATAGCTAACTAGCCTTCCTAGAAACCTAGCCTTTGTATAGCTGAAGTGAACCACAGCCAGTGCAGTGGGTGGAAGCCACTGGTGATTCAGCTGCTCTCTAACAGGTTTTTCAATGATCTTATAAATGTCCTGTCTGGTTAAGAGGCTGCCTATGTAGGCGAGCGGGATGTCAGGGCAGCTCAATAGGTACTGAGACATAGCCTCTTCTTTAGTAAAGACAGTGGTTCTATTTAGAAACATGAGCACTCAAAGAACCATTTGCATGCACTAGTGATTCTTTGCATGGTGGTATGTTGGTTCTTCAGGTTGTTGGAAAAGGTGTTGTATATGGTTCTATAGAGAACCTTTTTCAAAAACGGTTCTATTTTGCACCGAAAGGGTTCTGCAGTTGTTACGATGTCAAGCTTTCCATGTTGGTGCTATATAGAACCATATTCAATACATTCTCCATTAATCTAAAGAACCAGTTCATCATGCAAAAAACTGTTTAAGAATGCAAATGGCTCTTGTGTTCATGGTTCTATATAGAACTATTGCCTTCACTAAAGAAACCCTGAGCAATCATCTTTTTTAAGAGTGCAATATAAAGTATGTTACTTTGTTAGGATTATTCTCACTCACCTTTCTACAGCCATTGGAAGGGAAAGGACATATGCAAATAAACGAAAGATAAATATGTCAAGTTAAAGATATGTAACACGAAAAGACATTATGAAACACTTTAAACATCTGGAAATGCTTTGGAAATACTTACTCAGACTCAGACATGTTTACTTATTTTTCTGGCTGCTGTAAACAGATACAATATATTAATATAACAATTCCAACATTTTATTGCATTTTATTGTACTTTGGCTTGAATCCTTCACTTCCATTACAGGAGTCACTCAGTTTTCATTCTGTAACTGATTTAATTTTTTAAGTATTATCATTTGTGTCATTTGTGGGGTGGGGTATGCTTTTATAAGCTGGATGCCCCAGACATAAAATTAAAAACTTGAAAAGAAGCAGAGCACTTTTTAACCTAAAAAACCTGCAGAAGCAGAAAACTCTAAAAACTACTTGGAGTCAGTAAGTAATTTCTCACATTAACTTCAATTAAAAGTTAGGAATGTTTTTTCCTTCTTAACTTAAAAAGTTACCATTTTGGAGATGCCCTTTTTTTGTTCTGAGAGCAACGATGTCTATCATTCATTACTTATTTCAACATACTTTTGCACATTCCAGCTGAATTTAACATACTGGAAAAATAAAACATGAAATGTAACCTGTGTTATAGTTATGGCATATTGTGCATTCTATATATAGTATAAAACAAATATAAGACAAATATATAAGACAAAAGCAGAAGTTTGTTGCATATACCGGACATGTAGACTTATTTTCACTTAGATGAGTAACAAAATTTATTTAACCATTAATTTAACCAGAAGTATTCCAACAATGGCATACAACTCTGTATCTGTGACAATATCGCTATTTATTACTAGGTATTGCTCCTTATCCATTCAGTTCTTACCTTTCACAGGATGACAATATGACTTCAGAGTGGTGGGCAGTGAAACTCTACATATTTATAGATGTGGATGATCTTGTGAGTGGCTCACTAAAATAGCCCCCTGTCCTCACCATTCTTCCCAGAAGGTGTTGTACAGTTTGTCTGTGAATGTCCTGCTGCGTGACAGAGTGAAGGTTCACTGGAGGAAGGGTTAACAAGCCATTATCTGAACAGGGCTATCAAAGTGAGTCCAGTCTCACAGGAAAACCAATTTTCTGTGTGTGAAATGACTAGCGGTAAAATAAAAAACTTTTACATAGTTCTATATACACTTCTAAATAGATATACATTTGGAATAGTTAATAGTCGGTTACTGCTTCAGCATGTTGTTGTAGGCCATCAGCACAGAGAGGAACTGCAATGTTCAGATGAGTGAAAACGTTTTTTTAATGACATACAGAAATCAAAAATTGTTGGGAAAGTGGGATACAATGTAATTTAGGGTGACATGTAACATGTAACATGTATGTTTCATGTACTTTGACAGGTTCTTGTAAAACATGTTTTTGGTAGCTACATTTACATATTCATGTAGCATTTTTGTAGCAATCAGACAGATATATCTCTTGATCCAATCTTAAGACAATAAAGTTCATTACATTCAGTGTCTGAGTTGTGTGTTTATGGCATAGACGTCACACGGGCACTAACTTACTCACTAACTCACTAACTTAGCTAAAGTAAAGCCTCCACATGCTGGGGTTAGTTTCAACATGATGCTACAACGAAGCTTTCATATTTAACAATGACAGCAGTGCATAGGCCCTTTGGGCTCAAATGATATTTATTAGGTTGGAAGGCTCGTCTGGTCCAAACAACACAGGACTATGTTGTGTTAGTTGTGTTTTGTATCAGTGTACCAAACTTGCCATATATACACTCACTCTGCATTCGACTGTAATGTTCATAAACATTAGGCACTCGAAACAAAGTGATCAATCTTTCTCGAATACATTTAAAATTTATTTAGCAAAAACCAAAATGTTTTAGGTTGTAGTGCCGCTCAATAATGTGTGTTATTGAATAATGTGAAGACAATGCCTCAGAAAGTAGAAAAGAACAATAAAACATATTAACGTTTCACACTAATATCACAAGAGTGCCACAATACACGTTATTATTCAGTTCCCTTCAAGCATCTGTTTTTAATGAAGAAGCCTTTCGACATTGTTTTCCATGGCTGTCAGCAGACAGGTGCAGGCACATACAGGGTTCATCCATGACCTGAAAGGTTCAAGCATCGAAAGACGTTGTTTACAGTTAACAGTGAACTAACCCCAAACTTTAAAGAGCCACATATGAGCCCCTACTTCAGGTCCTCACTTACAGTGACTACAGAGTAAAAGGGCTTGAAGGGGAATTCCAAGATTTCATTGTTGTGATATAAGACAGGTTTGGTGTGTACTGGTTAATTGTAGAGAAGCTTACAGACCCTGATTTATTTACAGTGGTGGTGATGGGAACCAGGGGTCCTGATGTCTACAACACAAATGTAGCCATTTTATTTCCTATCCGAAACCACCAGTGAACCGACAAATGTCTGAGTTTTTATATGTGATGTTGAAGATGGTAAACTAGCCATAAATCTGAAAGATATGTTTCTTTGTGGACTATTTAGCTTCAGCCCTGCCTTTGGTTTTCTGTTTCTGTCTTCATAATCGCTCCTGTCTCTTCCATGTGTTTCTGTTTATTTTGGTTCTAGCTCCTCCTGTCCATGCAGTCTTGTCACGCCCCTTCACCTGACTGTAGTTTGTGGCTCCTCCCCTTCCCAGGTGTTCTTCATCAGCCCTTACTTATTTATACCTCCCGTTGGTCTCCTTGTGTTGGCTTGTTGTCACAATGTTGGCTTTCCAGTTGCTCTGTTTAGGTTTCCTTGTTGTATCTTTGCCTTCCATGGTCTTTCTTGGTGTTGTTACTTTTGTGGATTGCTTTAGTTTTCAGTTATATTGGTTCTATATGGACATGCACTTGCATCCTGTGTCCTCGTCTCTTGTCCCTGTTACAGTTGCCCAAATCCGACCTTACTCTTCATATGTGACACAGATGAACACATCATATTTTCAAGACGCTTAGGCTCTGTACAGACCGGCACTCCAAATCTGTTTTGTGGCATATGCAAACTGATTTTTGAAAATCCGGATGGCAAAAAAACATTTTTGCAAATCAGAACCAAACCACCAAACCACATTTGGAGGTGGTTTGAAATGTGATTCCAATGGGATTTTTATAGATGCCTCTCAGTTTGGATGCTCTGAATCAAATTTCAAAGTTTCCTTTGCATCACTTATGATAAACAACAACTGGGATTCGAGAAGAGCACGAAGGAGTTCTGTACTGTGTGGCTGAGCAATTGTTTGGAAGGTGAGATGATGCACTTTTTTTCTCTCCTGTATCTGCGTTTGAAATCCATGTCATCGATCCAATCTCTTACAAATAGCCGTGCATACAGCTGTCTCAGAAGATGTGATCTGAGATACAGACCTGATTTGCCTGCAGCTTGAACATAGCCTTGCATATGCGGTATTGAAGTCCGACATCCGTATGCGACAGTGACCCAATCTGAGCAGTCAAATCGGAAGTCATATTTTCATACGTCAATACAGCTCAACATGCATGATAATTTTGCACTGACGAGACCTCATACACATTCAGGATTTCTGTATGAACATAATTAAAAGGCGCTTATCGCAACTATCCGCAACCGTTTAAAGAGATTTTTAAAGTAGTGACTGAATGTGGCTGCAGGAGGACGAGGCTGCAGTGTAAAAGAAAAGTAGTCTGAAAGTAACGTACAAATCAAGGACATGAGTCAAAGAACTAGCTATGACTGAATAACATGCCCTTTTTACAGCGAACTCGAGTGTGTTATTGGTGATGAGCCCAGGTGACCGTCATTTGAACTTCCGGATCACTCCTGCAAAGTATGAAACTGAAACTTCCAGGAACAGACCTGCATCCATCGCCAGTCTGCCATGGATGATTGCACCTCTGGATGAGTGTGCCATGTGAAGCATTATTCTTTTATGCGTGCGGCTCAGTTTAGAAGCATGATCTGCTCAGACTAATGTCAGACATAGCTCACATTGAAAGATAATGTAAACAGGCTAACAAGAAAATTATGTTTGGTGAGAAAATCAGATTTGGGCCACTTTTAGACACACTAAACTCTTCAGACGTCTGGTTCCCATCACCATCCCCGTGTATTCTGACATTTCTGAAATTTGAAGCATTTCATACCACACCACTGATTGACTTTGTTTACATCTCATTATGTAGAAATTTTGAAACACTGATGGAGATAACAATGATAAGCCTGGGTCTGGAAACGTACAACACGTCATTGCTGAATTTTTCCGCTGTTAAGCATTATGAGTTATTTATCTTAATTGATGTTACCATTTATTGTCCACCAGCATCAAACAGCTTCTTCCTGCCTTCCATGCCAGACATGGCCTCCACATTCTTACGCCAGTCGGTCACCTCTTCTTTCTGTGGAGGTCAGAGCCATAAGGGTCATCTTAGACAGGTGGACATGTGTAATTGCATGCAACGTGCGGAAGGATATTTTGTAACAATGATTGTGCTTTGGACCCCTTCCCCAAGTGGATGAATCTAATGATTATGAGAGCATTGAAAGAGAATTCAAAGAGGGCTCCGTCAAAACTTGCTGAAGGACGTGTCTTCATAGGATGTAAGTGAATTATTGTTATTATTATTATTATTATTATTATTGTTTTTTTTTTATTATTATTATCATTGTCATCATTTTCATGAGCGTAAAGCTGATTTTGACAACCGTCTTTGACGACCATCTTTAATCGTTAAAGACGTAAATCTCCATAGCTCTGACACACCATATTTTAGCCTGTTTCTTATTTCCCTGACAGCTCTAACCAACAATACAGTTATGAGCTGTTATAACCCAGTTATACAGTTACAACCCTTATGGCTTACCTTCTCTTCCTCTTTCTTCACTGTCTTCAGATTGGCCTTGAAGTCAAAGGACTCTTTATGCCTGGAGCCCAGGAGAACGCTCAGCATAGCCTCAGCTGAAATCCTTACTCTCTTTAGCGCGGGCCTCTTCAGCTTGCTTTTTATCTCGAAGATCTTCTGGCTCAAGTCTTGTATCTGTCCCAGCAAACAGCCCACATTTTGCCCATGAACCTTTATAACAACCACTGCTGCTTTCTAGTGTTGTGTCTTACACAGGAACAATTACAGTAATTATACAGCATATAATAACTATGTTTACAACATTTGACTTGAACTATGTAAGGTAATATTGCCACACACTAATTAAAAAGATGTTTACAACTCTGTGATTGTATGGATTCAAAATTAGACATGATACCATACAGTTTACTACTAAACGGGTGTGGACGTGGCTGGAGAGCATTAGTGAGGGAGGTGCAGGTGCCTGCTAGAAAAGCTGTCAATGTAGATCCAGCAGTGGGAACCTTGAATAAACTAGTGTAAAACGTCACTATAGAGATGCAGTCGTTCATTCATCATACCTCCTTGTCATTTTTTGCCACCTTTACTTCGAGGTCATAACGCTCCTCATCAATGACATCAATCTTGTGATGTAGATCCTTGCAAAGGTTCTGCATAAAGAGAAGAAATCATGGAAATGAACAAAAGTACGGCTTTAAACAGACTAATAGATAGATAGACAGATAGACAGACAGACAGACAGACAGACAGACATCTATAGAAAAGTAGTAAGTAGTAGCATGTGACCAACATGAATTTCTCCAGTATGCCAAAGATAGCTGGATGATCAAGTATGCAGTATTCAGTTAAACCTGATTCATTACACAGTATGTATTGATAGAGCATACAGTATATACTGGTACAGCATACAGTATACAGAATACGCTGGTATTGTATACAGTACACTGGGAGAGTACACAGTGTACAGTGTATACTGGTTCAGTACACTGTACATGCTAGTAGAGTGTATAGTATACAGTGTATGCTGGTAGAGAATGCAGTATACAGTATGTCGTCGCTGTCCAAAGCAAAACAAGTATCTTCAAACTTGCATCTTTACAGAACAGGGCAAAAAACCTAATTTAACTTTAATGTAAGTAAATGGAACCAGGCTTTTTCCCAAGCAATTTTGGGACATTTCTGTTGGTCCATTTGTAATGGAATGTTTACACAATGTAAATGGCAGCTGCTGTGTTCAAATAATGCATGAAAATAAAAATCAACAAAAATGGAGATACATGTTTTTCATTGGACAGCAGACATATTCCGGTTCAGCACACAGTACATGCTAGTAGAGTGTACAGTATACTGTATACAGTGGTTCAGTACACAGTACATGCTAGTAGAGTGTACAATATACAGTATATGCTGGTTTAGTACACAGTACAAGCTAGTAGAGTGTACAGTATACTGTATACAGTGGTTCAGTACACAGTACATGCTAGTTCAGTGTGCAGTACACAGTACACTCTATGCCATTTCATTGTTTGTGAAGATGTTGGGTAGAGGTAGTGTGGAGCCTGATTGCTGCTGGCAGAAAAGGTCACCAACAGCGCCTCCTAGAGCACCTGTAAAAAATAACATGTGGCTTAATGAACTTCTGGAAGTCATGCTATGAAGGGGCTGGTCAGAATGGTTCAAAATGTTCTGTAAGTGTGCTAGTCTCCCTCTTCTCTGTCACTGAGTGGTTTCCCGATCAGTTTATGGCAACATGATATACTGTTGATAGAGTTGTGAGGTCCACAGCTTGCACCAAGTTTACCTGCAGATCCTGGACTGACAGGCCTGAGAGCTTTAGTGGCGGAACCCTTTCACTCAGGGTGGAGTTTCTCTCTTTCATCTTCTCCTCTTTCTCCACTATCAGCATCTCTTGGGCCGTGGTTAACATCTTAATCTATGTGAAAACACACTTCAGTTCAACTCCAAAATCCCACCCTATATAATGGTTCCTGAGAGTTCTTGGTTTCAACAAGTGATTATGGGAAAAACTTTTAACTGGCAACCTTTAAACTCTATGGAGGTTATTCAGACTTTCTGAACACTGGCTTATCTCTTTTAAAATGCTTCTTAATATAACCACAATATGCTCACCTTTAGGCCCAGCCGACGAGCTGAGGAAATCTTGGATTTTCTCTGTGGAATGCATGAAAATCTGTAAACAACGCTGACTGAATAACCCTTTTATATGAATTGCTTCAATTGTTGTTTTAGTCATGTATTAGGTGCTTGGGTGAAATCCCATGAGTGAACTGACCGTAGGTGTTAAAGGTATATTCCATTGAAATGTGATGTATATGCAAATATTGCAAAAATAGCCATTTTATTTACTATGACCTATAAGCAGTGAACCTACAGGTGCTGTCTGAGTTGTTATGTGTAATGTGTAAAATTGTTTGGTTCCTATCAACACCAATAACTATACACCAATAAGGTTTCTTCAGAATGAACCGTTTCAGATCGAACAGCTCAGATCAAACTTTGTTAACACTCCAAAGACTGAATTATGCAAACAGTTTAAACAAATAACCTTTAACTTCTCAGTAATCTAAAATATCAGTAATGTAAAAACTTGAGCGGAATCTTTTGACACTTACCGGTCTGTTTGAATGGAAGATGGGAAAGAAAGTTGGAAGGGGGTTAATTAAAGAAAACACAGCAACAATATCACAATAAAAAAAGTTTCTTTAGGAGTAAAACTTACGCATCAGCCATGATTTCTTATGGGGTGTAGTTCTAAAACAACAACAACAAAGAAAAAAACAAGGACAAAACTGCATTTATAATGAAGATCATCTCAACCCTAAAACGCATTTAACATGATCTGAAGTCAAAAAGTACTAAATCACTATAAACATTACTTTGCCTTTAGTGGTCAAGCTGCATGCAAGCTGTATTAAAGGCCCATTCACCAGCATTATATCAAATATAGCTCTTGCATGTAAGCAGCTGTGTTGGAACATGACCAAGGCTTTCTGCAAATCTCTGTAAAGTGTAACTGATGTCCTTTCTCATTGCATGTCTTCTAGCCAGATGGACAAAGATAACACAATATGCAACGCTGTCATACAGTCTGGACTATTTTGTACCGGATTTGTCCATATAGAAAATAAGTAATGTGATGAACAAAATCTTTCTTTCTTATGAGTACATGATTTACTCAGTTATCAACACTCTAAGCAGGTTGATAGATCAATCAACGGATTGCCGTAATCACAGGCTGGTTTCCTTTCCTCCACCTCAGGCTTAAAATAAATGCGCTTTTAAAGGTGAATCACCTTTAGCATGCAGTTTAGTCAGTTTAGATGAGGCTTAATCTATCCGCCTACATGCAATTGATGGTTGTAACTGGATACTTCAATCCATGTGATCGTTTGTCCTCAGCTCAGTGGAAGCCCTCCTGTGCATAGCGCTGAAGAGTTTCAGCATAGGTGAAAATCTTCATGGATCGCCACTGATTACAAAGGCATCTGAATAAATGAAATGCGGCTTGTAGGCCCTTCATGCAGCCAGGAGTGGAACGCTGTAATCAATAACAAGGTGCAAACAACCTCCGAGCAGCTCTAACGTTAATTTAGTGCATGCAAAAAGTCAGTGAACAGCTGGATCAACAAGACAAATCTTTTAGCCTCATAATCACTGAAATGACACATACCTGTTTAGAGGAGGAAAGGCAGAGGGCAGTATGAACTGGCTGAGGGAGGAAAGAGGAAAATCATTCAGATTTATAGTTTCTAACGCCCATGCAAATGCCTCTCTAAAATAGACCTGGGCCTGGGCCACTCTGACTGTTCCGCATAGCTTCCAAACAGGATTCGCACAGCAAAGTGGCCTAATGAAACAACTATTTATTTGACATGGACTTGAAGGATGGGGCACGGTGGGGTTTGGGTGCCACCTGTTGGTGGAAAGTGAAGATCAAGGGTTTAGTGGGCAGGAGCCACATGGTCCATTTTAGTCCTGTATAATATATTGTATATTTTAGAGTCTCTGCTTTTGAATAATAGTGACCCATTCAACACACCATATTTAAAGTGTCCGGCAGCTATGCCAAGATTTATTGATCTGCTAAAGCAGGTGTTGGATGCTAACTGCAAATGGCAGCCTCCATCGAGGAGAGTTTTGGAAAGTGTTAAGCTGACACTGACGCACATGAAATCACATGCTTTATTGATCTGCCTTTATTACAATGTAATGTTCTTCATAATAAAATGTTTACTGGCCAGACAAATTAATTATGAACACACACACACAATTTCTGTGAATTGTGGGACCATTACATAGTCTTCCATTCATTTCCTGGAGACTTACCCGAACCTTTAAAAGAACTACCACTAGCCAAATCTATAACCTTACCCCTGACCTTATCTGAGTGTATGAACAGAGTTTGCTCTCCTCAATGTGGCAAAAACCTAACCCATACACACACACACACACACACACACACACACGCACACACACACACACACACACACATAGCTTCACATAAATACATATACACTACAGCTCATGTTTGGGTTCACTTGTAATAATAAATTGACAATAATAGTATAAATGTGTATTGTATGAAGATTAATAGTACTATTATATTATATTATATTATATTATATTATATTATATTATATTATATTATACTATATATTTTCAGTTTACAAAACTTTGGGAACAACATTAGTTGGGTGAGAACAAGTTAGGGCACGATAAATATATGGAAGTGTGTTGTTTTCAGTTGTCACAAAAATAAAGCATAATAAACAATAACCAGTAACCAGTGTTGAATATGTGTCCTTGTGGCTCTAAATATTCTCAATGCTGCACAGATTTCTTAATTATCCTCAAAACACTTACAGCTATTATTATTATTATTATTATTATTATTATTATTATTGGAAATTCGTTTTTCACAGGTTTATACAAACTTCCAGTAATGTATAGAAAGTGGACAGTACATATAAATGCTCTATATCCTTTTGTAACGATTTGAACTGAAAAAGTTTGAAGATGGTGGCATATAACGCTCTTTTGTCCAAATGGTTGTGGTTTTAATTCTAACATAGAATTAATTTACTCAGTAAAATAAAAGACACCAAAACTGCTGTAACTGAATAAGTGTAACTAGTTACTGCCCAACTCTGGGTATATGCATAAATGTGGAGAGATTGCAAAACATTAGTACGGGGAATAAGAGGCTTACTTTCTAAAGGCAGCCAGGCCCAGTGCATGTGCCAGTACCAAGCCTTGGCAAAGCTTTAGGTCAATAAGGTCAATCATGAAGAATCACATGAACGTGATAATTTCCAGACGCATTAGATGACCTGCACTTGGCTGGTATCACCACAGTAGTCATTTGTCATTGGTGTTATATAGATGGGCGGGAGCAGGTGGAAGCATTGTCTTATTGTAACATGAGCTGCTTTAGCCAGAACTCATTCTCTGAGTGAAGTGTGTACATGGCGCTCCAACAGAGGAGTCGAGAATTATCGCTGACCCTCTGCTGCTCGATTATTTTTAGGTCCAATGTCTGAAGATAACATTAGGACAAATGCAACAAGTCCTTTACTTAAAATGGCTTTGTGCTGTGATCACAATAAACTATCAGCTTGCCAGCTGACGCCAGCAGAGGTTTCACAAGGACTGATGGCAAACCAGCTGAGATGAAAATAATACACAACCGTAGCATGGCCTTGACCCCCGAGCTGGTGACCCCAGTGACCCCAGTGTTAGGAAAGGTTAACCTCAGATATCTCTGCATTGTTCCTGACACCCTGTTTAGCATGATGGCCCATATTTATGACATTCTTAGGCACAGCAAAAATAGCTAGCATACAGTTGTGTTTGAACAACCTCAGCCAAAGTGCTTTGTTGGAAACAAGTGAAAGCTCAGAGAGCAAACATAAATATGCCATTTTTTTATTCTAATTGTTTATTCTAATTGTTTGTTTTGCAAGTTGGGAAAAATAAAGCATAACATATCATTGCTGTCCAAAGTAAAACAAGTATCTCCATACATTGAAAATTTTACAAGCGAGGCTAAAAAACATATATAATTTTTATTTTTGTAAGTCATTGGAACCAGACTTTTCCCAAGCAATGTTGGCCCATTTCTGTTGCTCCATTCATAATCATATTGTGTGTTCAAATGATGCATAAAAGTAAAAATGGACAAAAATGGACAGCAAATACCTTTCTTGTGCACGGGCTGCATTTTATGTTACAGTATTTGTGAATTAAAATGTGTGTTTCTCTATAAAGGACGTGTTATTTTCACATAAAAAAACAACATATTACTTGAACGGGGTGCCTAAACCTTTGCATATGGCTGTGTTTACATGCATAATCAAAGTCATAAATAAGACAGACAAGACAGATTTTTATAATTGTGCATTTATTTTCAGGAAAACCAATAAGACATCACAGAACAGTTATAAATACAGACTATGATGCTGAGAGTTAATAACAGCACATGGTTCTGTATGTCTTATCTATACAATGACTTTGTGTAGTGACTCATTCGTATTCGTGGTACACAACGTCACATTAAGATCAATGTATGCTGTACTCAAGAATGGCCAAATCTCAATCTCTATATCAAAGGCTTTTCATCACAGTCCCATGTAGGTAAGAACTGGTGCAGAACATCATTCCTCGTTGGTGCACATCCTTGATATAGCAGTCAAAACGATGATCACCTGAAAGAGACATAAACATCAGCAGTTATAATAATACCACAGGTAAGATGTGAACAGGCAAAACTGAAACAGAGATTTTGTTCAAGAGGTTTTCAAGACCTTATTAGCTCGGACATTTTCAGACTCTGTCAAACTAATAATTAAACGCAACTGTACAGCAACACTATAAGACGAATAAGACGAATCAGTTTCTATACCGTTTACTGTCCACCGGCATCAAACAGCTTCTTCCTGCCCTCCATGCCAGACATGGCCTCCACGTTCTTACGCCAGTCAGTCACCTCTTCTTTCTGTGTGAAAAAAGACACCAAGTTTATTCTCAGTGACTGAAACAAGCCAGGAGTGATGATGGTGCACCTATACCAATCGAGACTGAATCACTGAAAGGACACTTTTAATGTCAAATTGAAGTCAAAACCAACCATGTCTTGATCATGCCTCTGGCCATATTAAGTAGGATCATAAGCTCTCCGGACAAGAAAATAGTCACCTTGTATGTTTAAGGTGGTAGTAATATCACTGGGTCTTCTGAAAAATGAGTGTCCTTAGTAGTCGGAATACAAATAATTCAATATCTATGCTACAGCCATTGCTCACCATGCTAACGCTAAGCTGTCCTGAAATGACATTGCATGAAGCAAGTCTACAGCTACTTGAACTTGACTCATAAATACCACATTTCACTTGGCTTACTAGTTTGTGTGAGGTACGTTATTGAGGTTATTATGTCAATTCAGTGTGCAGTATAGTTATGGTACATGCCCGTAGTGCCAGATCCCTCTGCTTGCCAATGGTGCGAGTTTCTATAGCAGTTTTGCTACTGAAATGACGGAACCATATTCATTGATAAAGCTGCCTCCTGTCAAATCTTAATCTTATGAAACTTGATATTTTAATTATGTTAACCCTTTATGGATTCGAAGAAGAGTACCCTCTCGACCCTCTGAGAAGTTTTATGTTTTGTTTGGCATTCATAATTAAGACTGATCTAGTCTTGCCCGACTAACAATAATGACTAAAAATTCATATTTACGTTATTTATCAACCTTGTAATTTAGCAGATGAGGTAACATTTCTTTTTACAACAGGATGCAATGGCAGCAATTTTCAAAAATTCATATGTACATATATACTTCTGTTTTTCTAATAGAGAAAACCTAGCTTAGACTGGGAAGTCCCTATGTGTTATAGACATCATGACAACAGTTTTAAAAAAATGGGCCACATCCTGTTTCCCATGAGTGAGTCCTTAGTGAATGGAGGTTAACGGAGCTAAAAGGCTAAAAGCTAAAACTTCAAATTGTTTTTAACTATTTGTGTTTGACCTAACTTTCATTTTGGAAAGCAGAAGGATGTACTCCATTAGGTATTGGGCATTAGGATACTAGCATTGCTGCTACTGAGTCGTGATCAGTTGGCAAGCTTATCAGCTCATTGGCTGAGCAAAGCATTTTGCATTCCCTGATGCCATGAACATAAAGCACTGTTCGAAAGCCCTAAACTGGAGTTCAAAAGCTCAAAAATTTAACTGCAGAGTTGATGAAATGCATGCATTCTTCTTTATAAAAATGTATAAGCATTCATGATGATTTTGCACAAAAGCTGAATACCTTATTGAGTAGCAATTCTCCAATCTACATGTTCATTGTCTATATCATATTTGTAAGTGTCCTCTCACTTAAACAAGCTTACCTGCTGCAAAGACCGTCCCTAATATCATATTTCATTCAGAAACACTTTGGGAGACTGGTTCTCTTCTGCAGTATCACTCAAAGAACATTTTGTGGCGCCTCTGTTTTTTTAAGACTGTGTATTTTTGCCTCTGTTTAAAAGTATTTGTGATAAAAGCAATCTAATGAACTAGATAAGGTTGTATAGCATTTAGTATTTTTATGTCATTATGCTACATTGATGACATCATCTGTAATTGGTTACAACTATGAAGTACATTGTTAGACCAAGAGTGCATCCAAGAGCATAGCACCAAGCTAAGCTGAGCTCCTGTGCTCTAAGATTTTGGATGCACAAACGTTCCACTGCTGTAATATAAGTTATATATAATAATTAGATGCATGAACTTTACATGATTACTTTTATTTATACTTACATTACTGTTTTAGATAGGTACTCTAACTTACGTCATACTTTCACTGAAGTAACGAGGTTTAAATCGGGCGGCACTATATTGAAAAAAATGACATTGCAATATTTTTTTCTGCTATACATATATTGCAGTATGAAAACCGAAATAGCAGTTTTCACCAGATGACTAGAATAGGCCTATAGGGAAAGAAATATTCCTTATAGAATTACTGGAGTGATTTTGTAGGGGGAGTGCATCTGAATAGAAAATAAGAATGAAATTTTTAAAAAGCTGAAAAATGACGTTTCCCTCTGTTTTTTGAGCGCAGCCAATTCTTTCTTGAACTTCAGTAGTGCACAATTGGTTTCAGTGCATCAAACATCAAAGCAGGTGAGCACTGTGGCTGCTGTTCTCCAGGGAGTAAACTATATCAGACAGACTTCTACTGTAGATTAGGCATGAATAATAAGAACTGTGCAGCTTTTCCTTTTGTTTCAAGCAGGAAAGAAAGTAGTAGCATGGCATATTTTACTGAATTTGCTATACTTGACATTACACCTCCAGTAATGTGACTATTGGGCATGCACACTTTGCGATGACGATGCTGAAATGATATATTGTTTGATTGAGTATGAGTTTAAACTACTCTGTCCCACTCTACTGTTTAGTTAGATCTGATGTGTTAGAGCAGGAAAACACCAACGTACACAAAACACTAAAGTTAGGCCTTTTATTAGCTCTACAATAGGCCGTACCTTTTCTTCCTCCTTCTTGACTGTTTTGAGGTTGGCTTTGAAGTCCACAGATTCTTTGACCTTGGAGCCCAGAAGGGCACCCAGCATGGCATCTGCCGAAATCTTCACCCTCCTCAGTGCAGGTCTCTTCATTTTGCCCTTCAGCTCAAAGATTTTATGGGACAGATCTGCAATCTGAAGTCAGCACAGGTTGGTTTAATTGCTAGTTCTTATGGCGGGTATGTTCAGAAGGTACTGGCGTAGCTGGAACGTGTACCTCTTTCTCATTTTTGTTCACTTTGATTTCAATGTCGTATCTCTCTTCATCTACAACATCGATCTTTTGGTGGAGTTCTCGGCACAGAGTCTGAGGATCAAACACAAAGATATAGACATCAATTTGTAAGGCATAGATAAAGAATATTTGATTCATGCTCAATTTATGAAGCTTCTAGCGTCACTGAGGACACACCATGTATGGGACACTAACAAGACATTACCTTCCAGCAGCAGTCCCTGCTTAAAGATTATAGCTCAGTTAGATTCAAAATATGTCATGTCATGTCTAAACAGCCCAACAAACCTGCAGCTCCTGCACAGACAGGCCAGACAGCTTCAGAGGAGGCACTCTCTCGTTCAGAGTTCTTTCCCTCTCCCTCTGTTTCTCTTCCTTCTCGTTTGCGATTAGTGTGCTTGCTTTCTTCAATATTTTAGTCTGAGAAAGAGAATCAGGTTTGAACTCTGCCAGAGTGTCATAACATATTCTATTCTAACAAGTCAGTTTGTGGGCACCGCATTCAGTTGTGCACATAGCTTGTATAATCTCCATAGATGAGCACTGCTAAAAGAATTTTACACTCTGGAGCAGCTGTGCATGAGCCAAAAAGGTCACCATGCACAATGCCAAGTGTCACTGAGAGGGCCTGTGGAGCAGTGGAGCTGTGTCCTCTAGAGTGACGGCGCTCCATCCAATACCTTCGCATGATCGTTCAGTAGCAGTACCTGACCTCACTAATGCTCTTGTGTTGTATACAATCAGCTCCTCACAGTAATATTCCAACGTCTAGTGTAAAGCCTTTTCAGAAGGGTCCAGAAAGCTGTTGTTACTACAGCTACAGCTGAGTGGGGACCAACTCCATATATATACACCCTCAATTCAGACGATGTTTTGGATGAGCAGGTGTCTACAAACATTTGGACATTGCATATTCCATTCCATATGTGGAAATATCATTGAATATAACACCAGCATTTTCTGGAATGCAAGGAATACAGAGACTAACCTTCAGGAACAGCCTTCGCGATGCTGTAATCTTAGGTTTTGGTTTCTAAAAACATGAAAGCAGAACTTCGTTATTATGTCGGCATGCTTTTGCCTGCTGCATTAACTTTTAATTTGTATTGGTTTAAGACACACAATTGCACAAAACAAATTCATTTCCTTTATGTTACATTCACATATACATATTTAATGACAGTGAAAGGGTTAATAATGGCAGGAGGGCTTTAGCTAAACCAACTAAATGTTTGCACTTGGTGGACATTTTATACCTTATATTAGTTTTAACCCTCTTTCTAACATGATGCAGTTTATGGATTATGCATGCATTGAATTAGTTCCTTTACAAAAGCAAATTTTCATCCTTTTTCATCAAAAAAGTGATTCACAGTTGTTGGTTTAATTTAGTAGGTTTATTTTTTAACATTCAGTGTATATGAATGATGTTTATGCTACGAAGAACTGCTTAAATATATATGTTGCCTAGAAGCAACATTCTGCAACAGTGGAATAGTTAAACTAGCAGAGTATGCCTTAGCAGTTAATCAGTTTTATTCTAAATATTCATGTGTGGTTTTTTTAAATAAACCTCCATTTCATGCAAAAAAATCAAAATCAAATTATTTTAAAACATTGCCCTCATGATGCATGCAATACACAGGTAAAAACAATCTTGTCACAAAGGACCCGTATGGAAATCGGATATATGGCAATATATGGATTTCAAATATATGACACTGATCAGCATATACAAACTCATATGCAGACATATATGTGACGTAAGTCATATTTTTTTAAATTGCCATTTTTAAATATGGGACATTTCAGCCATATTTCAGCTGTATATCAGCATAAACAAATATATATGTTACAAACATTATTCATATATGGATGGAATATATTACTCAAATATGCTAGCTTAATATTAGATATATTCTTTAAGTGTTTCATTTAGTTTTTTGCTTTAAAAAATCTTTCAGTGTTTGTGTCAGACATACACAGTATACGTATGGTCCATATTTTGTGCATGTATGTACAGTATTTATCCACCTGTCTGACATATATAAGGTTCTTATATTATGCATATATGTCAGATATTTCATATATATATATATATATATATATATATATATACACTCTCTCTCTCTCTCTCTCTCTCTCTCTCTCATCTATGGCTATATCAAATTTCCATACGTGCACTGGCTGCTAAAAACAGATGCTGAGAACAAACAGGCATTTAAACTGAAGCATTCTCAATCCTGCACTCTGATTCGACAACCGATATAATGAAAACCTCACAAGTTTGCGGACTTACCGGGCTAGAGTTGTAGGTGGCAGATGAGAGAATTAATAAGAGAGTTTTAGAAATTTGAAAGGAAAGTCAATAAAATGATATGTGGCTTATATAACTGGCAGTGAGAGTTCACAGAAAAAGTACTTACGCTTCAGACATTGTGACTTTTAAGTGCTTCCTATGAAAAGTAAAGAAAAGGGAACTCTATGACACCAGTCAGGCTTGTATCCAAGTCTGGTCTCCCATTGACTCATGCCAAAATCCTTTGCAAGACTTGTATGATGAACATCCATTTACCAGAACATAGATTACATACATCAATGGATAAACCACTGCTAAACCACCTGCATTTAAACCACATGAGCATCATAAATATTACAATTACAACATGATATTAAAAAGAAAATAAAGAAATGGTTTTAACTTTTAAACATATATGCCATGCCTTACAAATGTGTAGCTTTATCCCAGACTGCAAGTATACCAGACACAGATCTGACTTATCTAAAAGATCTGACTGTTTTGCTTAAAGAAATAACCTTTGCCAATCCCCCGTCTTTATTACAGCTCAGTGAAAATAATAGTGGAGAGCACATACCTGTTCTGTGCCGGGAAACCCCAAGAGAGAGAAAGAGAGCAGAGTGTAACAGTGCCAGCTCCTGAGGAAGCACAATCAAGTTTTATGGCTTCAATGGCCTTCTGTGAGTGGCTCACTAAAATAGACTAGACCGCTTGAAGCTCACTTTACTTAGAAGCACCAAAACACAATTGCATGCATTGCCCAGACCCGGGCCCCTTCCTTTTGTCATTGTTTGACCCTACAAGGGAGCGGAACCTTGGGTGAAGCCTGGCAGTGTGAATGCGAGGCCCATTCAAACGTTTTAAAGTTGTTCATTAAGTCAAACTGTGTTCAAGACGAATGTGGCTATGAGTGGAAATCAACCCGGTAGTTGCCTGGATTCCGTATTGTTGGGGTTATATTGAAGAATAGATATGGACTGAACACAAAACAGCTTCACAGCGGAGCATCTGTGTAAACACGGACAGTATGTGGTAATCCAAGGCCGTCAGCATGTAAAAGGATTTACACAGCAGCATATGTGTCACGGGGGAATTGATTGAGAGACACCATTGGGTCAACAGTGGAAGCACATAAAAAAACAAAAACACCACAACTATTCCTTCAGAGCATTGCATTGTATTTTAATTGTGGAATGCCATTACACTGTGATTGTACTTTCATTTGACTTTGCAGTAAGTGGGATCATCACACTTAACGACAATACAGAAGGTCAAAAATTCACATACAGTTTAATTCAATGTACATATACAAACAACAACAAAGTATCAGCCTGGTTTTACTTACACCTGCTAATTGCGATGCACAAAAATATTACAGTGTATTTTCATGCAACAGGTATAAATTAAACCTACCCAGGCTAAACGTATGCTAGCAATCGCCAGCTTGACAAAAGGGTAAGTCGGCTCTGAGACTCAAGCCTTTGAGACATGCAACATTTACCCATAATCATAAAAACATCCAAATTACAAACGTTATTACACAGATAGATCAAGACAGTGATTGTCACATTGAATATTCTTGCTTGAGGTTTCAATTTCAGCAAATGTCACAGGTGTCTTCTGATCTTGGCATACCTCCTTCTTGTGCACGCCACCTGTTTAATTCATGAGGCTGAATTAGTAAAGATATTGAATTTTGGCTCATTCATTGTCAGATTTGTAAAGAGGTGGTTCACTTAAAAAACAGATTCTACCCCAAACGTAACTGATCAGTCAAGAAAAGTTTGAAGGTGGTTGAAGGTGCCTTATTTAGATTTGTCCTAGAGCTATGAGGCTAATGTAGCTACCACATAATTAGAGCCTGCAAGTTTATTCAAGATTTTACTTACATGTGATTTTAGGCTGGTGTGTGATGTTTTGGTTAGTTGCACACTTTGCTAAGTGATTGCTATAGGATTCAATTATTCCCCAATAAACATAGATATATATTTGTACTGTATATGTTAGAAATGCATTTCAGAATGTACTTTCATATTAACCCAATACATTTTAAAATGCATTTATTTTAACTGCATGGAGAAATATTACACATGGGAACGTTTCATACAAATGACTGTATGTAAATGTATTCATCAAATTCTTTGGAAAATTGTTTGAAATGAATGTGTATGTCCATATCTTCATTTTAAGCCTTATCTTAATTTTTTGGCCAAATCAAGAATTGTCGGGAATTGATACTTTGGGAAAATGCAGTTTAATGACTCTTTATTTAAAATATTTTATAATATTATATTTGAAATACATTTTGTGTGAGCACTGTCAGACCACCAGTTAATGCACAGAAGTCAGTACCGTTCATTCAGTTTATGTATATTAAGTTATATCTGTAACCTTTGTTAAAACTGCAAACAATTTAAACAATACAATAACAAACACAAATTCTGTAAAGGGATGGCTATTTTCATACTATACTATACTATTTTCATATATTTCAATAATAATAAATAGATTTGGAACACTTGTTTTTTTCCAATATGGGTTGTAAGCTATGTTAGCCTCTTAGCTCTACTGCAAAACTAAAGAAGAAGCCTTCAGACTTCAAACATGATTTGGCTGATCACCATTCAAGGAAATGGGAAATCTGTATCAATTTGATTGTTGGTTTAGCCTTGACTACTGATTTCATTTACCTTTTACTGCCCAGCATCAAACAGCTTCTTCCTGCCCTCCATGCCAGACATGGCCTCCACGTTCTTGCGCCAGTCGGTCACCTCCTCTTTCTGCGTGAAAGGAAACCGATGGGAGAAGTGCTCATTTTAGACTCATGATAGATTGATTTTTTTCTAGCCCTGCTAGAAAAAACAGCTTAGACCAACATGGCTGGACCCATGTTGCGTTTTGGTTGCTAGTATGTGGGTCGGCAGCAATGGATGTTGAAAAGTTGATCGCCACCAAAACCAGCACATGTTGCATTTTGACACTGATATGCTGCGCTGAGGTGACCAGCTAAACCAGCATAGACCGGCATGAATATGGATCTGTGCTGCTTTTTGGCAGGGATAATGGAAAACAAAGGAAGCCGCCGTACCTTCTCCTCTTCTTTCTTGACTGTCTTTAAGTTGGCTTTAAAGTCAGCCTTTGATGATAGTTTGGATTCAGTCAAGGCGCCCAGCTTAGCGTCTGCAGACTTTTTCACCCTCTTCAGTTTGGTTCTATTCATAGTGCCCTTGATTTCTCCAATCTTTTGTGTCAGAACCTGGATCTGTAGTGAACACAGCACAACGGTACTTTACTGGAACATACCAGAATGAGGGACAATGTTAACTTACCTTGATCAAAATGCTAAATGATCCCTACTAGATTTCATTCATTCAGTAGCAACATTAGCAGCTTTACCTGATTGATTTGGGCTCCTGTAATATACTGTAGGGCTGTCACTATTGGTCAATTAAAATCAATCACTTTATTAAAAAATAGTAATCCATTAATCGACTTAGTGATGACTTTCGAATTTGAACAATAATCAAGTATCTGCAGGTCATTATAAAGCTGTGTTTAGCAGATTCTCTGCAAGAGGGCGCTATTATTGCGAGTTCCTTTAGCTTGAATCGCTGAAACTACTGAACTACTGTTTGTAGTTACATATTTCATGTGGTTTTCATGTTGAAATGCATTTTTAAAAATGTACAGCATTAACTTGCTCTACTGTATCTCCTAAAGGTAAAAGCTTCTGCCTTTAAATAATGGAAAGGCCATACTGACGACAGAGATCAACGAAGAATGACCAGACTGGTTCAAGCTGACAGAAAGGTTTCAGTAACTCAGATGACCATGCTGTACGGCTGTGATGAGCAGAAAAGCATCTCAGAATGCACAACACTGTCCAGTCTAGAGGCGGATGGGCTACAACAGCCGAAGACCACGTTGGGTTCCTCTTCTGTCACCCAAGAACAGCAAGTCGAGGCTGCAGTGACCACAAGCTTACCAGAAATAGACAGCTGTAGACTGGAAAAATGTTGTCTGGTCTAACGAATCCACACAGATGGTAGGGTCAGAATTTGGTGCCAACAACGTGAATCCATTGACCCAACCTGCCTTGTGTCAACAGTCCAGGCTGGTGGAGGTGGTGTCATGGTGTGGGGATTGTTTTCTCAGCATATTTTGGGCAGCTTAATACTAATCATTCATTGCCTGAATGCCACAGCCCATTTGAGTACTGTTGCTAAACATGTGCATTTGTACGTGGCCACAGTTTACCGTCTTCTCATGGCTATTCCCAGCATGGTAATACACCATGTCACAATGCAAAAGTCATCTGAAACTGATTTCATGAACATGACAATAAGTTTGGTGTTCTTCCATGACCTTCTCAGTCACCGGATCAGATCTGAATCCAATAGAAGATTGGGATTTGTTGTATGAAAGAAACTGCATGATGCAGTCATGTCAACATGGACCAGAATATCAAAGGAATGCTTCCAACTGCTTGTGGAATCCATGCCATGAAGAACTGAGGCTGTTTTGAGAGCAAAGAGAGACCTTACCCAGCCATAGTATAGTGTTCCTAATAAAGTGCTTGGTGAGTATATATGTACATGTTTTCATTTTTGTATCCATTCGTTTGAAATCTTTGTAAGGCTCTGCACAGTATGTTATCATTCAGGTAAACCAGTTTTTAATGTTTGGACATTGATTATTACATTAATCATTGAAATAACTAGTAGATTACTTGATTAGTACTATATGCACTATAAACCATAATAAATTTACTTAAATCATTTGAGGTCATTTGTTGCTCATCTTTTTAAGCCCAGTGAATTTATACACTCAAACCTTTAAGTTTAAAAAAAACAAAGTATAAGTATACATCACTCAAACTGTACTGTTGCATAAACCTGAACTTGTATAAGCAACTATAATGATGTTTTGTCTTTAATTTTTACCACAGCGATACATTGTTATGATTACAAAATGAGATGTAAATGAAAACTCTTTAATTAAGAGTCTTCAGAACTACATACTCCAACACCGCTGTGTTAGAATTGGTAGTAATTGTTGTCTCATTACAACCAAACTGACCACTCAACTGAGTCACTAAACACATTCACCGTTAGGATGCCCAAACCATGTAAAGTGCATGCAAAGTTGCATTTTGCCCAGATATAACATGTGAATGGGTTGTTATTTGAAAAATAAAAAAAACATCTGGAAGAAGAATAAACTAATAAACAGAAATAAACTAACTTGCTTGGTATTCTGGGTAACTCCGCCCCCCGTATTCTCTTATTTGCTTGTCTTTTTGAGTTTGTTCTACTCACTAAAATAAGTACACTTTAATATTCAATCAACCAAATGGTATATGAGCTGGATTAGGTTATACCAACTAATTGCAAGAAAACAATGAACATATTACTTGGCCATTGAAGCAGAAATAATATCAGGGCTTTCAGTGTATGATCGATAGATAGCCCTACTGTATTGTTGGATTTCTTCATCCTTCTAAAAATGTACCCCTACTGTATGATGTCAGGTGATGAAGGTATACCTCTTTGTCATTTTTGGCCACTTTAACTTCAAGGTCGTATCGTGCTTCGTCAACAATGTCAATCTTGCGGTGGAGATCTTTGCAGAGCTCCTGGGAAGGCATTTTGAGAACTTCAGAAACTGCTAACTGTATGACTTACAGGCTTATCTTTCACATGGCTTGTAGCAATTTGGTCCCCACAGTTACCTGCAGCTCCTGTACAGACAGCCCGGACAGTTTGAGTGGAGGGACTCTCTCGTTCAAGGCACTTTCCCTTTCACGCTTGCTCTGTTCTTTCTCAGCGACGAGCATAGACGCTGCTTTCTTCAGAAGTTTGCTCTGTTGGGTAACAGGTTAGACACTGAGAAAGTTGAGCTAACAAAGAGAGGTCCAATATACTGAGCATGCAGTTCAGCTCATCACTGTGACTGCCAAGGACTTGCTATCTATGACACTTAAGCCTCCTAATTTAGGCTTGTGTGATCACTTGGTATAGATCCACAGGACTCACTTTTAAGAGTAACCGGCGTGTGGCCGTTTGGCCCTTTTTCTGAAAGTGAGAAAGAAGATAAATGTGAGTTCATGTGAGACAAGGTTTTCAAAATGTGCTTTACTTAAGTATATGGTACTGTGCAAAACCGAGAGAGCACCATTCAAGTATCTAATTTCCAGTCAAAATGGACATTATGTACAAGTAATTCATTTTTTCATCTTCAGTCTTAGAAGCTAGTTGCACTTTCTGCCTCTCATAATCCAATTAATCCCAAACACATTGAGTGATGCTGAGGTCTGGACTCTGGGGTGGTCAGTCCATTGTTCTGAGAACTTCAGCAGCTTCTTTGTGTGATGTGTGTGTCTCCTTTTCTCAGTGAGAAGCTGCTTGACAGCTACACATCCTTTCAGACCCATATCACTGAGTCTTCTCACAGTGGAAAGATGGACAGAAACCCCTGTGGATGTTTTCAGATCTGAAGCGAGAGTGGAGCTTTATGTTCTCCTCCCTCTCAAAGATGAAAGTGCTGTTTATCTGATGGGGAGAGTTTTTGTTGTGGTCCACCAGGTCTTGCAGGTGGTTGTGTCACATTTTGTCTGTATCTTTTAATCATTATTTTTTGCTTTGGAAACTCCTGTTAGTTTCACTTATGTTCCTTTGATGTTCCTCTTTCTTATGCAAGAGGATTATTTATTATTTCTCACAAAATATCTCTTAAAAATCCGTATCTTGTACTTACTGGTCATCTCTGCTGGAAATTAAATAAACTCAGGGTGGCGTCTCACTTTTGCACAGAACAGCACTATGATAAAATAGTGAATTTCATGATTTAACAACTCTAAAACAGTGACTTACCGGTCTGTCTCATTGTGAATTAAAGAAAGGAAAAAGAAAAAGAAGAGATTCAATATTGATTAATCGAATAATTGCCATTTACTTTACCATGGGTCAGTACGATAATGTAATGGGAAACCAGTTGCCATCTTACCCCTCAGACATGACTTCTGTTCTTTATGGGCCCTTCAAGAAAAGGAAAAGAAAAAGTGAATAAACAGCACCCCTCAATGTGATGCCAGAACACAGATATCTTAAATGAATCTAAATTCCCATTTAATTCAAGAAAACACACCGAAGTCTTCCTGTTAATGAGATGTAAAAGTCAGCAGGTCTGTTGCACCTGTTATCCCAGCTTTATAGTCATTAGGAAACATTGTTACATTAACTACTTGGCAAATCTGCTGACAGAACTAGCTGACAGCACTAAGAATAAACAGCATTTTGCGTCTTTGTTTCCTAGAATCTGAATATAGACCCTACAGCGCAACACACTGTCCAGTTCGCTCAAAGTCTGCTTAATTGTAATGTAGGCCGAGAGGTGTTAGATTGTTTCTGAGGGCTATATTTGAACATTGCTACCATGCCTTCCTATCGCACTCGCAGCTGCAGCCTTGACGCTGCTGGATGACGACTGTGACCACCACAGAGATCTTGGCTCCCAGAACTGAAATCTTTATGGAGCTGATCACAAGACAGAAACCTGTCTCACTTTTGTCCTTGCTGTCTAAGAAGAAGTCATGAGTTCACGTCGTCATTGGCTATGTGCTCAGAAGAAAGCAGATTTGGAAGTTTGGCAAAGTGACCATACACTCTTATAATAGTAATAGGTCCCTGGAAAGGTTCCTTTTTAGCAGTGCCATAGAAGAATCACCAATTTAAAGGACTAAAAATGAATCTAAGGAAACTTATTAGAGTTTTAAGAATTTCCACATTCAAGATTTTATAGGTTTATTCCTAGAACGGTACATACAAGCCAAGAACAATCGGGGAATCATTATTTTGAAAAGTTTAAGAGCATTTGAAATATGCTTAAATTGTTCTTTAAGGGTTCTTTAGTAAAGCGAATTATGTACAGGAACAAGATCACTCAAAGAAACACTGAAATGGTTCTTGGTTCTTCTCTATGATGGACAACAACTTGTGGTTATTGTGGTTCCACTACTGCTCTCTTTTTGCTAGCGTTTGCTAGTTTTCAAATATTGAAAATATTAAATATGGTCAAATATTAGTCTTAGTTTGAACATGCATCATTTTTTAGGTCCCTGAAAGGTTTTGATGAGGTCTCTTATCACAGGGCCTTCAGGGGCCAGAATGGTATTCCTACAAGGCAGGCCAGATAACTCAAGCTATAAATCAGAGTGGGCTTCTCTAACTCATAATCAACACATTTGATTCTCCAGCTGAACTAAGGAATCCTGCTCTGTGGAATAACTCCAAGGTCACCTAGATCTGAACGACAAGTCCTGACTGACAGAGGTGATATAACCAGAGCTAATAAAGAACCTGGGAAAAGCAAAGGCCTGCTGGAGATGACACCTCAAGGCCTCCCTCATTCCTTACACACCGGCATTATGACTTAGGTCAAGTGTCCAGGCCAGACGATATGTTAAAGTGTCCAGTTACACTTTTGTATTCAGCAGCTCCAACCTGTTCAGAGCTGTAGGCTAAGGGTTCATGTAGCCCCGGCGAAACCAGCATAACATGCGTTCCTCAGGTTTAGCACAAGCAGACTGCTGCTGAAATAACTTATTTGCAATCCTTGATAATCCCTGCCTGGAATTATGAGAGGCATAAATACAATTCCACATAAAGACCTGGAGAGATTATCCACCAAAGTACCAAAGCCTGCTGTAAATACAACCAGCCACAATCACTCAGCAGCTAACAAACTAAGACAGCATTCAATATTTGTCCAAATGTACGTGACAGTCCAACCTATGACAAAGTCCAGTGGATAATGAGGCAGTCCTCCCCTGACCTACCTTGAAGAGAATCAGGAAGAGTGAGGTGTGTGGTCAGAGCAGAAAAGGCATTTTATGGTTTTTGAAGACAGATTTATGGTTTCAACCCCTCTTGTGAATGGCTCGCTAAAATAGACCCCCTGCTATGCCTCACACCCTCTCCCATGTGCAAAGCACCTGCCCTTCACCTGCCTTTCAGTGCTACATGCCCTACACCCACTTTGGGACAATGGCCATTCAGAAGTGCTGGTGACCTTCACCTCTATGAACTATCATTCACAATTAAAGGCAAAAACAAATACACAATAAACACAAGCAAAAATCATGCATACACTCTCTTCTTACCTATATACATGCTTTTATATATTTGCTTTTAGATTTGTTTTTTAGATTTGGTAGCAGAGGTCACATTGAACAAGAATTTGAAATATTTATGTTTGTGTGTATATATGTAGACAGATAGATATACCTTTCATGTGTCTGTGTATTAATTTATTTGTATGTATATTTTGTTCATCATTATGTGCTACTTATTTCTGAAGACATTTCTGATTAGACTAAATAGATGTAATCCACTTGCATAACAAAGGTAAATGTCACAGGGAAGATATGAGTTTCTAAAACTGGAGAAAAAAAAGTTGTCATGAAATCGGTACTGTGCAAGACCTGGTTGAGCACCAAAACTGTCTTCATTAGAAAATCAAGCCAATGTCTTGCTTCAGATCTGAAAAATCCACAGGTCTTTCTGTCCTTTCTTTTATTTTTAGAAACCACCTCAATGCCATGCATTTGGAAGGATGTGTAGCTGCCAAAAAGCCCTCAAGGAGAAAAGAAAACAGACAAAAAAAGAAGAAAATTTGAACTAGACACCAAACGCAAAAACTGGACATCAGAGGTTGTATGGATCAATGTTTACTTGTATTGTATAACCAACTTCTAAGACTGAACTTTGGAAGTGTGTATAGATCTCTTTGAAAAGATGAAACTGAGTTTTCTGGAAGGTATGGATGCTGAAATAAAGGTAAAGTAGTGGACACACTAAATACTGATCCAAAAATGAAAAACTTGCATTTAATGACTCTACAGTACTGCACAGTACTGTGTGAAGCCAATGGAAAGGGATATTTTAGCATCTTGGCAAAGAAGGAGACACGGGAGAGGCCATGGTATCTGCTGTGAGAAGTGCTCTTTAATTACACCAACAGAAAAGGCACATACATCATGCAATACCAATGGGGGAAATTATCACCAGCCATATTCCTTCACTCCATGGTCAACAACCCCCACAAAAAAACAGCCACAGCCCAACACAATAACACAAGTAAGATGTTTTTAACAAACAAAGACATTAACAGTATAAATGTTACTTTGTTTTAGCTTTGTTGATCCCTCTCCGCTGTTGAGCCTTGCCACGCTCTTCTCTTCAGGGTCTTCTGCCAGGCTACGTCTATCTGCCTTGAAGTTCCTGAAGGGTTGTTTATATATATATATAAAAATACTCATGGTCAAGAAAAAAGTTGCACCCACAGCTGACAGGAATTCAAGTTTCACACTCGGCTGCACATGTGACGTAAGCAAGAACAGCCTTATCTCTGTACCTGACTGACCCAACAGCCACAATTGCGGGCATTCAGTGAGCATTGATGCCCTCCATGAGTCATCCTGTTAGTGCCAGCACCTTTGGTTGACGACTGCCCTTAACACCACGTCAACGTTGCCAAAGTCTGCAATGGTGTCGTGACAGACTGCCATGGAGTGACTCAGAATGGCAACAGTTCATCTTCAGTGAAGAATCCTGCTTTTGTCTTGGTGGAGACGACCAACAAATCTGTATGTGGATGCACCGTGATCAGAGGCAAGATGAACAGCTTGTTGTTACACGTCAAGAAGTCCAGAAGGCCTTCTGTCACTCCAGCTCCACCGCTACTGCACAATCTGCAGGAACTGTGTGAGAATATTCAAGCTGAATGGGATGGAATATCACAGGACACCATTAGGAACCTCTACAACTCCATGCCGAGACGTCTGGCATGTTGCATTAGCAAACATGGCGGCCCGACACCATACTGATAGACACTACTTCTGTAGGTGTAGCTCAATAGATATTGCCCATATCAGTCTAAATGTATCAACATGTATTGTTCCTGGTGACCTTTATCTTCCTTCCCAATAGCACTGCAATCCAACACTTCCATCTGGGTGCAACTATTCTACTGACAATAATAATGTATGATGTATTACAGTTATAAACACACATATGACCTCACACATCAATTAAATTCTGCATTTGCCAAGGTACTGTTTATGAGTTAATTATTAAGGTATTAAACTTTTTTGAGCACTAATTCATTTAATGTATAATTTGTATTGTACCTACCTGTAGTGAAACTATGCACCCCATGTCCTCAAATGACTGATTTGTTTAAGAACTGGTGATGGAGTCTGTTAAGGCCAGCCATGGCTATGTTTAAAGATCATAAAGCACTGTTCTATAGCCGTGTGCCTGGCATAGCTCTGTAAACGTGGTGAGGACATGATATAACTCAAGTGACCATAACTGCTCAGAAAGTGACCAGTGCTTGGCCCAACTACTGATATGACTACATAGTGTTCAGATGTTATGCTGAAATCATGGATTTGATAGGTGTCTTTTATATTAATGAGCACTGACCTGGTCATCTGTGGAAGCGGGGGTGGATTACAAATGTGAAGCAAGGGGGCTTCTCAGAGCTTCTCAGAGCCGTCAGGGCAAAGGCTGTTACCTATATTACTACTAACATGGTTCTTCAACATGGTTCTTCCATATGATTCCTTGCATGGCGTCATTTTTTTTCAGGTTGATGGAGAATGTGTTGTATATGGTTCTGCGCATCGTTGCTGTCCAAAGAAAAACAGATATCTCCAAAATGGCAACTTTACAGGAGAGGCCAAAAACCTCATTTCATTTGAATGGAAGTCAATGGAACCAGGCGTTTTTCCAAGCAGTTTTGGACCATTTCTGTTGGTCCATTCTTCATGAAATTTCCACACAGTGTAAATAGCAGCTCATGTGATCAAATGAGGCATACAAGTAAAAATCAACAAAAATGGACATGTTTTTCTTTGGACAGCGACGATATGTTAATGTATATTTGTTAATAAGAGATTTCATTTGGAGTATGTCTACTCATTCAGTCATCATGAAATTGTCACAATTGTGAGATTGGACAGGAACGACATCAGAGCTTGTTGAAGGACTGAATGAAACCTGAAAGGCATGTGATGTATGTAATTGATAATATCTGCACTACTGTGCAAAAGGCAGAAACCATCCTATTCCTTTAATTCCTGTCAGGTCATGCTAAAATCATGGATTGGATAGATCTTTATGAGGTCAGTCCTGGTCATCTGTGGAAGGAGGAACTATAAGTGTTAATGTGAGGCAACGGGGCTTCTCAGAGCTTCGGATGACCACTGGCATGCTACTAGATATATAAAGATGTCAACAGAAACCTTTATGTCTCCATTTTTACTTTAAGGTTATTAATATATCCTTGTACTCTTTGTAATAGTTATGTATATTATGTAGCTTAAGTATTATAACTCTACAGACTCTTTAGCATTTCTTTAAAGTGATAATATGATAAATGGTTTAAGGCAGCACCCAGTAAACTGGTTTAAGCAGGACTGACAGGGCGAAGGCTGTTGCCTATTGTCACGCCTTGCCCTGTTACCCTCCCTGGCTGTTTCTGACTTTGTTTACCTAGCCTCATGTTGCTGTCATTTTCCATGTGCTGTTGTTTGTTTTGGTTTCTAGCTTCTCCTCGTCTCCCCCCTCATGTAATTCCTCTCACCTGTCCCTAGTTTGTGGCTCCACTGCTTCCCAGGTGTTCTGTGTTAGTCCTTGTGTATGTATAATGTGGTTCGTTTCCTTTGTGCTTGCTTGATGTTTTATTTCTCAGTCGGTTGTGCTGTTACTCTGTATAGTTTATGTATTCCTTGTTTCTCGTGTTCTTTCTTATGTTGTTACTTTTGTGAATTGCTTTTGTTTCTGGTTGCTTTGGTTCTTATTAAATCAGTCAACTTGCATCCTGCCTCCTCGTCACTCTCCACATTACACCTATATTACGACACACTTTAAAAACATGGCTCTTCAAGGGAACTTCAGTAAAGGAAATGTTTCTATATAGAACCATAAGATTCTTTGTGTGGTGAAATGGTTCTTCAGGTTGTTGGAGAAAGCACTGCATATGGTTTTCTATTGTATCTTTATGATATTGGTTTTGTATAGCACCAAAAAGCATTCTTCTATTGATACAAGCTTGACATTGTACCAATGACACAACCCTTTTTGGTGCAGTGTAGAACCATTTTCAAAAAGGCTTCATGTGGAACCCTGTAGAACACATTCTCCATCAATCTGAAGAACACCATGCAAAGAACTAATGGAGCATGAAATGTTTCTAGAACTTACAGTTCTAGATAGAATCATAGTCTACACTAAGGAACCCTTGAAGAACCATCTTTTTTAAGTGTGTAGCTATTGATTATGAAGTTGTTCACTGGCTTAAATGATGATTGTATAACAAATGAAACCATCTGCGATATTTAGGATCTTACTGCCCTCTAGTGGTTATTTATCCTATAGCGTTCAACAGTTTGGAATCACTTTGTTTTATAATATAACACTAAGGTATATGTAGATATCCATATAATGCCATCAGTGATGCTAATATGATGGTACTGAGTGGTTATTTTACAATCAACATTCAAACTGCCTTATACTGTACTTGTGATTTAAAAAGTAGTGATTACATATTGAGACAGATAACTCCACAAGAAGGTACTTACAGTATATCGTATTGTCACTTTCACTTTCCTTACATACTTTCTATGTAAGTTAATGTACAGAGATTTCGTTAGAAACAATTTTGGAACATTTCTACTGATCCAATCATCATGAAATTTTTATACCGTGTAAAGGGCAGCTGCTGACCTCAAATGACGGACAAAACATTCTGAAAAATGGAAAAGCTTGTTTTTTTTGGAATGGAACGATATTATGAAGTATACACAATACATCAAAGCTTGATGAAATACTTAATAATACTGAAACTGAAAATCACGTGATGTGTAGTTTATAATATATACAGTGCTGTGCAAAAGGCCATTGAGTACGTATTTTCCAGGATATTTCTGAGAAGATTAGATATAAGATTATCAGCTTGCATGAGGAAGGAAAATGTCAAAGCTGAATATGTGAAATAACAGGAGTTTCCAAAAAGCATAAAAGAAAATGGGACTCCTGACAGCAAGGCACAACCGGGCAGATCACCAAAACTGCCCATTAGATAAATAGACCATTGGAACAATAGACTGACCACCGCAGAGTCCAGGTCTCAACATCAGGGATTACTTGGATCACAAGGTGCAGAAAATGCAGGACAGAACTTTGGAGGTGTGGAAAAAGACCCCTGTGGAGTTCTTTGAAAAACTGAAAGTGAGTCTCCTGAAAAGAAAGGAAGCTGTAATAAAGGTAAAAAGTGATCATATTAATTACTGAACAACATACATGATATTTGTTTGTGGGGGCTTATGTTTATTTATGTGTAATTGGTACTTCAGTACACTGGACATTAAATACACAAAATGAGGTCTCTGAGTTTTGCACAAAGCTGTACGTTCAGTTTATGTTATATAATTTATTATTGATGAAAAACAAATATGTGATCCCAAACGTTTGGACTGGAGTGCATGTGCTTACATTCAGTGACCTGTGTTCTGTTCGCCAACATGAGATTATTAGTAAACGTCATTCATGATATACATTCATGTATTCACCATAGTACATGACATGGCAGACATGGCACGTTTCCGTCTTGTCTGGCTTGGAATAGACAGTGGAGCATTGGTTCAGTCCCTACAGGCGCAGTTCATCAGGGGGAAATTGAAAGTCATTAATCTGAAAGAGATCTTCTGAAGTGGAAAATCTCCCCTTCAGAATTATCTGATCTGGTCATTTCCTGTCTACCATGAGAAAGAGGCTTCTTCAGTTCCTCAGTCACACCTCATTCTGTACCTGCTAGCTTAAAAGCAGTTTCACTGGGTTACTGAGGAAAAGGATGATTTTTGTCTGTTTGTTGTTGTTGCTTGTGTCAGGACAGATTTCTCCTCTAGATCTGATAGAGGAACCTCCAATGAGCTGCTCGCAGAAGGTGAGGAGTTTCTCATTTCTGACTTATTTATTCATCACTGACTTTGTAGATAAGTTCACATAAAGCTCACCCGGCTCGATGAATAACCTTACATTTCTCTTTGTCAGAGATTACGGTGCAGTGTGGTTATAAGTGAGTATGAAATGACCTCAAATTGGTAGTGTGTATTATCCACAGACACAAAAGGTCACATCTGTCTCTGTTGTAATCAGGTAGGTCACAGTGTTCAGGTGAAGGCTGGGTGAAGCCAAGGCATGAATGTCCTGATGTGCCAGAGGTGAAGGTTGAGGTGTCTTCTAAGGCAGACGAGAGTGGAAACATAGTCCCTGTCCTATTTCTTACACTCATAGAGCCTTCTGATGGTAAGATCTGCTTAAATGAGGGCTTACACACTCTAAAAGGGGAGTTCTAATTTACAGTTCCACTGGTTCTTCACATTTCTGCAGAATTAAATCAGTCAGACTTAAACACTGCTGCTCATGAGTGGCGGAACTGTCCAAGTTCTGGCTTTGTAGTCAGGTTAATGGTTCTCCTTCATGGTGGAGAGCCCGTTGTATATGGTTCCTTTAAATATGGATTTTTGCAGCATTAAAAGGGTTCTGCCGTTGTTAATGGCTCATCTCCACGATGGACAGCCTGTTGCTTATGTTTTTTTTTTTTAAGAACCCTTTAAATATGGTTCTTTGCAGCATCAAAAGGGTTCTGCTGTTGTTAATGGCTCATCCCCACAATGGAGAGCCTGTTATATATGTTTTTTTAAGAACCTTTTATATATGGTTCTTTGCAGCATTAAAACGGTTCTGCTGTTGTTAATGGTTCTTCTACATGGTGGAGAGCCTGTTGCATATGGTTCTTTTAAGAACCCTTTAAAAACGGTTCTTTGCAGCATCAAAAGGGTTCTGCTGTTGTTAATGGTTCTTCTACATGGTGGAGAGCCTGTTGTATATCGTCGCTGTCCAATGAAAAACATGTATCTCCATTTTTGTCCATTTTGACTTTTATGCATCATTTGAAATCAGCAGCTGCCGTTTACACTGTGTGAGAACTGCATGATGAGTGGACCAACAGAAATGGCCCAAAAGTGTCTGGCTCCACTGGCTTACATTAAAATTGAATGAGGTTTTAGGCCTCTCCTGTAAAGTTGCCATTTTGGAGTTACTTGTTTTTCTTTGGACAGCAACGATATGGTTCTTTTAAGAACCCTTTAAATAGGGTTATTCATAGCATTAAAAGAGTTCTGCTGTTGTTAAAGTTTCTGCTCCATGGTGGAGAACCTGTTGGATATGGTTCTTTTAAGAACCCTTTAAAATGGTTCTTTGCAGCATTAAAAGGGTTCTGCTATTGTTAATGGCTTCTCTCCATGATTGAGAGCCTTTTGTCTATGGTTCTTTTAAAAAAAAACCTTGAAAATGTGTTCTTTGCAGCATCAGAATGGTTCTCCTATTGTTAATAGCCTATCTCCACGAAGGAGGGCCCGTTGCATATGGTTCTTTGCGGCATCAGAATGGTTCTCCTATTGTTAATGGCCTATCTCCACGAAGGAGGGCCTGTTGTATATGGTTCTTTGCAGCATCAGAAGGGTTCTCCTATTGTTAAAAGTCACTGAAGCTGTTTAGGTACTGCAGTCGTTTCGATAGTGTGGGGCAGTATGGGGTTCATTATTATACAATAAATAGTCTCTTGATTGCTTCTCGTAATGAGTGTTGCTTGGCATCACACCTGGGAGCACTAGAAATCGATTATTTCAAAAGCCAGGACTGTGCATGGTGTCGTCTGACTGTTTTCTCTTCTCTTTGCTCTGTACTGTGCTGCAGGAAGCGTTTTCACTGTGCAGGGGATGGAGGTGAATGTGCTTGAAATCACCACCAACAGCAGTCTGTGTGTTCGCTACATGTTCCCTGAAAAAATACCTTCCATTTTAAAAGAGCCTGATAAGCCAGTAAGTGCCCGCAGTTCAGTCACGCTTTGTCAGTTACTGAATGACTCAAAGGTTTTTATTAAAACTTAATATTTATTCTCATTTAGTGGATTTTTACTCTAGACCGTATCGTGGTCGAGCCAGGGTTGAAGTATCAAGTGTCTGTATCTAATTTACCAAAACCAGATGTGAGAAGACATGCCAAAGTGCGGAATATCACAGTTCCAGGTGAGCTACATAATCTGTACTGACCATGACTACTCTTCATTTCAACAACTAAAGCCTAAAAGGAAACGCCGGCCAAAATAAAAAATGTATGTACCAAAACATCAGATGTAAACATGTCAGTCTTACAGCAGTGCAGTAGTTTGGGTTTAATTTTACATTTGTAACCATTTGGACAAAAGGATCAAATGTGGTGAAATTTCTGTCCCTGACATCTTTTTCAGGGAGTGTCTGACATATTTCAGAACTGCAGCAATTGGTGTCCTCAGTTCCCAAACGCTTACACAGTGTTATTATAGGTAGAAGTGATGAACACGGGGTGAACATGAACCTGTACAAGCTTTTTTGAAGTGTGTTGCTAGCATCAAATTCAAAATGGGCAAATATTTTTTAAAGAACAATAAAATTCTCACTTTCAGCATCTGACATACTGCACTATTTTCAATTAAATATAAGGTTTAAATGATTTCCCCATCATTGCATTCTCTTTTTATTTACATTTCACTCAGTGTCCCAACTTTTTTGGGAACGTGTTAGCTACAGCTGCAGTAACTGAGTTCATATCATTATTACAATGAGTTCATATCATTATGAGAACGGATTAATGAAATGATGCATCAGATGAAAAGTACAGCAAGCAAAAGGTTAAAGTTAGCAGGGTAGCTATCTGGCTGTCTAGATATCTTACCATAGTTGGAGTTCTCTACAGTTCTCTACAGATTTTGGTCTTCATTTTCTTATTTCTGTTCACTTGTTGATATTTATCATTGTTTTGTTGTTGTTAAGGGTGTCAAGGTCCTAAAATGCAAAAGCTGAAAGCTTGCTTGGAGAATGGTGAGCTGTATTCATTGAACTCTAGAACGCTAATGTCCAAATTTAACATTGGTTTTTTGAAGTCACGCTCGTTTCTTCCACGTAAATAAAAAAAATGGTTTGTAATAACAGGCAGCCTCTGGGACCCCAACCTCACCTGGTCGGTTTCAAAAACTGAGAACAGTGGAGGAGTGATCATAATGACCTTTAATACAGGACAGTTCTCTGAGCTGTACAGAGTGGACGTTCGCCATCCTGATTTTCACACCAACCTGTCACTCACAGTCCTGAAGGTCCTTTCCTTATTTATCTAAAGTTTTTAAACTGTTTTTGGAAAATGTCCTTATATAACCCAGATGAAAATGAAGTATATTTTAAAGTACTAGAAATACTAGCAAGTACATGTCAAACACATTATTGTTTTGTGTGCTAAATACAAGTACAAAATATATACATTACATATAGTTATAGTTAAGTATATTTTAATGTACTAGAAATGTATTTTAATATGTACTTAAGTGTCTCTAAATAGTATAGTTAAGTACAATTAGTTCTATTTAAGTATATAGTTAAGAGCACTAATGATTATATTTAGCATACTGAGTACATAGTTAGTGAAGTATGAAAATAGCACACTTTCAGTAAATTAATTATCTAAATTAAGTATAGTGTACTTCAGTGTACCTTTTTTTCTCCTGGGAAGTCATAATTATGCTATTTTTATCATGCAAATAGTACAAACAAAACATAATATACTTCAATTTTACAGGACAACCGCACATCAATCAACGCCAGTTTCCCTATGAATGCTTGGCAGCTAAAACGCTGTTATTTTGTCTTTGTGGTGAGTTGTAAGATTATTCACTTACACATTTTGAGCCCTTCCTGTCCCTGGTTATCTTTTAACAGTCAGTTGTGGCTTATTGGGTGTTTCTCTTTTTATAGATTGAACCGTTCTTTTTGCGGTGCATGAATAGCTGTTCAGAATACCAAGAAACAGTTCAAATCTGTTCATGTAAGTATTTCAACACACTGCTTCAAGCTTTCACCCTTTAGAATTTTTAAGCAAAAACCAACCAGAGTTAAAGTACGGATACCAACATAAAATATTCCCCAGTAAATGTAGAAATCCTTTGCTTTAGACCTCCACTTAAGTAAAAGTACTAAAGTATTTCCCTTCAAATGTACTTAAGTATGGAGAGTAACAGTAGCATGATTTATTATGGCTCTAATGTCCTATTATCATTTCTGGAACAAGACTCTTAATCAGTTCAGTTTAGGTGAAGAGACTCTAGTGTCTCTCTCAGTCCACCAGTCTTTAATAGAAGGTCGTTAATTAGTCTGACACTGATGTCTATTCAAATGATCATAAGCACAGAACACTGAAGAAGAACAGTTTCCATAAGCTAGAACCAAGCTCTGTCCAAAAGGTCAAAACAATATGACCGCTGTACACATAAGTCAAAAGGAAGGACAGAGTTGGCCATAATGTAGTAACCAATTACATTTACTTCCTTACTGTCTAATACAGAATGTACCATAAGATTTTATATCTGGTCAACATATTAAAACGCTGTTTATTTCAGACCCTACCACCAAAAGACAGCGCATCTTTTCAGCTGTTGGGCTGTTGTGCCTAGCGGGGGTGATATTTTGTGCTGTCAATGTTGTCCTGCTGCAGAGAAGCAGAAATGAAGGTCAGTATGACTTCTTTTTAAGAACTGCAACAAAAACAGGCCTATTGTACATGCATTTTTTCCACTGTTCACTTTTATTGAATGTTTAATTTTTAGATTCTTTGAGGATTTTTATTTTTTAATGTTTGTGCTTTAGGCCTATTACAAGTGTTCAGAACCTGATAGAACATAATGTCTTTTGAAATCAACTGCATTTATTTCACTGGAACACACTCTAGTGTTCTGGAAAGCTTTTAAACTAGATGTTGGAACATTGCTGGGAGAACTTGATTGTGGTTAGCCACAAGAGCATTACTAAGGTCTGGTACTGATGCTGGACAATTAGATCAGGGTTGCCATTCCAAATCATTCCAAACATATTGGATGGAGCTCCAACACTCCAGAGAATGCAGTTACACAGGGGGGCTTTACACCTCACTGAAGCTTGGCATTGGGCATGATGGGTTCGTGTGAGGCTGCTTCAAAGTGTACCGTTGTATTGGCAGCTCTTTTCTATGGAGATTACACGGCTGTTTACATGCAATGTAACACCTGTGTTACAAATCGCTGCTTTAAATAACCGAATCCACTAATTAGAATGGGAAGGAATCAACCTCCAGGAATGACACTTGGTAGGTAGGTATGACATTGTGCGAATGATTCAAGTTTCACACTCGGCCATGCATGTGACGTAAGCAAGGACGGGTCTTATCGCTGTACCTGACTGACCCAACAGCCACAATTGTGAGCATTCACCAAGAAGAGTGACTGCCTCATCCTGTTAGTGCCAGCACCATTGCAGATGGTTGCATGACGCAGGACTACATACACACAGACCGACAGTGGGTCATCTTCAGTGACAAGTCCCGCTTTTGTCTTGGTGGAGATGACTGACAAATCCGTGTGTGGAGGCACCGTTGTCAGCGGAAGAGATGAGCAATTTGTTTTCATGTGTTACACATGAAGAAGGACTGGTGTCACTCCACCTCCACCTCCAGCGCAACATCTACGGGAACTGCGTGAGAATATTCAAGCTACATGGGATGGATTATCACAGGACACCTCTACAACTCCATACTGAAACATCTGGCATGTTCCTTTAGCAAACATGGCGCCCTGATGCCAGTATGTGTGTGCTGCATGTGTAGCTCAGTAAATATTACCCATATCAGTCTAAATTTATCATCATTTATTGTTCCTGGTAACCTTTATCTTCCTTCCCAATAGCATTGCAGCCCGACACTTTAATCTGGGTGCAGCTCTTCTTTTGAACTGCACAGAAGGCCTGATGTGTCATATTATCCACAAACATGTGGAATCAACACGTCACATGTTGATTTGGAGTGAATGGGACCGGTTTCATGAAAAAACATCACTCTAGGCCTTCTGGAAGTCATAGACAAAACACCAGGTTTCAGTTAGTTGTTAAGAATGAGATCAGCAGCTGAGACTCCATGCCAGAGCTCTCTACTGAATGAATCACTGTAGAACTATTGCATAAGGGAAAATATGTTGTAAGTTATTTACAACATCGCAATCTCTACAATTCTTACAATCTCATAGCGTCAGCAGTTGCATGAGGCAGTAGCGGGATGCTACTCAGCCCCACTTTCAATGGTCAGTCATCTTGTTGAACTACAAATAGTCCAGGCAGAGTACTCTGCCCCTCACCACAGCAGTCTCTCCACACCAGAAGCTTTACAATGATCACTGTCCCAGTAAATGAACATGCCAAGTGCCACATGTCCTGCCTCAGGGTCACTTCCTTCGCTTCCCACCACACCACAGACACCTGGGCTGCTTGTGTACACTGGAGCTCCATGCTCAGCCTTCACCCACTACACTTCTTTGTGGTCAGCCATTGTCCAAGTGTCCTGGCAATCCCTTTCTGCAGTCCTCCAGCTGGATTCTGCTGACAAGTCTTGTTGGGCTGCCTCCATTGCTGTTTTCAGCACTTGTCATGGCAGAGCTTTTTGCTCTTTGCCAACATCTTTAAGTTTGTGATAATGCCGTTCTCCTCTAGTCTGCTAGGGGGCGATCCCACTGACAAATGAAAAAGATGTGGGAAACTGCGCTTCAGACAAATACTCCTTATTGAACACGGTAATGGGGAGAACCAGTCACACAGGCCAGTGTTTAAAGCAGAATGGGCAAAAACATTGTAGCGAGTTCAGAAAATAGGATATACGTGCATGTACACCAGGTTTTGACATTTATGGCCTTAACTACCACTAATTGTCATGGTTCGCCACTGTCCAACACACCAGCTTGTTCAATGTCACATGACACACCAGTTCCAGACCTCATGTAATGGCATGGATGCACACAGTCGTTGTTTTTCTTTATTCAGGTTTTGTTAAAAGAATATCACATCATGAAACCAATAAATCAAGTTGAATCATGAGCTACTGCTACTACAATCTACTTTTCAATCCAAGAAGGATTTGGGAAACTGGTCCATGGTGTACAATAAGCTTTGTCTTTGTATATTATGTATTATAATCTCTGACCCATATCCTCCACCTTTTACAGACACATATTCTTCTTCTCATAACACCACTGACAAGAAGGAAGTGGAAAGTGTTCCAGTGCACAGGCCCAGCAAGGTCTTCATCATCTACTCTCTGGACCATCCCTTATATAAAGAGATCGTCCTTAAGCTGTGTGCCTTTCTAAGGGCTAAATGTGGCACTGAAGTCACGCTGGACCTGCTGGACTTCACCTGGCTCAGTACTGTAGGCACCATCCAGTGGCTGGACATGCAAAGGGAGAGACTGTCCAGGTGTTCGGATAAAGTGTTGATCTTATGTTCTCCAGGGGTGTATGCCAAGTGGAGGGGCATGTGTGGAGGGAAGAGGGTGATGACCAGGGAGGACGTCCGGTCGCCTATTGGCGACATGCTTACACCGGCCCTCAGCCTGATCATACCAGATTTTGTACAGGCTTCCTCTTTCCAGAAGTACATTGTGGCTTACTTTGATGATGTGTGCAGCGAAAAGGACGTGCCTGCTCTGTTCAACGTGGCAGTGAAGTATCAACTGATGAAGCACTTTGAGGAGCTCTTCTTCAGGCTCATGGACAATGAGAAGCATGAACCTGGAAGGATTAAACAGGTTGAGGGTATCGGTGGAAATGACTACTTCAACTCTTTGCCTGGAAGAGCCTTGAAGGATGCCATTGAAGCTTTTCAGGCATACCAGCTGGCAAACCCCAATTGGTTTGAGATGGAGATTGTAGACGCAAATGGAGAACTTGAGGAAAGCAGCCATGAGCAAGACACAGGTGCAGAAATCAACTATAACTGTGTTCTTCAGAACCAGCTATGGGCCAGAGAGATCACAACTCATGCACTCATCAACAATATTGAAGGTCAAATGCATATAGCAGAGCCTATAAGACCAAATGCTGATTGCACAGCCTCAGACTTCTCTTTAAATGGCATTTATCCCACAATCCCGTTAATGTCCACACTGACCAGCCAGATCAGTCACCCTGGAAGCCCAAATAAACCTGACAAAATGCAAAAATGATGAGGTAGATGCTGAACTGCATTTCAGGTTATTTACTATGTAAGCTCGTTTCTATGATTTATCTTAATGTGCAACAAATAAATATACTGAAATAGTGAATGAATCACACTCTCTCCCTCATCTTCTAGACTGCTATTTCTTTCTAGGTCATGGGGTGTGCTGGAGCCTATCCCAGCATTCAATGGGCAGAAGGCAGGAGACAACCTGGACAGGCTGCAGGGCAGACACACAGGCATACACATTCACAAACGCACATGCACGCCTATGTGGCAATTTAGCATCTCCAATTCACCTGAATGCATGTCTGTGGGCTGTACGTGGAAACTGAGGCAACAGAAGAAAGAACATGCAAACTCCACACAGAAAGGACCCCGGACACCCAGCAGGGAATCAAACCCAAACCTGAAAGAATCAATACTTACTAAATAAACAGAATGATTGAAGAATGAATAGAGATGGAGCAATAGTTGGAGACAGATACCACTTATTATAACTAATTACCTGGGTTTTTGTTTTACCTCCAAGTAAGCAAAGCCACCTGGATTGGTTTAGATCAGTAACTAGGAGCCTAAAAAGCTTTTTTTCTATTAACAAATTAATGACGCGGCCTGTCCAGGGTGTTTCTGCCTTCAGCCCATTGAGCAGCGGGAGCTCCAGCACTCCCCGTGACCCAGAAGGATAAGCAGCTCGGAAGACAAATTAATGAATTAATGAATTAATAAATGGAATGAATGATGATACTTCCTACTATGATATACAGAGATTATCATTTAAATAGGCAGCCAAATACACTCAAATGAGTCATCAAATGAAAAGTTGCACAAATAGCTGCACCAAGAAGGAATCAACCCATAGGAATGAAACTTGGTGGGTGGGTTTGAGATCATGAGACATGCAAATGATTAAAGTTTCACACTCGGCCATACATGTGATGTAAGCAAGGATGGGCTTTATCGCTGTACCTGACTGACCCAACAGCCACGATAGGGAACATTCAGGAGCAGTGATGGCCTCCACGAGTTGTCCGGATAGTGCCAGCACCATTGGCAGACAACGGAGGACTACACGCATGCAGACCATTACAATGACTGCTCTTAAGAATCCATCAACATCGCCAAAGACTGCAATGGTGTCGTGCCAGACCATTGTGGAGAGACTCAGAATGGCAGCAGGTCATCTTCAGTGACGAGTCCCACTTTTGTCTTGTTGGAGATGACCAACGAATCTGTGTGTGGATTACTGGTTTGTTTTCATGTGTCACATGTCCACCCCTAGCGCAACATCTACAGGAGCTGTGTGAGAATTTTCAAGCTGCATGGGATGGATTATCACAGGACACAGGAGGCATGTTGCGTTAGCTACTACTTCTGTATGTGTAGCCCAATAAATATTGTCCATCTCAGTCTAAATTTATCATCATTTATTGTTCCTGGTAACCTTTATCTTCCTTTCCAATAGCATTGCAATCTGACACTTCCTTTTGGGTGCAGCTATTCTTTTGTTGATGATTGTCATTTAAAGCACACAAATTTAGATCATAAACAAAGTGGCCTATAAAAGAAGGCCAGGGTAGTGGTTAGCACGTTGGCCTTACAGTGTATGGAGAGGAATTCATGCCAAATTGAAATGCAATCTCTACAGCGGAAAAATGTGAAATGTAATACACATATGACATTGAGTTGAAACTGTGCCAGGGTTAAATACAATGCACTGTGGAATTAAATCAAAGCACACTTTGCCTTGCATATTGCTTTGGCATGTTTAAAGCACCACACAGTGAAATGCAATACAGCTGTGAGCTGATTGCTTGTACAGGTGATTTGTATTCAGTTCTGAGATTAATTCAGACAGAGATGCTACACAATCAGCAGCCACAATCAAACTCCACCATATGAAAAATGCAGCGTATGCAATGGGTTCTAAAAATGTGACCACTGCAGCTTGATGTATGCAACAAGTGAAGATGTTAGAAGACATGTTTGTTGTAAGCATTTTATTGTTAAGCATTTTTAAAAGAAAAAAAATCTTCTAAAATAATCATTAAATAAACATTTTGTTGCGCTTTGTCAGGGTTGGATGCAGTCCAGAAAGAAAAAATCAACTAGCCAATCAGAGTGCAGGATTGGATTAGCTAATCACAGAAGGGAAATTTCACCAACCAACCAGAATGGACAAATCCAGCCACTCAAAATGCAGGGTTCATGAACCCACTGATCATGCACTGATCAAAAAGCAGAACTCAAGCCTAACAGATCGCAGGATTCCCCTACCCAATCAAAGTGCAGAACTCACATAGCCAATCAGAGCACAGGATTCCACTACCTCATTGAAATGCAGGTTAATGAAAACAATTACAGCTCACTATCTAATCAAAATGCAGAACTCACGTAGCCAATCAGAGTGCAAGATTCCATTACCCAATCAAAAGGCAGTGTTTATGAAGCCAATCACAGCACAGGATTCCATTACCCAATCAAAAGGCAGAATTCAGGCAACTTCAGGTGTCTCAAACGAAGCACGTGTCTTTACTGGCCTTCCAGCTAGGTCTCTGGTGCGATCGCTGGGATTCGAAGCATGTATATGTCACTGGCCACTTTTGCAGGAGCACCACGTGGTTTTTATTTGTAAATGTATTTAATAATAAAAGCCCCTTGATTTCTGTCTGCTGGTCAGAAACAGAGCCGCGCCAGATGATGCGCTCTTTGGTCAAAACAAACAGACACTATGGGGTCGAAGTTCAGTTCCACCACCGACAGTGACAGAGGGTCTGTCGAGTAGCTCGTTTCTGCAGCAAATTCCAGTTTTTCTGTGCACATTTAACTCAGACTGAAAGCTCTCCTTACCTTGAAGCCCTGAGCACGTTTACAGACTACTTTGTAAAGCAGCGCACGTTGGAGCTCACAGCATGTAAGTAAGCAGCGTGACTGGGGTTTTGATTTGAGGTCTGGAGCTTGATTGTTTAGTGCAAGTGCATAAAGGTTGATCATGCAGTTGTTCAGATGAAGTGGTCTCATGAAGTCACATCCTCTTTAATGTCGTTTTGGACCTGGCTACACTTGAACACCTCCAGGCTTTGCTGAGAGTTGGGAATAAAGCAGTGATCTGTTACTGAATTGCACAGTTTACTGTCTTCTCAACTCTACACACTGCCTGCTTGTCTTAAGCAACTGGAGCATGAGAGTTTCTCTGAATGGTTTGACTGAAACCTAAGCCAGTTTGTGCCGGACTGTGGAGAGTGTTATGTGTTGACTGGTTTTGCGTTGTGTTTTCCATCACTGAGATCATCTCTGGAATCAAAATGCTGCGGAAACTGTCATCCGGTTTGCTACGCAGTATTTCAACATCTTCCTCCACGCCAGGGAAATATGGTAAACCCTTCACTGCACTTTCAAGACCTAAATATTACTTGCAACAGAGATAAATATACATGTGTATACACACTCACCAAGTACTTTATTAAGAGCTGGAACACTGCAGTAACACTGAACACTGGTGGTGGTGTGTTAGTGTGTGTTGTGCCGGTGTGAGTGGATCAGACACAGCCGTGCTGCTGGAGTGTTTAAACACTGTGTTCACCCGCTGTCCACTCTATTATACACTCCTTACATTGCTGGTCCTCCTTGTAGATGAAAAGTCAGAGACGATAGCTCATCTGCTGCTCATCAGTGGTCACAGGACGCTGCCCACAGGACGCTGCTGGCTGGATAGTTTTGGTTGGTGGACTATTCTCAGTCCTGCAGTGACACTGAGGTGCTTAAACACTCCAGAAGCACTGCTGTGTCTGATCCACTCACACCAGCACAACTCACACTAACGCACCACCACCACGTCAGTGTCACTGCAGTGCTGAGAATGCTCTGTGGGGTCCTGTGGGGGTCCTGACCATTGAAGAAGGTGAAATGGGGATAATAAAGTATGCAGAGAATCAGTTGGACTACAGTCTGTAATTGTAGAACTACAAGGTGCACCTTTATGGTAAGTGGAGCTGATAAAATGGACAATAAATGTAGATACAAGCAGGTGTACTTAATGAAGTAGCCGGTGAATGAGTGAGTGTGTGTATGTATGAATGTATAAAATAAGTTGAACTCTAGGCTGTAGGGATGTGCTATCTTCCACAGATAGGCTGTTTAAAGTTCACCCCACTGTGCGTGCGGCTCTGGCTGAACATCGGCCTGTGGTGGCTCTGGAGAGCACCATCATCACGCATGGCATGCCTTACCCTCACAACTTGAGGTAAGTCAAGCACAACACAGCTCTTCTCATCTACCAATTTAATCTACAGAGAGACACCTTACAGGAAATGAAACGTGCATCTACTAGTTAACAGGGCTTAATTTGTCAATGCTTAGGCTGTAGATCCTGAGTCATAGATTTGACTGATGGGGTGGGAGGTCCTATAATAAAAGGGTATGCAAGCCATGGAAGGTGGTTGTGCAACATGCTACTTTCTAAATAACCTTTTCTCAATTTGTTTTGTATATTAAGGTGTTTGTAGATAATATTGGAGTTTTCTTTTAACAGGCTTATAGATTTAAAGGGGACCTATTTTACTTTTCTTGTTTTTTTTTTTTTTCCTTTTTCCTTTAGTGTGTTATAGGTTGGTGAATATAAACAGTCTGCAAAGTTATAAAGCCCAAAGTTCACTCCAGAGGGAGAAACACTTTCCCTCAGAAACCACTTTTTTCTCAGCTGCCTGAAATGCCTCACTGGAATTCCAGCCCTTACTCTGTTACATGTCATCTCGTAACACAATCCTTATTACACCTGTAGAGGCGGACCTTGTGGCAGGATGCCGCTCCGCTTTCAGCTGCTCTGGCAGTTGGCAAATTAAAACGGAGTGGGCAACTCAATGGGCTCATTGTTCAACATTAAGCCTATAGGTCCCCATCAATACGTGAACAGGATGCTGGGTCTACTGAAATAGGTACCAGATCCAGATCCTAATCAGACTCATTTCAGCACAAATTAAGCCAACTGAGTAGCATTGGACTAGCTTATTAGCTATTGATTAGCTGTTGGACCTGGTTTTGTTAATTGTTATTGACCTGGACCTGGTTTTGTTATTTCCAGCACTGTAAACAGAGCAGTGTACTGACTAGGTTCAGGTTTTGTGATGGCCGCTGCTACCATTTTTAGCTACGCAGTGTACTTCTGTTGATTTAAATAGATGACGATAGGTCGTACAGAATCTACATAACTCAACGTAGTTTGAGGCAAAGTTGATTTAGGCTTGCCTGCTGCACTGCTAATTGTTGGGAATAGACTTCCATCACTTGTTAGCCTTGTAGCTCCCAGCAAGCACGTTTGGCATAACAAATGCATTGACTGGTGGATGTTTGGGGAAATGTGGAAGTTATGTGAATTACATTTTCTGCTAAAACCTCTGTAAAATAAATGTTCTGTTTTAGTACAGCCAAAGAGGTGGAGGCCATCGTGAGGGCCGAAGGGGCGACTCCGGCTACTGTGGGAGTTTTGGAAGGCACTGTTCATGTGGGCTTGTCTCCAGAGGAGCTGGACTTCCTGGCTCGCAGTAAAACGACCCTTAAGGTGTCCAGGAGAGACATGTCCTATGTAATCAGCAAGGTGGAGAATTATTTCATAGCTTCTCAGTGTGTAACGAGTCTGAGTTTGAATGTGAGTAATATGTGAATGGATCAGTAGGGTCTGTCTGGAGGAACCACTGTCTCGGGCACAATGATCGCGGCCCACAGAGCAGGGATTCCTGTGTTTGTGACTGGAGGGATTGGTGGGGTACACAGAGACGGAGAGAACTGTAAGTCATGCTAAGACTATTGTTTAAATATAATAATACAGTTTAAGTTAAGCATGTTCTTGCTGTTGGAGGAAAACCAGAGGAATTCCTTTCCAGAGAAGTCTTATTAACACTGAATATAAATTGATGAAGTGATGTTGTGTTATACATAATTTTGGTTCATTTTTAACGCTAAACAATTTACAGATCAATGTATGCATGACTCACTGTATAAGCTTATGAGTAAACATTTACTTTTAAAGACTAATGAATGAATGTTCCTCACAGCTCTGGATGTCAGCGCAGATCTGACCGAACTGGGCCGCACTCCTATCGCTGTGGTGTCCGCTGGTGTAAAGTCTATCCTGGACATCAGCCGCACCCTGGAGTTCTTGGTCAGTGATCAAGTACAGTAACATCCATTGTTCATCCAACATCCAAAATGTATATTATTATTATTATTATTATTATTATTATGAATTAGAAGGAAGTGGTTTCAGTAATTCCAAGTTGGCAAATATCATCTTTTTAATGCTGTCTTCCTAGGAAACTCAAGGGGTCTGTGTAGCCACTTTCGGAAAATCAAAGAGTTTCCCAGCCTTCTTCTCTCCTCAAAGTGGGTTCACATCTCCGTACAATGTCCTTAATGCTGAAGAGGCAGCCGACCTTGTTGGTAAGTTTGAATGTATAATCTTCACTCACTCCCACTCCTCTTCTGAACTGCTTTATCCTTCTCATGGGAGGTGCTGGAGCCTATCCCAGCATTCAGTGCACAGAAGGCAGGAAAAACCCTGGACAGGCCACCAGTCTATCACAGGGCAGACACACAGACATAAACGATCACAGATACATTCACACCTAGGGGACCATTTAGCATCTCTAATTTACCTGGCTGCATGTCTTTGGACTGTGGGAGGAAACCACACACACACACACACCTGGGAAAACTGTGTAAGCTCCACACAGAAAGGATCCCGGACGGCCAGGACGGGAATGGAACCCAGGCCCTTCTTCCTGTGAGGCGCCACCATGTATAATCCTCTTTCCAGTCATTTCGGGTTATGCATTATGTGGTTACTGCATACAAGGTGGAGTCTTCATTCAGTGAATTCAATGACATAAAAAATAGCTACCTAAACTTCTGCATCATTTACAGAATCAGTCTGGTATTGCTTAACATCAGTGCTTTAGTGTCTTCACTTGCAGATTAAGGCTAAGAGGACTTTATCCTCTTTTTCTGTCCACAGCGAGCATTCTGTCTCTGGGCCTGCAGAGTGGTGTCCTGCTGGCCGTGCCCATTCCAGAAGATCATGCTGCTGCTGGACAGCAGATAGAGGGCGCTATACAGGTTGCAGTGGCGGAGGCCAGGTAACCCAGTGTCCTGGGGGAAAACAAAATCGGTGGTTTCTCTGAATTCTTTGAGCTTGTTCGTTAACATGTGTTTTATGTGCATATCATATCTGGATATGTTTAATTTCAGAACAAAACCTTTTGTTTCCAAAATGGAAACTAACGTTCCTAACTTTTATAGGGGACTATAACAAATGCACTTACACTTGTGTTGAATGTGGTCAAGATCTGTCTCTGACCACCTCCAAGTGTGGCTTGAGTGAACAAAATGCATCCTGGATGTGTTACTAAATTTGAACATGATCCCATGTTGATAAACAACTTTATAAATCAAATAAAGGAGCTAAAAATGTGTACAAAGTGTTAAAGTTTCAAAACACACAACTCCGTACCCCAACCCCTGACTTATATCAGGAAAATATGCTCCAAAAGCAGCTCGTTTTTGTGATGTCACAAGAACCAACTCAATTACTTATCCACCTATTCGTCCTACAGCAGTTTATTTCTGCGCAATCATATGAAAGTTGCAAGCTTTGCGAATGAGACACGATACAGGAGAGTTTTGGAAATGTAAAAACAAATTGTGAGTGTTTTTCAAACATGAAATGATTATATGTAAGAAATATTATATGTGCAACTTTCCTATGTAGAAAAAAATAGGATATGGGTCCTTTAAACTAATGCATTAGTGGCACTACATGCTGACATGTTATATTAATGTGAAGTCTGGTAATGATGGTTTATGATATTTAGTCAAGACTGGGCTTTACATGCCTTCAAAGGCCATTTAAGGTAAGGAACATGTCCATGTGGAAATCATGTTCTGTATATTCACAGGCTGAAAGGAATCCGAGGAAGAGATGTGACCCCTTTCATCCTGCAGAGAGTCAGCGAGCTCACTGAGGGCCAGTCCCTCCAAGCCAGTATCCATCAAAGACTTTACTGACGAGATCAACAATTATATATCTCCATACATTGTTCCTACATAGACTGAGGATGTTTTTAAAGAACTGTTTCTGTAAATGAGATGTGCAAGGGTAAAGAACCTCCATATAAAGCAAAGCTTCCAGGTATTTATGATTATGTATGTAAAAGCTGCTTTCAGCATAAGTATAAGAGTTCCCTTAACTCATCTGTCTCTTAGACATAGCTCTCATTCATAATAACGCAAAGGTGGGCAGTCAGATAGCTTGTGCCCTTTCTGAGCGCATGAAGAAATGTCAGAGTGGTCCCAGAGGAAGCAGTAAGATCCAGGAGGAGAAGAACCAGCCCTCCAAATCTATACCTGTATGTAGGCTCCTCAGCCAATCCAAATGAATCACACACAAAAGGGGTGGGGTGATCGATCAAATGATCATATGTGAAATGTATGTTCACCTTTAGGTAAAGATTCATAAAATGGAAATTTGATGTGAAAGTGATCAAGCATGAGACATGAATTAAAGGCACAGTATACAACTTTTCCTCTTGGGCTGTTTTTCAGCCATCTCTCCTTCTTGACAATATGTGGAGTTCAGCATGTAGCCCCTCCCCTTCCCCACGTCCTGTGCATCCACACAGGACAGACGAGTAAGGAGTCTTTGCAGAAGTGGGCGTCTTTCAAATCTTTGGGCTTTTTGCCAACTACCTTAACCCGTCATTCTTAACCATCGTTGCATGGCTAAAAATGCCCACTCCATTAAGCAGAGACTTCCATTTGAAATGGAGAGTGAGGAGATATACCCCACCTTTAAAGTGTTGTCAGTGAATATCATGTTTTTGAAAATCAAGGCAAATACTTCAGAAGAAATTCAGAATTAAATTATTTTATTGAATTAAATGTTTTATAAATTAGTCACTGGGTATCCCAGCATCAGATTAACTCTAATTTTAAACTCATTCTATATACTGTATTTAAATTCAAAAGTAGTTCAAATCTGGTACATGAAACTGATTTTAAGGTATTCAGTGCATCTAATGTCTGATTCCATTGTGTCTTCTCTATAGGTCGTCATTGGTGGTGTGAATGTTGACTTCATTGCTAAAGGAACAACAAAGAAGTTACTGGTATGGTTACAGATGTTTATGCAAAACTCATGCTGAAACTTTTTCATGGAAACAAGCAGATTTTTTCGGTCATGAGCTTCTACACAAATGCACACCCAACTGCTGTGTTAAAATGGTATGATTCTAACTGCTTGTATTTATATCAGTTTGGACAGACAAACCCAGGAAGCGTGTGCCAGTCCTTTGGTGGAGTGGGTAGGAATATTGCAGGTGACTCACCACTCTCTTCACACTGCTATTTAAAATGGTCAACAACATCTAGAGTCCATATTTTTACTCTAGTACAGAAAGTGTTCAGTGTTCTTTCTATTCTGATTCTCTGCTCTAAAGACTGTCTGAGCAGGCTGGGCCACAAACCTCTCTTCATCTCCGCCATTGGAACGGATTCTCATAGTGATGCTGTGCTCAACTACTGTAAGCATATGGTGAGTACTGTGTGATGATGATGATGGTGGTTTTATCTTTAGATAGTCCATGAATCAATTTTGGAGCGTGCAGTGAAATTGATTCAGAGTTGTTTACACAAATGTGACTTGAGGAACAGTCTACACCAGTAGTCTTCAACCCTGGTCCTGGACAGCTAGTTACCTGCAGAGTTTAGCTTCAACCCGTGTCCAATAAGCTGCCCCATCTCTTACTTAGTTCCAATACATCTGATCCAGCCAACCAGGGACATTGGAAGAGGTTTATTAGCTGGAGCAGGTGTGGCTGGAAATTGGCTCTTCAGGAAGGTCGATCTCCAGGGCCTAATGGAGACCACTGGTCTACACTGTAAAGATACAACAATAGACAATAATAAATAAAACAGAAAGCACATACATTATGTCATGATGGGTTTTCTGTGCATAATGTGCATATCATTAGCACTTCAGGAACACTGACCAACGGCAAGTTTCATTGTTAAAAAAAGCATAATTAGACTGTTGAACTAGATTTAGTGCAGCATACTATGTGACATGATGAATAAAACAAGGTGACACTACTGGTCTGTCCAAACATATCAAACCCCAGAAAATGAAAAACGATCATTTTAATCCAAATTTGTCTTATGTTAAATCCCAGTAGAACTACAGAGGTTGGACAATGAAACTGAAACACCTGTCATTTTAGTGTGGGAGGTTTCATGGCTAAATTGGACCAGCCTGGTGGCTAATCTTCATTAATTGCACATTGCACCAGTAAGAGCAGAGTGTGAAGGTTCAATTAGCAGGTAATAGCACAGTTTTGCTCAAAATATTGCAATGCACACAACATTATGGGTGACATACCAGAGTTCAAAAGAGGACAAATTGTTGGTGCACGTCTTGCTGGCGCATCTGTGACCAAGACAGCAAGTCTTTGTGATGTATCGAGAGCCACGGTATCCAGGGTAATGTCAGCATACCACCAAGAAGGACGTTTTCCTCCACCAGCATCACGTAGTGACCTGGCCACTATCCTGCAAGAAGAATGGCTTAAAATCCCTCTGACCACTGTGCAGGACTTGTATATGTCATTCCCAAGACGAACTGACGCTGTATTGGCCGCAAAAGGAGGCCCTACACCATACTAATAAATGATTGTGGTCTAAAACCAGGTGTTTCAGTTTCATTGTCCAACCCCTGTAGTTACTTGCCTGAAAAGTTCACACAGATCATATAGTGCACTCACATCTGTTGAAGAGCTAATGCAGAACTCTCTTCCATGTTCATTAGAACACTAGTGCAGTTGCGAGATTGCAGGATCAGAGGACCGCCACCTACTGCGCTGTAATCACCGAGAGTGGAGAGCTGAGTCTCGGACTAGGGGACATGGACATCCACCAACAAATCAAAGAGCAGTATGTGAGTGCCTTTTCTGTCACTGAAGGGAAGCACACACTGAGGGGAAGCATGGCCGAAACAGCACAAAATTACCACAAAAGTTAAAACGGTGATACGGCCAAACGTACCTGACACAAAATACCAACTGCTAATTCACATTTTGGTGCCCGGATTCCAGTTGTTTCTGTGAATTGCAGTGATCCATATGAAGCTGAAGTTGGTTTCCTGTTTGCCAGCTTGTCTGTTCAGAGTTTCCCGTTCCACCTTAAATGGTGCAGCAGTTGTGTTCTGGTGCCTCAGGCATTATAATAAAATGCCCTTTAAGATGGCATTGGACAATTCAAACAAGAAACTGGCAAACAGAAAGGAAACTTTAGCCTTGTGCGATTCATGTGCTTTTCTTTCCCTCAGCTTTCAGAAGTCTGTAAAAAGTCACATTATGTACCACTAGCTAATATCCAGAGTAACCACCATGTGCAGAACAGACAGCAACTAGACGGGCTGGGAGTGACTCAGTAAGGTCCTTCTAGGTTGTCACAGGTCTCTGGAGCCATGCTGACTGCAGTGCATCCCACAGTTGCTGGAGGGGGCATGGGGGGGGATCCATAGAACGAACACGACAATCGAGGTGGTCTCACAGCTCAATTGAGTACAAGTCTGGGGAATTAGGGGGCCAGGGTAGTACTTGGAAGTCTTGGTCATCCTTTTCCAACCAATGCCGGACATTTCTAACCGTGTGACATGTTGCATTGTCTTGCTGGAAGATCCCATCCGCCCAAGAGAAGGCAATCAGCATGTATGGGTGTACATGATCTGCAAAGATGGGTTCATATCCATATCGGTTGAGAGTGCCTTCCACATGGACAAGTGGGTCTAGAGAATGCCATGAAAATGTGGCTTCATTCATGAGCTACACTCTGCTGCCATCGAAAGTACAAAGCGGTCATAATAATGTGAACCTATTTGCACAGTCAGTCACACAACAGCTCTTTTCTAATTTTAGATGTTTTTGTGTTTCGTGGCAATCACACTGAACACTACTCCTGCTACTCAGTCTTTCTGTCACTCGGTGGGTGTAACTGCAGTGGTGTCACGTGCATATGTATTGGACGATTTATAGAGTACCAGTCAAAAGTTTAGACAAGGCAGGTTTCCTTATCTTTAGCTTAATGCTTTAAAAATCTCTCAAAATGGAACTTTACAGGAGGATAAATCAGCTTCCTTAACCTGCANTATATTTCATTCCCAAGACGAACTGACGCTGTATTGGCCGCAAAAGGAGGCCCTACACCATACTAATAAATGATTGTGGTCTAAAACCAGGTGTTTCAGTTTCATTGTCCAACCCCTGTAGTTACTTGCCTGAAAAGTTCACACAGATCATATAGTGCACTCACATCTGTTGAAGAGCTAATGCAGAACTCTCTTCCATGTTCATTAGAACACTAGTGCAGTTGCGAGATTGCAGGATCAGAGGACCGCCACCTACTGCGCTGTAATCACCGAGAGTGGAGAGCTGAGTCTCGGACTAGGGGACATGGACATCCACCAACAAATCAAAGAGCAGTATGTGAGTGCCTTTTCTGTCACTGAAGGGAAGCACACACTGAGGGGAAGCATGGCCGAAACAGCACAAAATTACCACAGAAGTTAAAACGGTGATACGGCCAAACGTACCTGACACAAAATACCAACTGCTAATTCACATTTTGGTGCCCGGATTCCAGTTGTTTCTGTGAATTGCAGTGATCCATATGAAGCTGAAGTTGGTTTCCTGTTTGCCAGCTTGTCTGTTCAGAGTTTCCCGTTCCACCTTAAATGGTGCAGCAGTTGTGTTCTGGTGCCTCAGGCATTATAATAAAATGCCCTTTAAGATGGCATTGGACAATTCAAACAAGAAACTGGCAAACAGAAAGGAAACTTTAGCCTTGTGCGATTCATGTGCTTTTCTTTCCCTCAGCTTTCAGAAGTCTGTAAAAAGTCACATTATGTACCACTAGCTAATATCCAGAGTAACCACCATGTGCAGAACAGACAGCAACTAGACGGGCTGGGAGTGACTCAGTAAGGTCCTTCTAGGTTGTCACAGGTCTCTGGAGCCATGCTGACTGCAGTGCATCCCACAGTTGCTGGAGGGGGCATGGGGGGGGATCCATAGAACGAACACGACAATCGAGGTGGTCTCACAGCTCAATTGAGTACAAGTCTGGGGAATTAGGGGGCCAGGGTAGTACTTGGAAGTCTTGGTCATCCTTTTCCAACCAATGCCGGACATTTCTAACCGTGTGACATGTTGCATTGTCTTGCTGGAAGATCCCATCCGCCCAAGAGAAGGCAATCAGCATGTATGGGTGTACATGATCTGCAAAGATGGGTTCATACCCATATCGGTTGAGAGTGCCTTCCACATGGACAAGTGGGTCTAGAGAATGCCATGAAAATGTGGCTTCATTCATGAGCTACACTCTGCTGCCATCGAAAGTACAAAGCGGTCATAATAATGTGAACCTATTTGCACAGTCAGTCACACAACAGCTCTTTTCTAATTTTAGATGTTTTTGTGTTTCGTGGCAATCACACTGAACACTACTCCTGCTACTCAGTCTTTCTGTCACTCGGTGGGTGTAACTGCAGTGGTGTCATGTGCATATATATTGGACGATTTATAGAGTACCAGTCAAAAGTTTAGACAAGGCAGGTTTCCTTATCTTTAGCTTAATGCTTTAAAAATCTCTCAAAATGGAACTTTACAGGAGGATAAATCAGCTTCCTTAACCTGCAGTGGAGGCTGATAGAACAAGGCTTGTTTTCCTAAGCAGTTTTTGGACCATTTCTATTGATCTGTCCATCATGAATATTCACTAAACTGAAAGAGGAAATAGAGCTTTTAAATTGTGCAAAAAAAAAAGAAAAAAAGATAAATGTATATTAGAGATGGCGATATGGCAGAAATAATACTGCAGTACATCAAGAGTATATGTGGTATATCAGGATGTGTATTGTTTGAGACTGTTCTCATCAGTTGTGAGCTGTTAAGTGTAAGCCTGTAGAGTCTTTAAGATCACCAACAACATCCATTTGGTTGGATGCGTCTAAACTTTTGACTGGTACTGTATACACCAGTGTTCTCTGGTCATGGAGGCCCTCTGCCCTGCACTTTTTAGTGCTTTCCCTGCTCACAACACACCTGATCCAACTAATCAGCTCATTAACATCCTGTTGTTGGGTTACAATGTGTGTAAAACAGGAACAGCACTCAAATGTAGGGCAGTGGGACTCCAGGGTTGAGAAACGCAGCTCTATGCCGTGCTCACTTACCATTAAATAGCTCTTCAAGATGGTGACAGTCCTTTCTCTGCCCCTACTAAAACAAACACCCAGAAAATTACTTTTTCTTCACACAGGAGTAAATGACAGGGCAGGTCACACCAAACAAAGACTAAATTACTGTGTTAGTTGTTTCAGCCAGCACAGGGAAACATATATTTATGTATATATAATATAATTGAGTAAAAGAGCAGAATGTGTCTCCGTTAATTTAAAGCAATTTGTGTGTGATTGTTTAGCCAGGCTGTTCAGTGTTAAACTGGAGGATATAAACTTCCAGTAACTAAGTAAGTAAGCTTTATTTATATAGCACATTTAACATGACTACGTCGACCAAAGGGCTGTACAAAATTAAAATATAACAAGTATAAAACAAGTATAAAACAAGTGAGAGAAAACATATAAAACATAGAACAAAACAAAACATGCGCATGAAATGAAAAAGCCATAGTAAAAAGATATGTTTCAAGTCTGGACTTAAAAATTGAAAGAGAGCAGACCTAATATCCAGAGGAAGACTGTTCCATAGCGTTGGTGCTGCGACTGAAAAGGCTCGATCACCCCTCAGCTTCAGACGAGACCGAGTAACCAACAGTAACTGATCAGAAGACCTCAGAAACCATGGAGCAGAATATGGGCAGAGTAAGAGAGCTTGCCCATATAATGGTTTAAAAACAAGTAAACATACTTTGAAATGGATCCTGGATCGTGCCAGTGAACTCCTATTTATGCCCAGGTACAGTGAGTTACAGTAATCTAGGCGAGTAGATATAAAAGCATGAATGACTTGTTCTCTAACCTGAACAGAGAGAAATGTCTTGATTTTAGAGATTTGATCAAAGATTTCTGACACTGGGTTTGACATAATTAGAGCGCCAAGGGTTTTAGATGCATTTCCAACAAATTTAGAGGGGCCAAAAATAAGAATTTCTGATTTATCTTCATTTAATTAGAGAAAATTATTGCCCATCCATAATTGTATATCAGTTAGGCATTCACAGTTATGTCTTATAGCTCTTAGGTCTTGTTAGCTACGTTAGCCTCATAGCTCTAGTTGCAAACCCCAGACATCAAGAATGTTTTTACTGATTATGTTTGTGGTAAAATGGTGAAAAATATATTATCCACAGTAATGTATGAGGTTGATCTATGGAGGGGGAGACACAAAGCCTAATTTTAAATGCTGTGCAGGTTTCCCAGTATGAAGAACAGCTGAGTTCAGCATCTCTCGTGGTTCTTGATGGTAACATTCCTGTTTCTACCATCGACTACGTCTGCAACCTTGCCAAGAAACATTCAGTCCCAGGTATGTCCACATCTCTCAGAACAGCTATTCAAAGGCCAAATGCTCAGATTCTCAGCCCACAGTTGTGCGTCATCTGGTGTGTGTGTGTGCGCGTGTGTGTTTCAGTATGGTATGAACCCACTGATGCTGATAAGGCCTGTAAGCCTTTCCTGTCTGACAGCTGGAAAGCTCTCTCCTACACGTCCCCCAACCTGGCAGAGCTGTGCACCATGAGTCGCACTCTTCACCTGCCTACTCCAGAAGGTAATCATAAAAAACAATGCTTTTCATTCCAGTCATAATACAGAGGGGACAAATACTGCATTAAAATTCAGGGTAGTTGACTAAAATGCAAAACGCTGTTGATACAGCAAAGACCACAGATTTACTCCCTCCGCTAAACACAGGCCCATCATTCAGCTGTCTACTCACACAATGCTGCACAGACAAAGACAGTGCTCAAAAACATTAGCTAGTCTCAAATCATCTTAAGAAAAGAGAGACAGGATCATGCACTCCAGCTAATACAGGAAATGAGTCATCACTCGCTTTTTTAAGTGTGTTCTTGACTGAGTCAAGAGCAGTGCTGTGAATTACAGCAGCACAAACGGCACACTGTTCACTATCAGTTCGCTCTGATCATTTGAGATAGATAACTCTGTGTACCCTGTGTACCTTGATACTCAGCACTTTTTTTTTTCTTTCAATTTTCAGCATCAGGGCAAAGAAAGTAGAAACCATATTTTAATAGAACATTACACAACAGCCTCAGTAACCTCCAGCCTTCAGACTTCTCAGTATTTATTACAGCTTCCATTGATTTCACTTTCAAAAAGTTCAGTCTGATGAGTTGGTTTGTTTTTCTGCTCTGTTGTTCTGTTTTGCCCACTTCTTGCTTTCTAATGAAATTTTTTTGGTACATATTTTTTTATATATTTGTATTTCTGTGTGTGTAATAAATATATATATACATACACACATACATACATACATACATACATACATACATACATATATACACATATATACACACACAGGATGTACAAAAAAAACGCATCTCACACATTCATTCCTTGTTTCTCTCTGGCCACTCAAACACAGGTTTTTTTGTTTGTTTGTTTGTTTTTTACTTTTTTCATTATACCTATATATATATCTATCTATCTATCTTGCACTTTTTTTCCTCACTGTCCTCCTCTCTTCATTCATACTTGTTCTCTCTCACTCAGCCTTGCAGGTGGACTGTTGTTGTTGTTGTTGTTGTTGTTGTTGTTGTTCTCTTTGACAATTAATGGCTGGTACATAATTGACCTGTTTGACTGGAAATTGAATAAACCAAAGTGAATTGAATTCTGTAGTACAGCATGTTCACTGGAGCGAGTAAGCTGACGTTTTTTTTTTTTTTGTTTTGTTTTGTGGTTTTTTTTTTATTTTAATTTAGTACTTAAGCTTTTTGCAACACAGTTTCTGTCAGCCATGTCTGTAGCATTCGGGACGTTAACATATAATAATGCTATAATAACTCAGAACTGGTGATTTAAAAACACACTGGGCTGATGCAGTGCTGATGTAGTGATGTGTTAGGATGATTTTCCAACAGCCTTTGTTAAAGCCATGTTTGTCCTTTTCAGTACTACCAAACTCTCCTGAGGATGTGTTGAGCTGCGCAGCGGCTCTTACTCGCCCCCTGCTGGAGCACCTGCGATGTGTAGTAGTGACGCTGGGTGCGCAGGGGGTGTTAGTGTGTGGAGAGCATAAAGCTGGAACAGTCTGTCTGCAAACTCAAAAATACAAACAGGTATGGAAGATTCAACATTTACTCCTTCACAGATTGCCGTTTTGAAGTGTGTGCATGTGTGTGCGTGTGGCAAAAGTTTAGACACAGCTTATCATAGAAAGTTTCCTTATGTTTGTCTTGATGCTTTGCTTTAGAATAAAAGTGATTACATCAAACTATAAAATAGCACTCATGGAATTATACAGTCACCTTAAAAAAACTCCAAAATGGAACTTTACAGGAGGATAACAGCTTTCTTAACCCGCAGTGGAGGTTAATGTTACAGACGTTTTGTCTAAGCAGTTTTGGACCAATTCTATTGATCTGCCCTTCATGAATGTTTAACTGAAAGGGGAACTACAGCTTTTAAACTGTGTAAAAAAGATTTTTTTTTTGCAACAAAATATACACTAGAGGTGTCAATATGGCAGAAATATAATATTGTGATACATCACTATGTGTATATGTGGTATATCAGGATATGTATTGTTTCAGACATCTCATCAGTTGGAACTGTTAAGTGTAAGCCTGTAGAGTCTTTAAGATCACCAACAACATCCATTTAGTTAGTTGTATCTAAACCTTTGGCTGGTACTGTGTGTGTGTGTGTGTGTGTGTGTGTGTGTGTGTGTGTGTGTGTGTGTGTGTGTGTGTAAATGTGGTATTCTTAATATGCACATGAATATTACACCTACATATGGCTGAAATAATAGCAGAACAACACCACTAGTGTAACTGACATCTAGTTGCTTTATACTCAGTGCCAAGTTTGAGGTATACAGTACCTTAAATTAAAAGCACTGTCTGCAAAGGGGAGAGAACACTGTGTTTGCACTGGAAGGCACTGAGAACAACATATGCTGCCTGTTCTTGTGTAGAAAGGAAGACTGTGTGCTGTTTACTATCCTGCACTGGCTGTTCGTTCTGAGGAGACAGTGAATGTGTCTGGTGCTGGAGACAGGTACGTCACTCCAGACCTCCCACTTTCATGTTTACTTTCCCTTTTTTTCCGTGTACAGTAGGCTTGTGTCTCTCACCACATCTTTCTTTCACATGCGCACATTGTTCCTTTTTTTCTTTTTTTTCCCCACTCACACACTTTTTTGTTGTTTCATTCTTTCTTTTTCTCTTGCCACTCAAACACAAATTCTTTTATACTTTTTTTTTTTTTTTAATTCTTCTGTCTTTCTATCTTGCACTCTTACTGTCTCTCTTACTTGTACTCCTTCTCTCTCGCTCAGCCTTGCAGGAGGACTGATGGCAGGGATTCTACAGGGGAAGGATACGGACAGCTGTGTGCACATGGGCCTCCTTGCTGCACGGCTCTCTCTTTTCTCTCCTCACCCCATCGCTCCGTCTCTGACTTCAGACGCTGTCCATCCTGGGAAGACTCATTCTCAGTCATGGGCCAATCCCACCTGCATATGGATGGACTGAGCTGTTAAAATATTATATCACAAAATGACTGTAGACAGAATGATACCAATATGAGCATCACATTTCCAACTAATGTACCATCTACATATTTGAAAATCAAATATTTTACTTAATCAATGGAGTATATTTTACTCAATCACTGGAGTATTAATATGGAGTATTAGTTTAAGCAGTTCTGGTTTTCCAGTCTACCTCATGCATTATGATACATTTTAACCAGTTGTACTTACAGTATTGAAGCGCATTCTTGGAGTCAGTTGGCTGTGGTGCCAAGCAGGTCTGTGGTGCTACTGTATAATTGGTGTGTATGTTATACAGAAAACACCTAAGGTATTGTTTCCATAGAGAATGAATTTATTGATTAATCAGCATTTTACAGCATCATTTGTTTTCACAGTCCTAAACCTGGTCCTAGATGTACTCCTGCTTTACTAATTTTAATATTACCCTACATTAACACAACCTTTTTAACCTCATGAAGGGCTTTTGTTAGCCAGTGAGTCGCGGCAGGTGTGATGGGAAGAGTGCAGTAGGAATTCAGGATTTGGAATCACAGAATTCATGTATTTTAAAATGACTGTTTAAAATAAAAATTATTTAAAATTGAATACTAAATCTAATTCTTCTTTTTTCTTCTTTTTTCCATTGTTTTATTTGCATGGTGTTTGCCCTCACCTTTCCAGTAAATTAAATACAACAATTAAATCTGGTTATCAACGTCCCAAGTTCAGAGAGCGTCTTTTAAGCATCAGGACTACATCCCCCACAATGCATTTCCGCCCCCCCTTGCGCAAACTCAGTGAGTGCTGAATGGCTACTGTATTCCCTCCTCCTCATTTCAATGTAAGATGGTGGTGAGAAGCTGCTGTCTAAAGAAACACTTAGATTGAAAAGGAAAACGTCTAGCCAACAGTTAAATCCAGGGCCGACCAGGTCAGCGTTTGAAAGCGTGGGCTGAACAGAATCTGAGCTGCTCCGAGGCAGCCACTTCCGCCCCAAACAAATTTTGCGAATATCCCTGGAGTGGAATTCCCTGCATCTGGAAAGCTAAAGTGAGTACCAATAAAACCATCTAGATGCAGGTGGACCGTAGATGAATGTCATTAATATAGTTTTATGGATGTTTTAAATACGACACGTCTCACGTTTTGGTAAACTGGGAGTAGAGGTGGAAAGGGGAAGGCTGACAAAGCTACAGCCGGCGACCCACTTCACTAGAGCCGCGCAGGTCAGTGGGAGAGTCGCAGGCTTTGGGCCAGTGTAGGCCGCACTATTGCAATACTCACCAGGCGGATAAATAAAAATAATTTTGGGGGTAAAATTCACATTGTTTGTTTCGTTGTGTTACACGCTCGGTTGTACTGTGCTGGTGACTGTAAATGGGTTGAAAACAGTGGTTTGGCGGCTGTGTTTTGTGGCCATTCGACAGTCCCAGCTCGGTCCCGGCTGGTGGTGGAGCAGCTGACCGGCTTTTAGCATCTCGAATCCCGCCAGTCTGCGGTGAGCCTAAGGGGCCTCTGCAGCTCCTGCTTCTTTTGTTACGATTCGGGTGACTAAAGTGTCAAAGCCTTTTGGGGGGGAAAAATCTAAATACGATTCTGTACTGCGAGTCTTTTTCCTTTTAGCACCCAGCTGCCATTTGCGTTGGCGTTATTTGTGGTTTGACTCCAGTAGTTTTCATGTTGGAGGAGCAGGATGTGTTACAGATACAGGATGTCAGATGTGAATGAATTCGTGTCGAGATTTCTGATGCAATCTTGGAGGTTTTATGACTGATAACCGTGTTGCTTTTAAAACGAACAGTGTTATTTAGAGATTCCAGAAGTACTTAAAACGTCAAATACGTGTTGGGTTAGGGGCCACAATGCTGTTCTGAAACATCTCCCTGTTGACATTTGGTAGACTGAAGTGTGTGGTTATTGTATGTCAGTGGTCGGTGCCATTCAGGCTCGATCCTTCTTTTCAGTATTTTAGACAGCTTAGTGTCTGAATTAGAAACCCTTTTTTAACCTCTAAGCATCCTTTTCCACTGATATTTGCTGGGGATACACTTGTCTTGTGGAGAATCATATTTAAGCCAAATATCAGGAAATATGAATTGGTGGAACATTTTGGTGAGGAAGTTGACATCATCACTATGACATGGTGATTTTCCACCACCGGCTGTACAAATACTCATATTAATCTGGTTGTTTACATGTTAACATTTTAGTGTATATTCACAGATTCCCAAAAGGAACATTTCCCTAAAAAGCTATCAAGATGTTGATGTATAGATCGTAGAGGTGGGCAAAAATCTAATATTGCTGTACTCTGTAAATGTTCACTGTACATGATCTGGCAAGATATTTGTTTTTCAGACCTTTAAGCTGTTGGAACAGAAAAAAGCCCTCCTTTTTGAATTGCTCAAAAAGTCTTTGCCATACTGTTCAATGGCACTAATTTTGCTTTCTTTACAATGAAACATACAACTGGTCAGTGTTCTACAAGTACCGATGATCTCGAAGATATATTCAGAAAAGCTTATTGTATTGTGACATTATTCATCATGACAGTATATGTTGTCATATTGCCCAGCCCTAATAGTGTTATTTATAGTGTATCCATTAGAATATTAACTATGTGGAAGGATGAGCAAATACCATTTTCCTGTTCAGAAGGTATTTTGAGTCTCTCTCATATATGTGGTAGTCACTATTTATGAGAGATTAGGAATCACATCTTTATCAATAGATTGAAGGTCATTATAAAACAGGGCTGTCCAATCTTATCCACAAAGGGCTGGTGTGGCTGCAGGTTTTCATTCCAACAAAGCAGGAGATCACCTGATCAGCAGGTTCAAGACTGGACTGAACTGATTAAACAAGTGGAATCAGGTGTTCTCCAGCTTGTTTGAAGTGAAAACCTGAAGCCATGCTGGCCCTTTGTGGATAAGATCGGACACCCCTGTTATAAAGCCTTCCTCCATCCTTAAATGCAACAACAGTTCTGGCAAAATGTCATCTTCTAACGCACTCTTCTAAACCTCTCATGATTTCTCCTCCCAGCTCCTGTTTTGTTGAACTGCTGTGATCGGAGACTCTCCTGTACCAGTGCAATAGGATGTCCCGTAGTCCCGAGCTGAAAGAAGACCCTATGGAGTGCCCTCTGTGCATGGAACCGCTCGAGATTGACGATGTCAACTTTTTCCCGTGCACCTGCGGCTACCAAATCTGCCGTTTCTGCTGGCACCGCATTCGGACAGATGAGAACGGCCTCTGCCCAGCCTGTAGAAAGGTACAGCACTACTGACTACCACGTTGCTACTGATGTCTAGATATGTCTGGCATATTCCATTAATAGACGTGTCTGAAATCGCATCATTTTTGCTCTCTGGAGTTATTTTGGTGAATAAACTGTGATTCTAATGCAGGCAAATTGCCCTGTCATCCAAGTGAACCTTGGTCAGCATACTGCGGTTCATAATTTTCATATTTCTATACCACTGGTCATATCACTTGACTTGATTTTGTTTTATGACTGTTTAAAGAGTGTAACATGTTGGAGTAGGATTTACTAGCTTGACTTGCAGGCTAAGTGATTGTTCTGTGTGTGTGTGTGCTGTAGCCGTACCCGGAGGACCCGGCTGTGTACAAGCCCCTGTCACAGGAGGAGATCCAGAGGATAAAGAACGAGAAGAAGCAGAAGCAGAATGAGAAGAAGCAAAAGGTGACGGAGAACCGTAAGCACTTGGCCAGCGTTCGTGTGGTGCAGCGGAACCTAGTGTTCGTGGTGGGACTCTCGCAGAGGCTCGCGGACCCGGAGGTGAGAAGCATTATATGTTGTTACCCTGCTTACTACAGCTCTGTTACAAATGTCAGTGGATGTTGAGTTTTACTCTCAAAGTAGAGGAGGTGGCTTTATCACAAACCTGTTGGGACATCTTCATACTGCTTTTACAGAAAGATAACAGTGTTTTTGTATTACAATACTACTAGTTTCCATTTAAAGTAGATGTGTATATACTCAGCAATGTTGTGATTATGAGAAATCGAAAGTTTCTGTATGTATAGACATTAAATTGGTTGCGGACTGCACATTTGTCAAGACCAGTGCCAATACCCTCGGTATTGTTTCATCACGTCTCAGAGAATTGTGGGCTGTGATTGTGGACGTCAAGTTACAGATGCCAGCGTCAATGCTGAGTCACTTCTGTAGGCTTTTAAAATCTGCTCCTCATTGCTAATTGTTCGGGGACGTATTCCCACTAGTTGCAGATATGAAGAAAATTGCGAACGGAGACAGCGTGGATAGGGTTAGGACTGCTGGAGACGGGGGTCTGGACAGGGGTGAATTGTTCGCCTCCTCTGTAATGTTCACATAATACACGTGGCTACTCTGACATTGCAGTACGCTTCAGGATGCACTGAAGGTAAACTTGGAAAATAAGGAAAATTTAGACAGATGATTATCATCTGGAACTGTATTGCAATAAACAACATTGTCATCCAGAATCATTAATGCAGTACCACATGTGAGCATTACAAAGCTTCACTCTGTAACTTTCATTTGCTATGATGGGGATATTATTGTCATTTAATCACTCACTGAGCTCTAATATTACTTAATGCTTATTGCTTATAATGATAACCATATTCTGCATAGGAGTTAACATCCATTGGTTGGAAACAGAAATATTGTCAAACTGGCATGCTGGCACCTTTCTTCTGGGCAAGCTTGTCCATTTTACTATCTACCACGATTTCTTCTTTTCATATGCTTGTATCTAGGCATTCAAATCATAGTCATAGTCTTTACTACTTGAAAAATGTGTGTGGAGTCTGTTACTGGTCTAAGCAAACACCAATCTGTTTGTATAGCCTATATTAAAGTCTTGTTTGTCTTATGCACTTTTGAACTGACCATAGATCAGAACGATTCTACAAAGGAAATAGCTAAATAAAGGTGAAGCAATAAAAAAACCCTGTGACAGGCAAAAGAAAACAAACGAAAGAAATAATATGCATAGCATCAGTGCTTATTCATATGATTGCAATATTTGGCAGTGTCATTTATTGGCCCAAGGCTAGTTGGGGTGATAGATGTTGTTGTTTCATAAAAAAATAGATTGTTGCGTAGATTAAATAATAGTGGTTCACTTGGTTGAATCATCAAATAGCAGGTCGTTCAGTGATGTAGAAATAATCATAAGGTGCAGCCGTAACCTGATGTCTGAGAAGATGTGCTAGTTTCAGATCCAGTGTTGTAATAGCACTATATGATGCTTTGTGAGTACTAACCAGTCAATATAGCCTCATTTATAACTGCAGAGACTGGAGGGGACCATGAAAAGATGCTGTGTGAAAAGGCTGTTTTAGCTTCCAGGTTCATTTGGGAATAAGGATTATTCCGTTGCCCAGATACTTTTGTAATCTGTATTCGTGAACAAACCCTGAATCTGTCGTTGTTCTGCTTAGACATCTTTTGTGTTGCTAAGATGTTGATCAACAGTCGTCCAACTATATCTATATGCACATGACCGACACAAGTCTGATATTGCATGCAGTTAGCACTGTAATGGAAACTGCCACACATGTATGTTACATTCGTTTATGTTTGTGATAAAGGGCATAGTGTGCCAGTTACAGTGAAAATTGCTACATGGTTAAACCTGAATGCTGTATGGATGTGTGGAAGTAGGTTTTCTTTTCAGCCCACCTATTTAGGCCAGTCTCTCTCTCTCTCTCTAACAGCTCTTGCAGATTTTGATAAAAGAGCCTCTTAACTGTTAAAGTTGGGTTCTGTTGCAGGGATAGGGGTTAAGGTAACAGCTGCTTTCTGTTGCAAAAGATGAAAACACAAGAATTTTTATTTCATTTGGAAGCGAATGATGACACAGTTTCTATTTCTCCCTTCACTAAGCAACATGACCTCCAATCAGACATCTACATGGTCATGTGGCAGAGCGGCACACTTAGCATGTGCAGCCTTTGCTTCATTAGGCTCGTGCTGCTGAAGTGAGAGAATTGAACATACTGATAATTTGAACATTTAAAGCAAAACTGATAGGAAAACATATACAGTCGTGAGAATGACTTGGTTAGTCAAAGATGAGGTTAACCCAATATGAAGCCTGTTTCCCAGATCCGGGTTAAACCTACACTAAAAAGAATTTACACGCAGTGGAATTTACACACATTAAACCCAGTGGTGTTTAACCATTAGCCCTGCAGTTTAGTCCAAGGCTAGGTTTCAACAATGTCAGGGAATCCTAAATCTCCATTCAGAATGCTGTGTAGTCCAGGACTAGGCTCCATGCTTGTTTGGAAATGGACCCATAGTGTTAACACCCAAAGTGCTTGTTATTTGAGTCATTGAAACCCAAATCAGGAACTGTCCGAATAGCACCACAGCTGCTCTGTTACTGCTACTACCTTTTGTGTTGTTTTATCACTAAAATCTCATCTGTTTACTTTATTCCTCTTTACTTCTTTTGTCATGTTACATGCAATCTGATATTCTTACTTCTTTAGTCATGTACAGTGTCATATCCATAGTTTCCGAATGTGACTGTGTCTTAATACAGTCATTCATAAACCAGCCCTTATGTGTGTCCGTGTTTCTGCTCACACTCCCAGCACAGTGAAGGAGCAAAAATATGGGCCCTCTGAGGCTTTGAGAACCAGTGACTTAACAGACTAGTATGGTCTTCTGTTCATGTTTAGAACATGTTGAGCTTCATAGATGATGATGATGATGATGATGATGATGATTCTTGATGATGCCCCTAGAATCCTATGTAGTTTTACCTGTTATGAAGGCCTAATCTCCTGTTATGTAAATTTTGCAGGTCCTTAAGAGGCCAGAGTATTTTGGAAAGTTTGGCAAAATACATAAAGTGGTCATCAACAATAGTACGTCATATGCAGGCTCACAGGTAAGAAACATGAGCCCTGACAAAAAGGGTGCTAATAAAGTTGTTTATCGGAGAAGTCATAACACAATTCAGAGCCGTTAAAAGACACAACTGCAATAAACTGTTATTTCTTGCTCTACAGGGTCCTAGTGCCAGTGCCTATGTTACTTATGTCCGCTCAGAGGATGCCCTAAGAGCAATACAGTGTGTTAACAATGTGGTAGTTGACGGTAGAACGCTTAAGGTAGGTCCAGTATCATAACACAATTCTGCTGTGTCTATGTGTGAATTTGCCTCATATTTTTTATTTATTGGAAAGTCTTTATTTTGGAGCGCTAGTTTTAAAGATGGTCTTCGGGTGTAATCTTGTTTGTATGTTTTGTGTCAAAGGCTTCTTTAGGTACAACCAAATACTGCAGCTATTTTCTGAAAAGCATGCAGTGCCCCAAGCCTGACTGTATGTATCTACATGAACTGGGAGATGAGGCAGCTAGTTTTACTAAAGAGGAAATGCAGGTGAGCGTGGAAATATTCTTTATTTATTTATTTATTAAATCTAGAAACCCTTCCTAGATATAAAGCTTCCAGTTTTCTCTACAGTACTTTGAAGAAATGTATGCAGTTGATGGGGAGCTAAAGAGACTGTAGTCTTAAAAGTCTATGAGGAATGCATTTCTTTTGAAATACAGTTCACGTACCTTTGTGTATTCATGCTGTTTTTGAAGGCCGGGAAACACCAGGAATATGAGCAGAAACTACTCCAAGATCTTTACAAAATGAATCCCAACTTTCTACAAACTTCAACATGTGGAGGAGAGAAGACGAAAAACAAAGCAAATGCTACACAAAGGTGATTTTTGTGTGTGTGTGTGCATTTTTGCTGTGTCTTTTATCCTTAGTGTAGCAGACTCGAAAGCTGACTGAGATATTTTTAATTATTGATTGGCTTCATCTGTGTGAAACTGTCTCATTAACCCCAGTTGTATCATCCGTTCTGTTCTGTCTTATGCATTCACAGACCAAACAGTAGCAATAAAGAGGGCTGGCCCTTGTTACAGGGCTATGGTAAACTAGTAAACGGTTTACCCACAGAACATCGCAAGTCACCACCTCTTTTAGACTGTCTGACAGACTCGGATCACCTGACACCAGATGAACCAGACCCTGAACTAGGAGCAGATCAGAGCACAGGTCTCCCGCCCTTCCCCTCAGCCTTAGAGCCCACCAGGTACACAGCCTCATACATCGAGTACATATTGAAACGGCTACTAGTGAAGATTTCTATAATAAGTGAACTATTGACCATTAATTCTTTGATTCCTCTAACTTTGCTCCTTCCATTATTCACAGTTCTTCTTTTATGGTGCATCAGAACAGTAGTCTGTTGGAATGATCGTGTGTATCATATGAGCGCTATAAGGCATTTGAGATAGCTCCACAATTAGAATCATGTTATTCTCCAATGCATACAATTAGAATCATGTTATTCTCCAATGCATACAAACATTGACAGTTTTTGCTAAAACATGGCAGTCCCTCAGTCATGAGAAACAGCTTAAGCTGATCGTTATCTCATTTTTTTGTTTGTTTTAGTCCTGTTGATAAACCAACAGAGCCTCTAAGTATAGGGAATGGAGAGAATATACCACAGGTAAGAACCACACTTCCAAGAGTTCAGACTTATTTGTGTGAGTTTGAAAGTTTCTTATCTATTGTTTTAATCTTTCTGTGTATTTCTGGTTTCTCAGGTCCCAAGCAGTGACTCGCCCTCCCCTCCTCCCGGGCTCTCTAAGCCAAGCCTTGTGGTGCCCATCAGTGTCGCTGACTTAACGGCTCGCTCCCCTTTCGAAGGGGCAGCAGCTGAGTCTCAGTCACTCTTTTCAGACAACAGTAACTTCAGACACCCCAACCCCATCCCCAACAGTCTGCCCTCCTTCCCTAGCTCCCCGCAGGGTGGCTCGGACTGGCCTATGACCCCTGAGCCACAGAGCCTCTTTGCCTCAGGTACATCTACTCACCTAAACACGGATTTGAAATGGCTAAAGCAGGGCCAAAATAATTTGGCAAAAAGATATTAAACGTGTGTGATTTTCTAAATGCAGTCGATCAGTCAGGACCTGTTTTGTGTCTGAAGGGTTTCTCTAGATTATCACTGTAGCTGTGAGGCTGATTTAGGTAACAGGCAATGGATGCCTGTGTCTTACCAGTTAACCTGACAAAAAAATTAGGCATGCAGTTTACACAGTACCAATTCATGGGGTTGCAGCTTGCGTTATTTGTTAGCTGCATTTAGCCTTATATCTCTAGAGGCAAAAATGTCAGCAGAAAGAGGTGTACAGGCAAACTGTAAGCCAAATGTCTTATCATGTCCCTATAAAATTATGTACTTTTTCTGGATCTAACTACCACATTAATCTTTAACATTAAAACAAAACCTACCTTGAGTAAGACTAAGGGAGCAAATCGAGTGTGCTCCATTCTTATCAGTAGCATCATGCTTGTCTCTTCCAGACACCATCCCCGTCTCCTCATCCACTGACTGGCAGGCAGCCTTCGGTTTCGGCTCTTCAGCCAAGCAGCAGCAGGACGATGACCTGGGCTTTGACCCTTTCGATGTGACGAGGAAAGCGCTTGCTGACCTCATTGAGAAGGAACTGTCTGTTCAGGAAGCTGCACCCCGGTCCCCAACCCTCCCACCCCACCAGCCCAGCCTCCCGAACGGTCAACAGCGTTTCCCACAACTACAGCATAGAGGCCTCTACAATTCCTACAGCCTGCCCCCACAAGCCGCCTCACGCCATCCATGGATGGGCCTCCCCACACGTAATAACCTCACACATTTGAACCACGTGACCAGCACAGCTGCCGCACACAGTCACTTCCTAGACGTCAGCGGACCACCCCAGCACCACAACACAGGCCTCGGAGGGATACCTATATCAGGTGAGCTTTAAGCCTATACTATTAGCATCCATGTGTATAGGGGCACCTCTGTGTCTTCAGATGATGAATAGATGCACCTGGGCTAGGCACAGCTGTACAGTTGTAACCCAGTGATCCAATTATGACATGTTTTAACTTGTTCCCAGTTCTTTGGTTTTTGTTTTGTTTTGTTTTATTTTTTCTTCCCTCATTAAGTTGTTTTTACTTCAGAATTCCTTCTGGTTACTGTCTTGTAAGCTGTCATGCTTTTGTCCTTATCAGAAAACAGCTCAGTGGAAAGCATAAATGTGAAAGAATGGCAAGACGGCCTGAGAGCACTCCTACCAAATATTAACATCAACTTTGGAGGCCTCCCAAACTCTACCTCCTCTTCGTCCTCCTCATCCTCCACTTCCAGTGTGAACCACATTGGGGCGCCAGCTGGGTCAGCAGGGATCTCGCACAGCCTCAGTTGGGACGGCACGGCCAGTTGGATGGACCCTGCCATCATTACCGGTATGCCTCTCTGGTCTTTCAGAATTCTTATGGGCAGTGCAATGTCATTTGAATGGTAGTGACTGTACTGACTGTAAATAAACAGCAAAAGCAGCCTAATATTTTGTCACAAAGTCAGTCCCTTATACTCCTAGCGTCTTTTTATCTCTTAGAATTTAACAGCCTACACTATATTGCCAGAAGTATTCACCCATCCAAATCATTGAACTCTGGTGCGACGAATCACGCTTCTCCATCTGGCAGTCCGATGGATGAGTCTGGGTTTGGCAATTGCCAGGAGAACGGAACTTGTCTGACTGCATTGTGCCAAGTGTAAAGTTTGGTGGAGGGGGGAGTATGGCTCAGCCCCTTAGTTCCAGTGAAAGGACCTCTTAATGCTTCAGCAGACCAGGAGATTTTGGACAATTTCATGCTCCCAACTTTGGGGATGGCCCCTTCCTGTCCCAACATGACTGTACACCAGTGCTCAAAGCAAGGTCCATAAAGACATGGATGAGGGAGTTTGGTGTGGAAGAACTTGACTGGCCTGCACAGCATCCTGATCTCAACCCGATAGAACACCTTTGGGATGAATTAGAGCAGAGACTGTGAGCCAGGCCTTCTCGTCCAACGTCAGTGTCTGACCTCACAAATGCGCTTCTGAAGAATGGTCAAAAATTCCCATAAACACGTTCCCAAACCTTGTGGAAAGCTTTTCCATAGGAGTTGAAGCTGTTATAGCTGCAAAGGGTTGGCTGACATCATATTAAACCCTATGGGTTAAGAATGGGATGTTACTCAAGTTCATATGTGTGTGAAGGCAGATGAGCGAATACTTTTGGCAATATAGTGTATTTTGTTTCTGTATATTAAGACTGATGCATCTAAATAACCTCTGGCCTTAAAAAGTTGCCCAGGTTGAAATACTCTTCACAGCTTCAGCCCGAATGGGTGACGCTAAACTGCTGTAGTCAGAATAGAGGGTGTGCACATGGCCTTTTAACTGGTGTGAGTTACTGTGTTTATGCCCACTGAGTAGCAGCATTAGCGTTCATTATGAATGCAGTGAAAAAACAAACTTCTAAAATTGGAACAAGCTGTTGTGTGATTGACTATACAGACAGATTTGAAGGATCACACAAGGCTGAAGTCAGCTTCCGGTGCGCCAGCTTCTTGTTCAGATTTTTCTGTTCCATCTTAAATGGTGAAGCAGTTATAAGAACACTATTTCGACAGCATTAGCTAGTGGAAAAAAAACCTAGTATTCCCTATAAGGGAGACCAGCTACCTGTAACTTACAGTTTCCCCTTATAAACGCAGCCTTGTTGCAGAATATTTTGCTCCTCAGTCCAAATGAGGGGGGTATTCCGGCCCGGAACGTGACATTAAGGCACATCCTCTATAGGTGGATATGTGTAAATGTGATGGTTTATGTGGCATCACAAAAACAGTGAATTCAGAACTTTTTTGTACTAGAGCATGAACAGTACATTTTAGTGTTTAGATACTTCATCAAACTGATTAAAAAAGGGAAAATGAATCCAAATGCAGTTTTCCATTACATGGGCCATTTACCATCAAAACAGTTAAAAACTCCTGTTTAAGAACGAAAGGAAAACTAACTTCCTCTTTCGGTTCTCCTTTTCTCTATTATTGTGTCTCACCACTAAAGGTATCCCCGCATCCACAGGTAGCAGTTTAGACTGTCTCCAGGACGACAACCCACCACACTGGCTCAAGTCATTGCAGGCGCTGACCGAGATGGATGGACCGGGAGGATCGGTAGCCGCGCCCCAGCCCCAGCACACAGGCTTGCTGGACGCGGCGGCACACCTTTCGCTGCACAGAGCCGGCTGGGCACCCTACCTCCCCACTCCCACGCTTGCCCCCAGCCAGTTCCACTCTCCACCACCCGGCTTCCAGACAGCCTTCAGACCTCCAGCGCAGACCGCTACAGACATCCTACAGAGCGCTGGCATGGACCGCCACTAGGGACAGACTCCCCATCCCTCCATCCCTCTTAACTTAACTGTAACGATGCGTGAGGCTGCAGAATATTCTGATCATTAATAACATAACATAAGCTCTTATTCATCTGCCCCCTCTCCTTCCCCTGTTCCACAACAACCACCTCTCCTTACAGCATTCATCTGTCTGTTTCTTTGAGACTCACTTTAATCGCCGCATAGCGCGTGGAAGGGCACACAGCAAGAATAGTGAGGGTGATGTTTATGCTGGATGCACATACAAAGGGACCTAACACACATGGTTCTGGAAAAAATGGCCATCTCTCATGCATCAGCATTCGAGAAACCGTGAACGTTCAAGGGGTGTGCACACAGCTATAATAATGGTTAAAAGAAACAAGATTAAAACGTTGCGCTCGCCAACCATCTGCCCATCCTCGCTTCCCATTCTGATCAAATACTGTGAATGTGTAGGTCTACTTGATGAGAACTATTCTGTGAAATCTGAGCTTGAAGAATGGTTCGTTTCAGAGGAGCCAGTGCAATGTACTAGTGTCTTTGCCTCACAAGTCTATAGTGCAGATCTGCACGCGAGACTTGATGACCTAATGGTGCATATGTAGAGGCCCCTGGTCGCCTGGGGGGTGCCGAAGGCCCCCACCCAGCATGGGGGAGTCACTGCTGTACCTCTGTATCAGAGGATGGAGCGCTGCCCCACTGATGGCTGGGGGCTTTGGGTCCTGACTCACATTTGACTCACTAGTAAGCGATCTATGGAGGGTCTGAGACGCCACCATGTGGTACATAGTCACTCCATTCCTAGTGAGCGAGAAGGATTAAGACTGCACAGCACATTCGTCAAACCCACCAGTCTTATATAAGCATCGGTGACACAGGTTTGGGTAGCTAAGGGAAAACGGCGATGGCGAAGTAAAAAAAAGAACGTGTATAATCTTTACTCTTGGTAAGAACTGATGTGACCGTAACACAGTAACTACTGGCTGTTCCACGGCCTTCAAATCATTTCTCCTTTTTCTTTCTCTCTACTGTGTGCCCCATACTAAACAGTATTTATCAGACGTTCATTCTTTCGGGAAAAAAAAAAGAAATCAATATAGTCCAACCTTTTTGGTTTTAACATGCTGCTGAGATAACACATTTAATAAAAAGTGAAGAGCTAAAAAAAAGAGAAATAAATGAAAGATTTGACTCCTTTTCTGCAGGTCTGGAACAACAAAATCCTAAATAAAATTGAGTACTCAGTGCCTCGGTTTCAATCTTTGTGTTTTTTTATTTTCCCCCACCATCCAAGTGAAGAGATGAAAACAATTCTTCTTAAACCAGAAGTTTTATTGTCAAATGAAGTAATGAACACTCTCAAAACAACAGCACATCATGTTATTGACAGTTATCTTTTTTTGGTAGATATATTTGTAACCTTGAGGTGAGTGCATGTCCTGTGAAGTCAAACGATTTCATAGTCTTTTCTCAAACGAATAAAGGGGATACTGCACACCGAAACAAAGAACAGGTCAGGGTCAGGGTAACCACTTATATACAACCGTCTGTACAAATGTGCTTTTACGGCAGAGGTTCATGTAGAGCCACGGGCTGCCTGAAATCAGGTCAATGTTCATGTTAGCCATGGGTTGTCAAACATAAGCACATGGTGCGTTTATCAGCTGTAGTGTTCACTTCCTTCAGGAAGTTCAGCAGAGCACCTGCAGTTCACGTGTGCTTGTCTATATCCTCTTGCTGCTGCTGTTTAGCAGACCGTACCGTTCTCCATGCGAGATTTAGGGTATGTAGTGCGTGACGGTGGTGGAGGCTGGATGGAAGGTGCCAACGTGCAGAAGAAGCCAGCGATGAGGGTTAGACCCAGCCCACACCAGGCACTGAACATGGACCAGCCGTAACCGTGGCCGATGTCATCTGGCAGAGTGAACAGGGAACGTGGGTAGCGAGACAGTTCAAAGTTGATGCCGGCCACGCAGGTACACAGGGCGATGATACAGAAGGTCCCTGCGATGAGACGAAACCAATAATACGATGCTTGGATGAACCATTTGTTGTAACGCCAGAATGGATTGGCATGAAATTGAGAAATCGAAAGAAAAGAAAACATCCTGAAAGCTTTAAATGCTCCAATCTTACCTCCCATGAGGAAGAGCAGGCCAGCCACATAATGCATCAGGCCCTGTTCCCAGCAGCAGCCCAGGAGCCCTATTGTCCAGCCAAAAAGGATTATGGACAAGGCCATGCCCATAAAGCCAGCCGTCATCCGACGCAGGTCTGCACAACATGAGGAAGCATAAGCGAACATCCAGCAAGTACACTTACGCAGATGTGAAACCATCAGCCACCAGCAGCACTGTGCACCCATAAGCAAACACTTGTGGATTACTGGGACCTTTTTATTGTTTAATGATAGAAAACCTCTCAGCCATATAAAAAGTACTAGAGTGAACGAAGGCCCTTTAAAGAGAATGTATTTCTCTGAGTAAAGAGGGTCTCACTTACGCAAGGCATGCCAGTCATCCTGCTGAATGGTCCTTGTAATATTGTAGGAGAAGTCCTTTCGTACTGAGGGTGATGGCGAGTAGTAATACTTAATGTAGGAGCACCGCGCAATAATCCCTGCGGAAGGTAAAGAAAGGTGATTTACAGTTAGGAGAAGACAATATGGTGTTGTTATTGTGATATGTCACAATATGTTTTTACAAGCATACTGTGGATATTGTTAGTATTTAAACAAAGAAAAACCATATGTTTCTTTACAAAGAGAGCACAGGCATTGTTTAGGCTGTCAGACTTCCAAATCTGATTTTTGGACAGCATAAAACCACATAAAACTCCAAAAAGATCCAATCCACATTTGGAGCTTGTTTAGAATGCAATTCCAATCAGATTTTTTACAGCTGTGTCTCAGTGTGGACGCTCAATGCTTCAAAGTGTGACAAGCAATGACAATAGGTGCTGGGATTTGCTACGTAGTTACTGATGTCAATGTTGTTACCTCAGCAGCCCATGGTTGGTGATGTTTGGGCCCAGAAATCTGATCTGATCACTTGCAAATAACGGTGTGGACAGTCATCTTCAAGGATCTGAGGCTAAGACTGCCCGCACTGTGTTTCGCAAGTGATCACATCGGTTCTGTGTGTCCGGACATTACCAACCCATCTGCATAGGCTGCCGGTAACAGTATCAGCGTCAGCAACTACGCAGCAAATCCCAGCACTGTTGTCACTCTAGATTTGATGCCATCAAGTGACGCAAAAGACACTGTGAAATCTGATTTAAGCGACTGAAGTCGCATTTCAAACCACCTCCAAATGTGGTTTGGATCCAATTAGCAAAAAAAAGCATTTCATTCACTCTCTCACTCGTCTTCTAAACCCCTTTATCCTTCTGGGTTGCGGGGTTTGTTGGAGCATATCATGGGGCTCATTGGGTGGGAAGGCAGGAAACACCCTGGACAGGTCACCAGCCCTTCATAGGGAAAAGGGTGTGTCCCAATTGCACAGTTAATACTAATACTGACTAGTGTTTGAGTATGTAGTGTATAGTACAGTTACGAGTGTCAAAGTTGTGTATACTCAAAAATCCACAGTGCACACTTGGAACCAGTCGATTTTTGGGTATGGTAATGATGGACACTATAGTCCCACAATATAACGGGAAACAGAAAGGGCGGAGCTTCTCATGTCTGGAAAATTTTGAAGGTATGGTGGATGGTGATGCATCGGTGGTTGCAGTGGTGGCAGGACCAGAACTGGTGTATAAATGTGAGTTCAACCCAAATCTGTAAAAACAGCCTGTAAACATAAACACATTCTAGTAAACAGAGTCTTTATTTGTATACACTTAGTATAATAAACCTCTGCCGAAGCAGAGTCCAGGTTGGTATGACGTAAACTTCAACACAAACTTCCTGTTAGTAAGAAAGGATGTAGTATGCTAATATTGTGTGTACTAGTCTGCTGAACTCATACTATTAAGATTAGTACAGAGTATATACTGTGCAGTATTAGTGTGTAGTACACAATTCAGACTATTTCATTTATTCATGTGTTCTGTCCACACTATCAAAAAACAATCTGGATACAATTTGGATATACCAACATCGGATTTGGGCTGGCAGTCTGAACATATCCATAGTTAGTTAGGTCTGTTCAATTTGATTTAGTGCAGCACAGTATGGGACTAAAATTGTTGTAATGACAGATTTTTCATGGTGTTTTTCAATGTGGCTAACAAATTTGGTTCTGGTTCTTCTGTCCCTCTATTTCCAACATATCAAACCTCAGACAAACTAAATATTGTGATGCAAATTATGTATCATGATGTTATATCCTTTGCCATATCGACCACCCCTGTTTACAGCAGGTACTGGCAGTATGCACACAGACAACCAGCTATGACTTCCCAACTGGAGATGCATTATATCAAGCAGAGCTGGGACAAAGGAAAAGAGCCGGTCTTACTAATAATCAGCATGAGTAAAGTACACAGATGGCTTCTGACTTGATGCTGCTTCTGATCATATGGTCTAAATCTCTATGTGCCATTCATGGAAAGGCCAATTACTCATGTTGTGTGTAAAACCAAGATGCCCAACTGGTAATGTCAACACATCTAGGCCTGTATATTAGAGCACTTATATTAGAGCAAATGTGCCTAATAATGTCCAACCTCAGAGATCTATCAGTTAGGTGTTGTCGAGGATGGTGCTCTCAGATCTGAATTCTCATGGCAGCACAACATCCTCACAGCTAGCCATCAGTGCTGTAATCCTGGGCAAATGACTCCATTGATGGAAGGCTTGATGCCCAACACAGGACAATAATAACAGTGTTAAATGAAGCCATACCGCACAAACCCCTATATAATGGACGCCTTGATGCCCACCTTGCTGAATGAGCTCTTCGATGTCCTGGTCGAAGCCTAGCCTGTAGCATTTGGCCCACAGCCCCATGTTAGTGGAATTGTAGCGCCTGCTGCACTCGTCCGCGGCGCTCATGGCGAACAGATGCCGCCGGTTGCGAGGTGCCCAGCGCCGGGGCTCCGCTCGCTCTTCCCCGCGCTGCTCCGCGCGGGCTGCACGCAGAGGGAGGCTGTGGGTCGGGATGTAGATGAAGCCCGGGTCGCTGCGGCGGTTCGAGAAAGTTCGGCAGCGGTCTTTGTACCTCCTGGCGTCCGTTTCGTACCAGTGGTCGGACGAAATAGCGACGGTGAGGAAACACAAGGCGACCAAAGAGAGAGACAGACCGGCGTACAACAGCCATTTCCCCGTCGCCATCGTGGCTACTCCTAAGGCCGCATCAGCATCAGCAGCCCGCCATGGAGAAAACTCCTCCTCAGAGAGGATCTGAATCACAGCAGCCTGTGCATGCTCTCCCGATCAGGCTGAATTCACCAGCTAAAGGTGCTCTTCCATATAAACCAGTCCACGGCTCGGACCCTAATCAGTCCTGCTGCGTTAAAGGGAGCACGTTCAGCTGCGATCGCCCTACCACATCCCCATCCAGCCGCTCACTCTTCCTTAAACTGCCCAGCCTACACTGACACACAGCAGTCAGGCTGAACGGAGAAACAGTCCGCTTACACATACCACATACAGGCCCATCACTCTATACACCCCCCCCCCCCCAATATAGTACAGTGTATTATATAAAAAGTGTTCTATGTAGTAGCAAAAGGTTTCTTGACTTGTAATAAGGAAACCCTCAGATTTCAAAAGGTCATTTAATAAACCATATACCACAGTACAAAGAGATTAATTCTTTGATACAGAACCATTGCTTACACGTCACCTCTACACACACAAATTTACCAGGTCAGCTTCTTACTGCAAGAAGTTTAAGAACAAAACAAATCAGTTTGAGTTTACTTTCTATATTAAGATTAATATTGAAGGCTGCCTGAGGATTAGAAGTTATGATCAATGACTACATGACACCAAAAAGGTATTATATAATGACCCAAAATTAACTGTACCATGTCACCAGAGACTGGGCTTACAGTCAGATTATCCTTTGTATTCATAGAAAGGATCATGTTTAAGGATTCTCCTGTTTAAAATGCACCACCACTCAATACATTACATCCAGTCACAACTCTAGACAGAACTGAAATGGAACCCACCACAGCTACTTACATGCTGTGCAATGAACACTAAAGCAAAGAATTCAGATCCCTTTGTTTTATAAATAATTCCAGTTCCATGAAAACATGCCAAGACTAAGTGAATACTTATTGATGGATATTCAGTCAGTACCATTTAAGGAACAGAACACGGATACAAGAAATGGGCAATTCACCACACACGGTTATGAAAGCAGCTTTAATTAGGAACTCCAGAATTCAATACAGATTCACTTGCCTATGCATCACACACAAAAATAAGACAAACACCCCCCCCACCACCACCAACAGGTGTGTTGGATCAGGGTTGGAGCACTTCTCTGCAGGCTGGTCGACACCAGGATCAGGATCAATCCAGAAGGTTCCTAAGCAGTTCTTTTCTATGCCCTCTATACCTGAGCACAGGTTGCTGGTTAAGGAAACAACTTCATCCAGAAGTTCCTGCAGAGTCATAAAGGAATATGCCTCTTCAAGATTCCTGCGAGGACTTCATGTGATGAGACATTCACTACACAAGGTGCAGTTTGAAGCTCCCCTAAATACCTCACTCACACAAACAGCACCTGGCAGCATCCATTTACAACAGTACAGGATCAGCCTGCACCAACAAAAAGGAGTGTTAAACATGCATAATCTGCATTTATTTAATGTTCTGTTCAAGAAGTTACAAACAAAGATGAAAGGACTTAATCTCTTCTTAACACACCTGATGGACACCAACTACATTTTAGTAGATGCGTTAACTCAAACCGCACTTAACACCAGCCTCCCAGGATGGCAGCTCACCACCCACATTTTGGGCCAAAGGGCTGCCAAAAGTGAACAGCATGAAATAAGCTTAGGTGGCTGTTCCGGCACATCCTGGCTGTTCCGGTACATCCTGGCTGTTCTAAGCAGCTTCTTTGCAGCCTAGTACCTGGGTTTTAAAGCAATACTTTAATTGTACTTCCACTTTAATCATTTAAAAAATAATAATAAAATAAACCCCACACCCAATGCTTAAGCCTGCCTACCCATTTTATTCAAAAGAACAGCTTGTTCAGGAGCTCCACACTCAAGTGGTAAAGCAGGAAGGTCTCTCAGTTACCTACTTAAATGCTGGCAAAAACACTGACAGTGTTACAGGTTGTACATCCCTACAGGCAGTCTATCCCAAACCTCAAGAGCAGAGAACAGCTTACCAGAAGACTTCAGCACAAGCTACCTGGGGGGAAATGAATGGAGTCAATGAAAGCAATGACCCACTCAGTTCTGACTTGAGGAAAAATTAAGTACCATACACTGAATGTATTTACACAACTGAATATCCACCATACTGCTAAATAAATAAATAAAATAAATTGTGGCACAAAAATATAGGTCACTCAGACAGAACCATAAACACTTAAAGGGTTCTTGGCGTCACAAAAGGGTTCTAACAGATCAATTGAGGTGTTAAACACAATTCAATACACCACCCAAAAGTGTTCATCACAAGCTTGACAACTACAGCAGAACCCTTTTTTGGATCCAGCAACCATTTTTTCTTTCCCAAAGTCCCCTCAAACATCTTAGAGTGAAAGCTAAAGGGAATTCATATCAAGTTACTACACATCATCTAATAGAGTTTGTGGCAAGTTATTTAAACATTAATAAAGGCCTTATCTTAATACCTGTTAATCACTGTTGTTGAGATGTCCAATACACACCCTGTACAAGAAGACGTAACCACCTGTATTATATCAGGACAGCCGTCTCAATATTACCATCGTCTTCTGTTGAACAGTTAACTAGACGGAGAAGCCTTGAACCCCCATAATACTATCATTAGCTGGCGTTTTAACCAGTTCACAGTCAGACTGATGGTCTACATCAGAACCAGGGAACACACGGAGAACGTTTCGGGTATGCTACAGCTAAACCCTCACAGAAATCCATTCATCTAGCAGCCCAAAGCTCGTGTTTGAGCGGGGCTATTCTGCATCATCACTGGGAGAAGGTGCAGACAGTAGCCCCACTCAGTTTGCTCTGCTCAGTTGGGAAGCCTCTCTGGTAAGAAACGCAGTGCAGCAGAGGTGAACTCTTCGCGGCAGCCTTGCTGTCCACAGCATCAGACGCTCAAACCGGAAAGACTGAGCACAAGAGAGTACTCTCCAAGCTTTTTTAAAGGCAGCGGAACCGGCGGGAAGTTTCCTGTAACTTACTGAAAGCCAGAGACAAAAACAGTAACTACAACAGACAGGAAACACAGGAGTATCTAGGGTTAGGAGGCGTACTCTGACTCAGCCACCCCGCTCGCCAGTTTATATAGACCTGGTGACGCGGAACCTCGTGCTGTCCTTCGATTGGCCAATTTTGCCGCCAAAATAAAGCTTGATCTCTTAAAGGGACCGCGCATGAACATCATTCCACATACATGTAATTAGATAAAAAGCACGTTATTAGAAACAGTTCTCACCTTATTTGACTTGTCACCGCTTTTTTGTCCTCTCATGTGATTCATATTTTTGTTTTTCACTTGTAGTTGTCGCATAGGTTGATTGGTTTACACTTTTCACACGTGTGATTTTATGGAAACACCTTAAAATAGATCCCATTAAAAATAATACCCCTTGTGATCATGTGTGAAAACTTGCAATTTCAGAGCATTTCACACGTGATCACAAATTATTTGTGTTAGCAGAAATTATGTCACGCCAGTTCACACAAGGCTACTGTTTATTCTCCAGAGCTGCTTGAAGTTCACAAAAATGTGATTTGTTTTATATCTATATATGTATATATGTGTACAGTTGTATGCAAAGGTTTGGCCACCACTGGTCAAATGACATGTTTTGTCAGTACACATCATCTCCTGCACAATTAAAAAGGTGTGTGTAAGATTTATAGTCTTAAACAACCAAAAATCAACCAAAACTATTATATGATGGTGAAGAAGCAACAGTTTTGACTGTATGTCAAAGACGCCTATGTATCGTGTTGCAGTTATCCACTGAAGTTAGCATGCTAACCTGCTAGCCTCGGCCTGTCTTGTATCACAATACCACTTCGTACCTCAGGATGCGATAATGAGTCGCTGTAGCATCGATTCGAATCAGTCCATTGTGAGAGGATGAAGAAGTAGCACTGCTGCCCCAAAGACGTATACAAACCTCTTGTCCATCATGTTGAAGAGGCTGCTCCTGGTTAGATCATTGAAGTACATTTTACCTATGAAAGTAGACAAGAGTAAACGACATTTGGCAAGCAACCATTATGACGACTGTTGCCTACAATGGAGACAAAAAAACATAAAATTGTGCACTACAAAAGAATATCGATTCAAGATTCGATTCAAGAGTTTATTGGCATACGCACAATGAAATTCTTACTCTGCCCTACCTCCCAGACTAAAGTACTCATAATTATAATAGAAATACTAAGTACTAAGTGAAGAAAGACTATATATATATGTATATATATATATATATAAAATGACAGAATTGTGATATATCAGCCAGATATAGACTCAAGAATCCTTAATAAGTATACATGTATCATACACATAGTGCACATAATGTAGCATAAATAATAATACTGCTCTTTATATAGAAGTGATACATTGAATCGCCAGTGCATTAAGCAAAATGTACGATTTATGCTAATTAAGCAGTCTGTAATGGATATGTTATATTAGGACGAGATATTTTCACTTAGTAAATCAACAACACAAGTAATTCAGACATTTAAGTATTAGCACTGGGTCTTGTTCGGGCAGTGTCTGACCTCTAGGCAAGTTTAACCTCTAACCTTCTTGTACTAGGAAGGAAACATTCTCAGACGGAACACTAAGCACTGTTCTAAGTCGCTCTGGATAAGATCGTCTGCTAAATGTCATAAACGTAAATGTAAAAGCAACTTAATGTAAATAAGTATCAATGCAGTAAAAGATAACATGAATTTGTTATGGAAGAAGTTGTTAAAACCTTGTGGGCTAGTTTGTAGAACAAAGTTTGGTTCCAAATTTCTCCTGGATGAGCTAAAAAGGGACCATAATCTGTTCCTGTAGGCATGTATTTATTTTTCCCAAAGGCTAGACATACTGTAGTTGTCGCTTCAGATAATAAAGTCTTGAGTCCACAAGGGGGCAGCACTGCATTTACTTACCATGTGTAGTAGCCTCCTGTCCTCGGTTCCTAATCTTGGTGTGAAAAATACTCTAGATTTCTGTCCAGCAGAACATATGGTGACCCCATCACTGCAGTGTTCTCTGTCTGACATTGTCGATCACTGCAATGTCTGCCCAGCCAGTATATACATTAGTAGCGAAGACACTGCAGATGGAGTTTTATTTGAATTACACAATTCACCTAATTTCCAAATACACTAAAACAACTAAAAAGTCATGTATTTATCTGATTCCGTCAGGCCTTGAGTGATACGATGTTAGCATCTTGCATCCAGAGCTCATCCTTAATGACTTACGCAGATGCTGAATAGGCACTAACGGAGGAAGGTGAGCATGTGTGTGATGCAGGCAGGCAGCATATTCTGGGCCAGTGACAGTGAGTCAGCAGAGAGAGAGAGAGAGAGAGAGAGAGAGAAAGAGAGAGTGAGAGTGAGAGAGAGAGAGTGAAAGAGCTAAGAGCTATGGGCTTTGCTTACAGACAGCATCAGCTAATCTAAACAATATATTATGAGGCGCACACACAGGACAGAATTTTTAATGGAGTACGCAGTATATTTTTCTGCATATACACACACATTTATGCTGCACCACACACCTGGGCCACCCACAGCATGCTGCAGCAAAATCTGTCAATGCAGCATCAGACTCTTTCTGTCTGTACTGTAAAAAAGGATTTTGGCCTTTCAGATAAAAAAAAAAAACACCTTCAGTCATATTTACTTCTACAGCAGAGATTAGTATTCATAAACACCCAAAATGATCATCAGTAAGTTTATTTTAATTACATTTTCATTACGATCAACTGAAATGCCTCACAATTATCCAGATAGCAAAAGTGTTCTGGCCCAAATCTGGTCCACATTCCCCATTTTCATCTGGCGCACTTGCCGCATGGATTGACAGCACTTGGTCAGACCACTCCCGGTTGTGAGATATGGGCCACATATGCATCACATTAGGGCCACGCCTCAGCCAAAAAGTAGGCAACTCTGCTGTATCTGTGCCATAATGGACCAGATCTGTTTTGGGGGATGTGGGCCAAATGCATGTTTTAAATATGTGGGCCACGTTTGGCTCACTGCATATTGCCAGTGCTGACAGTGAGCCAGCGATGCCATATCTTTGCCAGATGTCGCACACATCTGCATCCTATCAGGGTAATTTCTAAATACAGTGCTCCACAAATCTACAACAGTATTACGCTTTACAGTGAGGAAGCTGCATGGTTATTCCAATGAGTTTGAAAGCTTTATATTTCATTAGCCTTTATTTTTCATAAAGAATAAATAGACCTGGTACTCTAATGTATACACACTATAGGCTGGTTTTCCGTACATGGATTAAGCCTAACTTTTGACTAAATTTCAGAGCCAGTGGTAAATCACCACTAGATTTTTTTGTTAGTATAGGGTTAGGCCTAATCTGTGTCTGGGAACTGGCCTTGTGTCCAAAGGTCTGCAGTCACCTGCTCATCTAATGTTTATTCTGTAATCAGGGGCATGAATATGGGACTTGTGCACTCATTACTGCAGTATGAGCTTCAGGGAAGGCTTTACATAACATGTTGGAATGTTGTTGTGAGGATTTTATTGCATTCAGGCAGAAGAACCTTTGTGAGGTCAGGTACCGATGTTGGGTGATGTTGTTCTAGATCACAAATGTCACTCCATCTCATCCCGGAGGTACTCGACGGTGCTCCAGAGAACACAGATCCTCTGCTCCTCAGCCCAATGCTCAGGGGCCTTATACTCCTCTAGCGCATGGCGTTGAGTATAGTGATCCTAGGCTACTCAAGAGTACCCCGTTCTAATGGCAGTGTTCTTCTATGAAAATGATACAAATCATGCACGCCTTTAAAGGGAATTAAATGGTTGAGATCGTTCAAAGAGCTCTGATGTCAAATGCTTCATTCCAAAGAAAAGTCAGACTTGATTACAATGGTGCTGATTGGAACCAGACGTCTGAAGAGTTTAATAACTCTAAAAGCTCCCTCACAGAAACTTAGTCCATGAAATGATTATGAATTCGCCGCCTGATGTCACACTTGGTTCCAAAACACTGACATTGTTTTATGATCATTTCTGATAAAATTTTTAATCCGTTTATTCCAATCCATTGGTAGAGGAATAATTGCAGGGCATTATAAAGTAAATAAAACTTTTCTCAGATTTATGAACATTCTTTACCATTCAAAGATTACATATACAAACCTGGATAGACATGTGTAAGTTCTCTAGTGGTTTTGAATAGTAAATAAAATGGCTATATTTCTGTTGAATAGTGTAGACATGGTGACTCCTGGTTCCCATCACCACCACTGTACAGCAACCAGAGTCTATATGTCTATATGTTTCTCCACAATGAACCACTTCACTTCAAAACAGAATGGATCTGCTTACATCTTAAAGACTAAATTATTCAGGAATTGAGAAATTGAGAAATTTTACAGTGTTCTCCTTTAATGTAACTGCTTTTAGTAATTTGAAGGGCTGTCTGGATGCTTTTGGACACACAGGGCCCGTTTCCCAGACCTACATTAAACCTACACCTAGACTGGAAAAGGATTTCCATTCCCTTTGTCCCTGTAAATTAGTCTAAGACCAGGTTTAATCAACATCTGGGAAACCAGCTGTTAGTGTGGTAATCCTTATTTTAGATATTACATATATTCTCTGTAATGTTACATCTTATTTACTGACGCTAGAAAGACTCAGTCGTTTTTCTTGTGAATATCGGTTAAAGGCCTCATGCTTCATTAGTTTTGCTTTATATTATTAACAGTTTCAAATCATCAAACAAGTATTAGATTTATATGTGAAGCAAAATAACTTTCTCATACTGTTTTGCATACATCCATCAGCCGTAACTTTAAAACCACCTCAATGTATCTACATTCTTTATCCATTTTATCAGCTCCACTTACCATATAGGTGCACCCTGTAGTTCTACAATTACAGACTGTAGACCATCTGTTTCTCTTTGTTAATCCCCCTATCACTGTGTTCTTCAATTGTCAGGACCCCCACAGGACCACCACAGAGCAAGTATTATGTGGGTGGTGGATCATTATCAGCACTGCAGTGACACTGACATGATGGTGGTGTGTTAGTGTGTGTTGTGCTGGCGTGAGTGGACCAGACACAGCAGTGCTGCTGGATACCTCAGTGTCACTGCTGGACTGAGAATAGTCCACCAACCAAAACTACCCAGTCAATAGCATTCCTGTGGGCAGCGTCCTGTGACCACTGATGAAGGACTAGAGGATGACCAACACAAACTGTGCAGCAGCAGATGAGCTGGCGTCTCTGACTTTCCATCTATAAGGTGGACCAGTAAGGTAGGAGTGTCTAATAGAGTGGACAGTGAGTGGACACAGTGTTTAAACACTCCAGCAGCACTGCTGTGTCTGATCCACTCACACCAGCACAACACACACTAACACCACCACCATATCAGTGTCACTGCAGTGTTAAGAATGATTCATCACACACATAGTGCCTACTCTGTGGTGGTCCTGTGGGAGTCCTGATATATTAAAGAAGAGGCTAACAAAGTATACAGAGAATCAAATGGACTACAGTCTGTAATTGTAGAACTACAAAGTGCTCCTATATGGTCAGTGGAGCTGATAAAATGGACAGTGAGGGTAGATACAAGGAGGTAGTTTTAATGTTATGGCTGATGGGCGTATATCAGTATATAGCAAATAGTCTGTCTGGTGTGGTTATCTGGATAATAGCCCTATTCTTCAATATAACAGTAATGCTGATGTTGAATGAGTGCGGCAGAGTCTGCAACCGGCAACTCTTTCACTGACACTCTCTCTCTCTCTTGTTCTCGCTCTCTCTCTCATTCACAGGCGCACTAAACTGCTGAATTCTGTGTTTCATGAAGGACTGCAGGAGCCGGAGGGGAGCTGCAGAGCCTCCTGACCTGCCTGTCCTTGACTGCTCTTAGCCGAGAGAGAGAGATAGAGAGAGGGAGAGAGAGAGAGAGAGAGTTCTGAAATATAATCATTGGCACAATGCGGCTCTACAGGGATGCCGCTGCTCCCTGCACAAACTTACTCATCCCATTTGTCATCCTCCAACTATGGAAGAGTATTTAAACCAAATATCTGCTGCAGTCTCAAGCTGGTGCACTGGATGCAGTATGTTACATATACTGTTTACTTGTCTCTTATTATTGGTTCACCTAATACCCATTTGATATGCCACAAACATGAAATCCTGTACTTTTTGATCCGTTTCTGTTTTGATTAACTATTCTGTCTTTGCAGATAAGCTTATATGACAGTATCTAGGCTGCATGTGAACAAGCGCTAGATATCACTAAAGGCAAGAGCGATTTTCTCAGTGAGGAGATCTACATGCTAATGCTTGCCACACATTCCATTATAGCAGTATTTAAAGCTGACATTGTCCTCAGCTTTTGTTTATCCAGTTAGCGCTGCTACAACAATGCTAATTTCTGCCTGAACCTGTATGAGACTTGCAGCATTAGCACCAAAGTAACTGTAAAAATTGAGATTTTGTCAGCTATACATGTAAATCTTGCATGTTGCAGATTTCCTCTTTATTATGTATTACGGCATTATAAATGAGGAGACCAGTCACTGGTTAAATCAGGAATGGTAAAGCTTGTAATGCTCAACATGGCGTCCATTTACAAAGAAAGTCCCGCCCTTCAAGAGAAAGAACTAATCATCTTGCTGGTTACCCCACAATCAGGCAAGGTTTGACGACACTGAGTGTGTTTACATGCATGTCTGCAGTTATCTGATTGTTCATATGGTCCTGTAAACAGCATACACCAATTTCTTAGATCCCTGAAATCTGATTATGGGATCTCATAAGGAGAGCTGGATTTTATCATTGTAATCATATTTCCTAGTGCATGTAAACACTTAATCTGATTTCCGTCAGATTTCTCAGGTTGCGCATAAGTGAAAACAGTCTGCGGCACCAGAAATAAACAAACAGCATTTAACCCCCTCAGCCTAACCCTGAGATGGCAACAAAACACCTTTGGAAACAAGATGCTGAAACCAACTACAAAAGTGACAAAATGAAGGATTTAAATATTCCCCATCTTCTAAATGATTTATATTCTTATTTTCAGGTACAGCAACAAAGTTAAAACAACAGATCTGCAGCACGAAGTTTGAGTTTTGATGTTATGTTTAAGTCACCTCTTCTTTTGTGAATTTATTGACTGGTTGCAAAGCAGAAATATGATTACTTCCTTATTATCTGATTACCCAAGTGCATGTAAACAAGGTGATCAGATTACTGACTAAATCAAATTTTCTGCTGTTATTTTATTATTAAGTGCATGTAATCACACTCATTGTGACACTAGCAGGAAAAGACACCCTTATTGTGCAAGTAGCCAGAACAAGCTAAACACTACAAACCATTTATGAGGATATTGTCAGATTTGATCAGTGATTTATAAAAATCTGTGAATATATAATTCAAGAATATATTCATTTATTTGGCTCTCTCTGCATCCGACAGCGCTGCAAAGATGGTCAGCGAGTGATCAGACTTTCTTACAAACACTTTGCCATAACACAGTTTATGTAAGGTACCATTGTTTAATATTCATGAACCTGCCTGCTGATGCATAGTGATGTCAGAGTCAGCGAGCCTGAGCACTTCCTGTTCATCCATTATACCCAAAACAGGACTGCAAAAGGAGAAAGTTCAAGTAAGTCCTTAATGTTAATTTAATTATGCTAACAATTTAATAATTTCCTTTATTGACTTTTGTCTACCTTACCTTAACATACCAGTATCTCTGATCACCTCACTGACTGAGTAAAACTAGGGCGTATTTTATGCTATTCAGGATTGAGAACATGTGCATTTGTCAGTATAAAATGTATTTTAAAATCACTTATGGATTATAAAAGGTTATTGTAGGTTAAGAGGGTGAAGAGGCTGCTTACTTTTTGATCAGCTTTTCCGGTCCACCTTAAATGATGCAACAATTAACCTTAATAGGGCGAACAGTCGACTCCCAGTATTTCGACTACTTTAAACTGCTAGAGATGCTCTTAGTGAGTCAAAAGATTAAACTTGATGCTAAACTTGTAAAGTATCTTCTAGACTGGTAGGAACTGAAGAGGGAGGGACTGTGCATTTTTTGTTGCCCCCTATTGTTTGGAGAATGAAATCGAAAGGTTGCGTCATTGCTCTCTAAGGAGACCAAAGTGACACTGAACAATATTTTCATTGTTTTTTTTTTTGTTTTTTTTGCTTACTGCTATTTTTTTCCCTTAAGATGTTTCGTGCTACCACAGCAGTACTGTTTCTTAATGCTTGCTTAAAATATTTTGCACCCATGGAATTTTGGATCACATCAGTGTTCCTATTGTCTGTAATTCCTTCATATGACCTTAACTGAATGATTGTGTTAGCATCACTGGAGGTAAAAGGGAGAGTCTCTCACATCTACAGCACACATGTCTACTCGTGACTGATGGGCCACATATCTTAACCTAAGTAACACTGATAGCTTAGTGTGATCTCCACTGCACACCGCCGTGGTGTGTGATGACTGTAAGTGTGTGCTTGTTCTCAGTGCCGCAGGCTGACGCAGCAGTGCGGAGAGGAGAGCGGCTGTAAGGTGAGATCATATCCTGGGAAACAGCAAGGTCAAGCCCTGCTCAGGTGCCCTGGAGCGGAGGGACGGGAGAGGACAGATGGGTGGATGGAGGGGCTGAGAAGGAAAGGGAAAAGACAGATGCCTGGACAGATACATGGGTGGCTAATGTGTATTCGTGTGAGTTTCTTTCTAGCACAAGGCAGAACATATGGGCATTTCATGTCAGCATTACAAACTATTCATATCAGCTTTTAAAATACACAACAGAATGCTACAATGTGCATAGTGTGTAGGACTGCATGTTTACACCCCAAAACAGCAGGATTTTTATGCTCACTAGTGCATCTTGTCTGACACCCTCCCACAGTAATAATAATGTAAGCATGGCTTGCTTTCCTTGGCTTGTATCTTACACAAAACACACACACACACACACACA
>CM067485.1:6434220-6455944 GCA_034552555.1 Semaprochilodus insignis
AATTTTAAGGCATCCAGGGCATGTATACACCAGATGCTGGCATAGCTGGGTAAATGACACAGACGTACACAACACACAGATAGACACAAGGATAGCTGTATAGCTTGGTAGATTACTAAAAAGTTGTCTTTAGCTAGCTAGGTTGGTTAGACTCAAAGAAAGGGCAGGGCAAGTCATGTTAACATTGTGCTTAGTTAGGAAATGCTCGTAAAAGTGTTACCCACTATTAGGACCAACAATTTTACATTAAACGGGGGGAAATATGGTGAAATACAGCATTTATTAGACAAAGCTATTCATAAGACATGTTTGTACTTAATATAGGCCCAGAGGAACAAGAATAATTTAATTAGAAAGAAAACTCAGATTTAGGTTCCCTGGGGCTCTAAAGATGAAAGATTATACATGCTGGCATAAAATGTATGCCCTCCAAATTAGCCTGTTATGGAAATTTATGGAAACATGAAATCAGCTGATTTTTTTTACAAATACCAAAAACTGACCCAATTCTTGCAAAGTTCTTTGTTGTAACTGATAAAAATCTGGCAAGGTACATGATATATTAGCAGTGATCCCTAAAAGCGCAGAGAAAAAGAGCCAGAAAAAAGAGCAAAACTTCAGATAAGAGTTTGTTCAGTTTTTTTTTGTGCTAACAGTTTCCTTTGATCCCAAAGTTTCCTTTGATTATGTATTTTCAGTATGAAAATTAAGCTGTTTTTTGTACTACTGTGGTTTTATGCGTTATTTTACAAATGTAGTGTGTATATTTATTAAATGACACTTTATTAACTGAGGTTATGCTGAATCTGGAACTATATAACACTTACAGTTCTGTCACAAAAGTAAAAATTCAAAAAGCCAAAGTATGCAAAGGCTGGTCTTAAAGTACATGATATACACTCATCGTCAAATAAGTAGTTTGTACCCAGAAGGAAATGTGGGATTGCAGTGCTATGGGGAAGGAAGATAAAGGTTACCAGGAACAATAAATGATGATACATTTAGACTGAGAAGCAGTGTCTCTCAGTATGGCGTCGGCCCTCCATGTTTGCTAACCCAACATGCCAGACGTCCTGCAATAATCTGTCCCATGCAGCTTGAATATTCTCACACAGTTGCTGCAGAGTTTGCGATAGGTGGAGTGTTGATAGCGTGTGCAATAGCATCCCACACATTTTCACTCAGGGATAGGTCTTGCGATGCCACTGACCACGGTGCCTCCACAAACAGATTCATTGGTCGACCCCACCAAGACAAAAGCAAGACTCATCACTGAAGATGACCCACTGTCATTCTGAGACACTCAAGACTCTGGCACGACACCATTGCGGTCTTTGGTGATGTTCACATGGTGTTAAGGACAGTCGTCGTAACAGTCTGCATGCAAGTAGTCCTGCGTCATGCAGCCGTCTGCCAATGGTGCTGGCACTAACAGGATGACTCATGGAAGGCTTCACTGCTCTCCGAATGTCCGCAGTCATGACTGTTGGGTCACTCTGAGCATGTCGGACAATCCGTTGGTTCTCCCTCTCCGTGGTTTGCGTAGGTGTTCCAGATCCTTCGTGTCAGTGATGTGTGCCTTTTTCGATCCGCTGCCACCAACAGCATGCTATGGTAATATCCACATGACCGGTATGGTGTGCAATACATTGATAATACCAATGCGACCTCTCTCAAACTCTCCTAATTGTTCAAATTGCTTTCAAACTCTTCTCTGAGGCATACTTCGCAAAGATGCTACCAACACAACAGCACAAGTCCGATTAGAAGCATGTGCAACAAGCAGACCTTATATAGTCAGTCAGGTACAGCAATAAGGCCCGTCCTTGCTTAAGTCACGTGCGCGGCCGTGTGTGAAACTTAAATCATTTCCATGTCAGACCTACACTCGATTCCTTCTGGGTGCAATCATTGTTTTGATTATGAGTGTATATAAAAGTGTATATAAATCTATGTGATTCCCCCCAGCCATCACATAGATTTCTTCAAATCCATCATTTAGCTTAATTAAACATTGGTTGAGCCAAACCAGGTATTGGATGACAACTACAAACAATACTGGGCTGCTGCTACAAGCTAAGGTTTGAAAATAGTTAAACAAGCACATTAATCGCACTGTGTATCAATGTTATCAGTGTTTTTCTGATCATGCATGTTTATGGGCGTCCCTGGTCAAATTACCTGCCAAGTGCGATGAGTAATGTTAGATATTAGCTATGGAGTCACTGACTGTTACTGAGCCTCTTCTGACAGAGCACTGCGCATTTACACAAGACGGATGAATTGATGGCCACAGCCTTAATTATTAACCATAGCTGACGACAGCATTATGGAGATAATGTAAAGAGGAAGAAGGCCATAAAGTGGACCACAAGACAAGAGGGCCAAAATGAGTAGATGTGTGAGTGATGGAGGGAAATATTTTGAATTTCAGCATGCACCATAACTTCCAATGTAATTTACAAATAATAGTGCATAAGAATGTCAACTCGTAAGATGCTGATCTGTACTGTGAGTGAAGAAAGAAGTGGTCATCTGAGTAGTGAGTAGTGATATTAGATCCTGACTCACATTACTATGAAATGTTTAAATCTGATATGTATGTGCACTTGTCTGTGTTTGCGTGTATACATTTACCATATGCATGTGTTCATATGTTAACTGCCAGTGTAATTCAAATGCAGCTGTAGGTGTTGAAACACAACAGCACAGTGTTGGAAAATATGTAATATTGGCTGCACTTAAAAGGGCACCAAAGTGTTCTGTAATTGCTTTTTATTCTCTTTTTTATGGTTTTGTGTACCAAAACATAGTTATTTTCAGAATATATATATTCATTATATATATATTCAGAATTTAAAGAATCTCCCAACCTGTCTTTTACAATGGAACAGGCTACTTTTGGTACTATGCCTTTAAAATATGATATATGCAAATGACCTCTCAAATGACCTTCTCTCTGGTTACCTTGTGAAGCAAATTGTTAAGTTCTGACAGAAATCCTTTCACTGCATGTGATAAATTTGGTTCCCGATGACCCAGGAACACACTGTTTTGCCCACCTCTTTCACTAAGGTCCAGTAGTTCTGCTATAGACATTTTACAGTAATGCTGCATTGACTTGATGGCGGTTGGTGGTTGACGGCAAGCCGGATATTCCTTTGTTTTCTGTCAAGCAGTGGCAAAAAATTCTGTACAGCGGAAATCAGTAAGTATTAAGTTATCCCCACTTTTGCCGCATATCATTGCAGTGTGACAAAGGTTTTGTTTGAAGCCTTTATTTGAAGCCTTGGATGCTGTATATCCTTTTGCCACCTTAAATAAACAGCCAACAGTTAAAAAAACAACGTTAAAGCTCTTGTGTGATAGTCCTCTATTTTCACCAGTGAGACTGTCATCCTGGCAGCATTTTCAGGGCTACATGTTGCAGTTCGTGATGCACAACTGTGAGGCATGGGATGTAAACACCTTGTTACGACAACAACACTCCTTATCACCTTAGTATAAAAGGATGGGCTAAACATTGTTTGGCTAAATGAGCTGGGATGTGTGTATGTGAACATGCCTGTGACATCATAACCATGAAGTCATTCAATCAACTAGCATGGAATAACAGATTTTATAACACGGTGCTAGTCTAATGAAATGGTGCAGCCAGAGCCACTGGCCCATGCTGCCTGTCTGGCAGTTTCCAGAGGTGGACGATCACCCTCAGCTCATGACGGCCCACATAGCTGCCTGGTCTGTCAGCATATGACAGGAGAAAGATACATTTCTGTTTACTGTCGTCTCTCTCCCTCACTCCACCCCCCCCCCCTTCCTCTGCCTAAGGAGGCGCCCTCGGCCTGGTTCCAACCCAGCCAAGCCCCAGGCTGCAGAGGAAAAGAAATCTGCAGTTGTTGATGGCAGTGCAGAGGAGAAACATACTGAGAAATGAACAGTAAGAATCAACTAATTCCCCTGTACACACATATACACACACACACACTGAAAAAGTGTGCCAGAACATACATGTTAGTATTTAACTCCTAGGTTATTCCAAGAAAGTCATATCTTGGATTTTTCGTTTAGTTTGGTTTAGTTCAGTGATAGTTGGCAGGGAATAGAATTAATAGTTGTAGTGTGTAATGGTAATTGTTTGTGAGTTTATTTTAAAATTTGAAATGAACTTTTAAGGTTTATGTTAATTATGTTATTTACCACAAAAGGTTCATGTATTGTAGGGTGTATTTTTATGTCAGTCTTCCATCTTGTAAACTGAATCAGTCAGTTTTCACTGTTTTTTAGAGTAGTACATCTGCTAAAGATTCATTTCTGTGTGCAGCATTTTAAAAGTACGACATGACTTCCCAGGTTCCTTGGTTTTGCAACTAAAAATCCACAGCCTTGTGCACAATAATCATCAAAATGGAGGAATATATTACTGTATACGTCAGACAGAATATATTCCTACAGACTTCATGCAGCAAGATAAATGTAAATTTGGAAAGCTGGTGTTTTGCTGTTTCTTAGTAAAACGTTTACAAACCTTACAGTTTTAGTATTTTAAAGACTTAACCTTATGTTCAAGTTATTAAATAATGAAGTCATAGCACATCTGCTAATAAATAATAATGAATCATTATTAATGTTATTTGGTGAACAGGTGGGAAATTTAAATAATATTTCCCAGTTGAGAAATTAAATAAATATTGTTGCGTAAATGTTTTCATAGAATTCCACAGACTGAGTTGCCAGTACAAAACATTTTTGGTTTTTGTGAGATTAAATGTTTAACACATATGGATTTGAATCACACAGTCTGTCTCTGAGAGGTTTACACTGACGACAGTGTGATATACACTAACCCCCTGCGTGTGGCATGTTCAATCAAGACTTTTCACTGTAGAATTTTTTTTTTTCTACAACACCAAACGTCATTCAGTTTGGGTATTAACGCACATAAACCAGAGAACTGATCCTTACAAATTTATTGATTTAAATGTATGATCAAATCATATGTGACATACAGTAGGAAACAAAAATACCCTTGCATAGATCACAGACCATGCCTTTGTCAATATCTGACAAATGAACACGTTAAAACATAATTCCTGTAACAAACGACAGAAAAAAAAATACAATAAGAAACGAACAGAGTACAGAAAAATGAGTATGCATGATTGTTTAACATGAACATGTGGCTGAAATGGTCACAAATCTCTGACTTTTTGATGTGTTTTGAGTATTCCTACTGGAAATTACAGTACGTTCAGATCATTCTCACGGGCACGATATTATCATTATGACCCGTAGCCTTCCTCACTCAAGATCCTTACACACTGTTGTATCTGTTAAGAGAAGACAAAACTGGAGTTTGACTGAATTAAACGCAAACAGAAAATTAGTCCCCAGAACAAAGGGAGAAGACAGTGGAGAGGAAATGAGTGAGACAACCTCGCGTGCACACGAGAGCAAGGGCTTAAAAAAAACGATGCAACCAGAATATAGTCGATCATCAGTTTTGAAAGGCTAAGCTCATGCAGTCATAGACCATGCAGATTTTTTTGCGATCAGTCGCTGTTGAGATATGTATCTTTACAGTATAATTTCACAATGGGCTTTAGTTTGGTACCACTGTATGGTGTTGAACAATGTAATAAATGAAAACAACAGACAGTACATCGTCGATGCTAATGCCATTTTTAAACTCTATTTGGTGATAATTGATAATACTAGCTATAATCTTCCTCTATATTTGTCATGGCTTGTCATATGGACCCGTTATTGAGTCTGCTGTAATTTTTAACAAGAGTATGGTTTCTCTGAACCATAGATATCTTTTTGTGCCACAGAAATAAAACCTTAATAGCGATATGAGGCCACGCAGGTGAAGAAACCAATCAAGTCTTCAGCGTCCTCTAACAGGCCACACCCTTGATGACCAGGCCCTTTACATTGGTTTCACAGCAGATTACCTTCTGACCACTAACAGAAACTTACATGGTAACATGTAATTTTGTTGCTCTGTACTGTCGTCTTAAAAGCACTGTGCGTAGTTTACTTATCTTTTTAAAGCCTTTTTAGGAAAAAATCATAATACTTCTCCAGGCAGAACTGTTGAAACCTTCAGCGGCTCTTGAACATTGACTGTTGCTTTGGATGACACACTCAGGATGATCACTCAAAACTGAAGTTGCTATTTTTCCATCCACCATAACCAATGTTAATGTTACTAAATGAAATGTGGCAACAACACTCAGACAAACAAAAAGCAGCTATTCCATTCGTATTCCTGTCCCAGACAGGGGAAAAAGTCTTTTAAACTGTTACATTGTTACATTACACCTGTATTTCATTTATCATAGCCATTTACAAAAACATCCTCTACTTTGATCCTTTCAACAACTAAAACACCACAGCCCTTGGTTAATGTTGTGTTCCTGTGTAAATAGATCGCGCTAAATTCAGCTCCTGTAGTATGGATCCCTAACCTCTATTGCTGTCATAGTGTATGTTGGAGTTACATATATGCATAGCACCATATGGCTCAATTGCTGTTAATCTATAACTGTTAGTTGGTTTTCTGTAACACATACATTTTAAAACATTGAATTAAATGGGCATAGATTTGAAGCTTTGAAGCTTACGGCACGTTCATGAGCTCCTTTGTCAAGTAGACTACAGTAATTCTAGAGTTTTCTTCTGTATCTAAGTTTACATTATTATTATTATTGTTAACATGGATTCATCTAGACAGTCGTTTTATAAAAACTCTATATTCAGTTTCCCTGAAATATTTTTTTTCCATCTCATAGTCCAGTGGATATATAAGCTGCAGAAGGGCATCCAGAAGCCTGGATGTTTTAAATCAGTTTGGCGGTCATTACATTCTCAACCGTATCTTACATTGTTAAATATGTATTATTAATAGTAAGCCATTTTCCGAATTACCATGGGTATGCTTAACTTAAAAGTTAACTGAAAAAGCTGTAACCTTCCTAGTTAGGCTGAAACGTTCGACAGTCTAACTGACACAGGATTATTTTATGAAAACAGCACATGTTGTAACCCTGTAGTTTTACACACTGCTCTCTACACATTACGTCTTGCAGATCAGGACGCAAATCGTTCCTGCTAATATAGCTAAAACGCTAAAAATGAAACTGATAATAAAGATGAAACCAAAAATGCCAGGACAAAGCATGAGTCTTGATTGTGCGTAGCTAATAGGGGCATAGGTTTAAGGGTCAGGGAACAGTTGCATTGTTGCATTTGTTTTAAGTGCTTCCATAAAGGCTAGTTGTTGGGGAACTCTGAAAACGAGTTTTTGTTATTGGTATATCACACACTGGCCATAGTTTTCCCACATGTACTGGAGCTCTACACCAAGGAGCTATTCCGCTCAACGGCGAGCCCTACGGTGATGACCTCACTGAGGTAGACTCATTATGGCACAACACAAGTCAAAACTACAATGCAAGGCAGATTTTAAGCTCTAAAAGGTCGCACCCCCCTTCCCCATTCAAATGTGGCCCAACCCTAATCTTCTGTCAGGGCCTTAGGGCATGACAACATAAAATATTGAGTTGTGCCATGTTAAGTTCTTTTTTTGTACACTCATTTTAGTTGTCATCAGCACACGTCCTGTGGCAATTCCACAAAATCTGTCTTCCCGAGGCACTTTCACCTATACTGTTGTTGAGAGGGTCAAAAGGCACTAGCAACAAATAAAAGTAATTCTGCCATGATTTATTTCGCATATCACGAAAATCTAAGATGTCCTAAATATGACTGCAAAAAATGGAAGCATGAATCATAATTTGCTCAGTTTTCTTTCTGAGAAAAGGCCCATGCATTGCACTATTGAAGTTATACTGATTTGGAACAGGTGCTTATATGAGTATATGCATCTTTAGAGTATTATTTGTTTTTGTTTTGTTTTTTTTTCTCTGCTTCTTAGACTACTTTTTCGATTAGAAAGTTTACATCCCTGTGTTGGGGCTTGCATATCTTTTTTGTCACATTTCAGAAAATTTCAGGATTCTAAGTCCCTAGTTTCCCTGATAGTAACAACGACACCTTGGAGAGGTGTCTAAATTGCAGTAAGCTATATAATACCGATGTCATGCATTAAATATACTAGGATACACAGTACCTTAGTTGGAATAGGCCATAATGCAGATTATTTTAACATGCTATGATCTCGTTAAGATTCTGTTTCCCTTAAGGTTAAACATTCAGTCCTTAAATACACCTAAATGAGAAGTATTTCAAATCATATCAAACCAGTGCACTTCCCATGGAGACGGACATTAGGGAATTAATGGCTAGGAGAGAAAAGTAAAAAAAAAAAAAGAATAATAACAAAAAAGATCCATAGAATGAGGTAATGTCTCACGCATGCCGATATCAAAATGAGGATAATCTAAACATGCTTATTAATAAGCTATTTTTTCCCCTGTCATTGTGCTGTCTTGCTTCGAAAGGGCATGGCATCGAATCACTTGGTGATATCTAAATTACAGCATCTGCTGGAGAATAGCAGCATTGCGCATGTTCATGAGGAGATGACTTTGTCCCTCATAGCACCCCCGCAGGAGATCAGTCTTGTTCGTATAAGGTGCTTTGCTGGTCAGTAGGTCTGGAGTACTGTGGGGAAGACCACATGTAGGCCAAGCGCTGCAGATGGCTTGACTCGTCCTTGTGGAACTGAGTATTTTTCTGCATTTTTGCCTTGGATGCACTGTGCAACTTGCTGACATGTAATTTGTGATCCATGCATAATGTTTCAGCAGCCAGCTGGGAACAGCCATCCAGAGAGTCCTCACCAGGGCCTCTAGAGAATTTTGTCAGTTAAGTACGCAAGTTTCTGGACGTGCTGTAAATGATGTACTCTAACTATATATACATATTTATCGGTCTCGTATTCTAATTGCATTTTGTATCTTTTGGTCTGTTCTCCTTTCTTCTGCAAAGTCTAATAGTCGCAATGCAGGAGTGCACTAGGGAATTCAATGAAGCATTCAAATACTGAAGCAGTCAACATTTGACTGGATCTTTACAGTCCCACTGTAACTCTAAACGTCTGTCAGCAGCTTACTTTTGTTAACACAGTTTTGATTGGCTATGGTGCAGTTGCCAGTTCTGAGGTTGGCCTCTCTGAAGTTGTCTATGCTGTTGTTCATGTCTCCGTCGATTTCCATGTACTCAGACTTGCTCGCAACTGAGGAACTGCGACGGCTTGAATCGGAGTCAGACGCGATGTTGGGGTTGCTTACATTCAAAAGCTGGGCCTGCTCCTCACCCTCAGTCTCCCTATGGTAGAAGTAGTTGAAGTTGGATACGATGACAGGCACTGGTAGAGCAATGGTCAGCACACCAGCGATTGCACACAAGGAACCTACAATTTTGCCCCCTATAGTCACAGGCACCATGTCTCCATAACCTACTGTGGTCATTGACACAACGGCCCACCAGAATGCATCAGGGATACTGCTGAAGTGTGACTCCGTATCCTCAGCTTCCGCAAAGTACACAGCACTTGAAAACAAGATGACGCCGATAAACAGAAAGAATATGAGCAAACCGAGCTCCCGCATACTGGCCTTTAGGGTCTGCCCTAAAATCTGTAGGCCTTTGGAATGCCTGGACAACTTGAAGATCCTAAACACCCTGACCAGACGAATCACCCTGAGAATGGCCAGCGATGTTGCCTGCTCCCCCTTGCCGTCCTTACCATCTGCATCTTCTGCCAGCTCTGTGCCCAGCGTAATGAAATAGGGGATAATAGCTACTATATCTATGGTGTTCATCATGTTCTTAAAGAAGGCTGCCTTGCTCGGACACGCAAGAAACCGTACTATAAGTTCAAATGAGAACCATATAATGCAGAGGGTCTCTACAATGAAGAAGGGGTCAGTGAGGATGTTTGGTTTGTAGTAGAAGGTGCTGTTTCCTACTGTGTGTCTTTGTCCCTTGGGATCCTGTTTCAGTTCAGGCAGGGTCTCCAGACAGAAAATGACAATGGAGATCAAAATGACCATAACAGAGACTATAGCAATTCCTCTGGCTGGCCCTGAGCTCTCGGGATGCTCAAACAGAAGCCAAATTTGACGCTGGAGCTCATGCTCGGGCAGTGGCCTTTCTTCTTCTCGGATGAAGCCTTCGTCCTCCCGGAACTTCTCCATTGCCTCCACTCCAAGTTCATAGAACTTAATTTCTTCCGAGAACATATCCAGTGGGACATTCACAGGTCTCCTCAGCCGACCCCCTGACTGGTAGTAGTAGAGGATGGCGTCAAAACTGGGGCGATTTCGGTCAAAGAAATACTCGTTTCTCAAGGGATCAAAGTAACGCATTCTCTTCTTAGGGTTCCCTAATAGTGTCTCAGGAAACTGCGCAAGGGTTTTGAGCTGGGTTTCAAAGCGCAGCCCAGCGATGTTGATGACCACTCTCTCACAGCATTCATGATCATCGTGGTCAGGAGGATATGTGTCCTGAGGATGTCCTGGCACGGTTGACGTCTCATCCATGTTATCTCCGGCCACTACGGTCATCCTGCAAGTCCAGGTAGAAACACTGCAGGAGCTGCGGGACTTTCTTAGTGTGACGGAATGGACATCCACTGTTCTTTCCAAATTCCTCCTCTGCTCAGTGCCCCTGTCCTGCCCACACAACCGGCTTGGACCCCAGCTATGGGGCTAGCTCACTTTCCGTCAGTGCGTCTCCACTGCGGCTCCACCATCGCTCCTTTCCACTGCATCCGCTACTGCTGCCTCTGTCACCCAGTCAGAGAGAAAAAAATGGATCGAACAGCGGAGATATTTGCCAGCTCAGCAATTTCACTCCACTTATTTATTTATTTATTTATCTATCTATCTATCCCTTTAACTGGGATGTATTTGCATGTGTATGTATCATTTGGGGTATTTTACTGGACTAAATCACTAGACACTGAACCACGGCACTTTTTTATGTTGTTCCAGTGCAAATGATGTGACACAATCACTTGTCAGTTGAGCTCCCCGCATGCATGCAGGCTAGGCTAGTTCAGTTTCACTGCCCGAGTGTCACGAACTCAGAAACGAAGAAGCAGTGTGTAATGGAAAGTAAGAAGACAAACAAATCTGAGCCAAGAGATATTTAAGCGGAAAAGCACTACAATGTTACAGGAGCTGTGGAGGTTTGGTGCTTACCTTGTGCAGCTCTGCAGATACACTGGCCGGACTGCACTGGTAACGAGCACTTCACGTGCGCTTACGGGATGCATCCGTCGTATCCTGGGCTGTGTAACAGCTGAGCATCTTCAGCCGTGTTGCATTGAACGGCAATGGAAACAAAATGCGAATTCTTTCACAGAGAGGTGTCGATGCACAGAAAGCAAATAAAACAAATGGCTGAAATCAAAAATAAAAAGCAGGTGAAGCCGCAGCCTCCCGCGCTGGTGGACAGGAGAAAAACCCCACTGCTGCAGCTCAGGGGGTGGAGGGGGTGGAGAGAGAGCGAGAGAGAGAGAGCGAGAGAGAGAGAGAGAAAGAGGGAGAGAGAGAGATGGGAGATGCATTAAGGGGCAAAACGCGAAGCCCTGCCATTTCCAGACATGACTGCATCAGCGAAAAAATTTCCCTCTCACGAGTAGACAGAGATGACGGGAGGTCTGCTTTATGTGGACACACTGATGGGGGAATGGAGGTGGAAGGTGCTTAAAGAGGGGGAGAGATCGATAACGGGATAGAGAATAATTCCTTAATAATACCCAGCGTGTTGTTGCGCGCGGGAGTGAGAGAGAGAGAGAGCGAGAGAGAGAGAGAGAGAGAGTGGGGGAGGGGGTCCGACGCAATGCAGACTGGCTCCGCTAACACACGTGGCCACGAGTGCTAACCACACCACAGAAGAAGCAAGAGCGTTTGGGTGCAAGCAGTGGTGCAGAGTCTGATTTACTATGGATTTAGGTGTAGCTACTGTAATTGTTCTCGCCGATTACAGTAAAAAGACACGAACAGATAGATTGTCTAGTACACAGATAAGTAGCTAAGCAAGCATCTTCTACTATGCTATCTCGTTGTATCTATGTTGTATCACTTCTTTTTGTACAGGACAAACAACGCATAAAGTAGCACCATGGACAGCGAAGTGATGCTGTGTCATTTTCTACTGATCACTGACCTGGGGAAAGTGAAACTGGCTTGAAATCTGCACTAAAAGATGTAGATAAATGTCAAGCTAGTACACAATTCCTGTTCATAGCTGAGCTAAAATTAGCTAACACTAATGCAGCTGATCCAGTCAGCCAGCGACTAGCTGGAGCAGGTCTGGCAGATTTGACTTTACTTGTGGCAGGTTACATATATACAAATATACATAACACAATATTTAATTTCAATATTTTAATATATTACACATTTGTTTTGTTTGTTTATTTATTTGTTTATTTATACAGTGTTTGTCTGCCTAGTGTAGTATGCAGTAGTGGTTCATGACTACTATATACAGTGGTGCTTGAAATTTTGTGAACCCTTTACAATTTTACAATTACAAAATATTACAATTTTCTGGATATCTGCAAACAATGTGGTCTAAAACATAATCAAGTATGTATAATCAAGTTGTAAAAGTAAATAAAAAGAACCTAATTCAACAAATGAGACAAAAATATGAGACTTTGTCATTTATTTATTAAGGAACATGATCCAATATTACATATCAAGAGTAGGTTAACCATTGCTTTTAGTGCTTGGTGTGAGCCCCTTATGCAGCAGTAACTGCAACTAAACACTTCCAGTAGCTGTTGTTCAGTCTTGCACATTGACTTGGAGGAATTTTGACACATTCCTCCCTACAAAACAGCTTCAACTCGGGGATATTGGTGAGTTTCCTCATGGAAACTGACACTTTCTATAGGAGTAAACCTGAAACAGGACTTTGACTTAGCCATTCCAGAACATTAACATTATTCTCCTGTAACCATTCTTTGGTAAAACAACACGTTGCCTTGCTGCATATTCTCTTCTCTTGAGATTCTGTTTCCAGACATATGTCTCTGGCATTTTCTTTTAGAATTTGCTGGTATAATTCAGCATTCATTATTATATCAGTAGTGTAAAACCCAAATGGTCATTGATACTGCTACCACCATGTTTCACAGATGGGATGAGGTCGTCATGTTGAAATGCAGTTTTTTCTTTTCTCCAGACATAACGCTTTTCATTTACACCAAAAGGTCTGTTTTGCTCTCATCCATGCACAAGACATTTTTCCTGTTGCCTTCTGGCTTGTCTATGTAATCTTTACCAAACTGTAGATATATGGTAGTGTTCTTTTTGAAGAGCAGGGACTTTCTCTTTGCAACTCTGCCATGCACACCATTGTTGTTCAGTGTCCTCCTGATGGTGGACTCATTAACATTAACATTAGCCAGTGTGTGAGAGGCCTATAGTTGCTTGGAAGTTACCCTGGGCTTTTTGTGACCTTGTGGACGTACCTGGCTCTTGGAGTTATCTTTGTTGGTCAACCACTCCTGGAGAAGGTGAAAAAAGCTCTTGAATTTCATCCATTTGTACACAGTCTGTCTGGCTGTGGATTGGAAGAGTCCAAAACTATTTAGAAATGGCTTTGTAAGACTTACCAGCCTGATAAGCATAAACAACTTATTTTCGTAGGTCCTTAGAAATCTCTTTAGTTTGATGCACTACCACAAACATGTGTTATGAAGATCTCATTCACTTTTACTTTTAACTGCTAATCATAACAGTGTACTTATGCCACTCACAGATATATGATATTGGATCAATTTCCCCAATAAATAAGTAAGCGGGTATAATATTATTGTCTCTGTTTTTTAGTTAAGTTTTCTTTATCTACTTTTATGGCTTGATCTTGTTATGTTTTACGTCATATTTATGCAGAAATATGTAAAATATAAAATATAAAGGATTCACAGACTTTCTCATATCAAAGTACTATGTACTTTATAACAAACATAATACATGCCAACAAAAGCAAAAGGCCTAAAACTAGCACTATGGACTGTGAAATGTGCCTGCCGATCATGGGTTTAAATAAAGCTATATTCCTTCTTTCTTTTTTAGAATAATATTCCACTGCAGCACTGCGATGTTTCATATTTGACTTTTTTATGGAAATAGAACACCACAGCTAGTGGCAGCTGAGCTGTCGCATTACAGCTGCAGATATCACTAGAATTACCAGTGAACAAACAGCAACAGTATAATGTACACTAATCACAGTTTAGACTTTTTCTAATATGAACACAAGCATTTAGATATGGTACTCCTGACAGTGATTATTAGTGTGCAGTTTGCACACTCCTAGTTCAGATTGGATGAAAGTGTTCAAGGTGAGTGTGCCAACATGAAACGTAACCGTGTCAGCATGTGTTTTAAGAAGTAACACCATCTGATGCTGTTTGGTCAGCAGCAGCTGGAGTGAGCTCTTAACTGCTAAATATCATGAATAAGAAATGGCCAGGCTTTTCCAGCCTGCACTTTGCATCTCAATGACTTCCCCTCCATATGGGTTAGTAGACTCACTCAGTCAGCCTCAGTGCATCACTAGTCGTTTATCAGGACTATTGGCAGTGTCATTGATCTCACCTGATGTACATTATTAATGGAATCTTTTCACATTCTGGTGAAAAGAGTATTATTCATTGTCAGTTGCTTGGACAGATGTTGCCATCTTACTGACTAAGTATACATAAATAATTGCATATCTGTCATGATTTTTTTCTTGCTATCTTGTTTTATATATAACAGGAGCATATATGTTGTTTTTACACACACACACACACACACACACACACATATATATAAAAAAATAAAAGAGTAAATGGTCCCCTTTAGTACAGATTACGGTTGTTGAGGCTTCTGTATTGAAAGTGTATGTTTTTATATTCTGAACATAAATAAATTGTACTTAATGGCTACTTTTTACATTACCTTGTACTTGATGGCTGCTTTGAAGTGTTGTCTTTGACTTGAGTGTTTGTGTGCGCATGCATGTATATTTGTGTATGGGTGTGCGGCCAGCTAGAGCTGAGCTGTCGTCATCTCTTTGTTTTCACACAGTTGCACTTTCATTTGGCACTTCAATTCAAAATCACTGGACAGTAGGGAGTTGTGCTGAAAATGGGCACCCTCACCTTGTTGGCAATACCCTAAAGCTTATGGACCCAATAGAACAGTGATTAAACATTTGAAAGACTGGCTATGAAAATGGCAAAATGTTTATTTATCAAAAATAAGTGTACACAATACATACTTTATTCAAACATTAGAAAAAATCAACTATTTAAGCTATAAGCTTAACTTGGAGAGATCATGTTAAAAAATAGCACATTATCTCCCATGCTTTGGATTTGGCCAGCAAAGAGAGCAAGTGTACAGCCTTGGCAATAACACCTGTCCCTTTATCAAACCATGGATAACATTTTTTCACAGATTTCACAAATATTTTTGTATCAGGTAAACTCTGATACTACTGGCTATTTAAACACTTCCTGGAAAATCAGAACACAGGCTTTGTGTTTGTTTCACTGCTTCACTGGCATAATAACAGGTTATACAAACATTATATATTAATTTACAAATACATTGTCTACATAAGTAGCTATTATCATTCCTGAGTTGGCCTAAGAGGAATACTGTTACTTTCCCCAAATAGTTTATAGAAAAACCTTTAAATCAATATTCATTGATTGCTGCTGGTGATAATATTCTCTTCTTTTAATCTCCATGATCCTGGAAAGGAAAATAACAACACAGTTTACTTCAGCTGTTAACACATCCAGCAGAGATGCAAAATTCAACCTTTAGTCTGGATTGTGGAATTCAGACTGGGAATGGAGTGAGCGGAGATGGAACTGTGGTTGTTTTGGGGGAGTAGCTTAGAATAGGGTGTGGTTGGTTTTGGGGTGGAGCTTGGAATGTAGCTGTGGTTTGGCCAGAGGAGTGTTCAGTGAAATTCTCTTTTGACTGTTAAACCGCAAGATGGCGCTCCAGCATCACACACGTCCTGAAAGGCTTGCACTTTATGTCTCGAGGTGTATGGTGTGATTGTTACAATCAGAAAGAGGTGTTTTTTTTGTGAAATCGCACGCTGATCAAAGCTCGATGGAAATTCAAGATTAGTTTGATTAAGTGGCAAATATACCGAGATACGGCCTAGTATTAAAATAAGCATGTTATAAATCAATGTCTCTCCATTCTTCTACACTTATAGGTGGACAGCTCAGGAAAAGGGGAATGATAAGGACAGATAAGAGTGTCCTGAGCCTTAAATAAAACGTATAAATAAACATATTTGTATTTACTTATTGTATTATAGAACATATTTGTATTATTTGTTGTGTATTACACATAAACATGAATGACCAGTAAGAATTGTGCAGTCCAGTACAGTCATGACAAATAACTTTGCACTTCCAGGTACATTTATAAGAGCACATTTTCCTCAGATACTCTACATTTTAGATCAGTTTTTCTCCACCCTGGTCCTGGAGGCCCCCTGCACTGCACATTTTATTTACATTTGACTCCAAGACCCGCCAACTGCATGTGATAATGAACTGTTAGCCAATCCCAGCACAGGAGGTGGGGCCTGTCAGAATGCACAGGTGCCCAAAAGTGCACCTAGCTTGTACATCGCTCAGCAATGGGAGACCTTGGCTGTATTTGAAATGACACACTGCTGTACTGCATACTACAGTAGTATGTACTGTTTACTGCATACTGCACCCTGTGTGTACAGTAACAAGTTCTGACATACAGTGTAGTATATTAATACAGTCACATGACCAGTTACCTCATATTTACCTCAGAACTGTTTAGAGCTAGTTTTCCTCTGAAACTGAACCTCTAAAGTGAGTTTATCTTTTATTAATCTTCAGACCTGTATATTTTAACTTTCTGTGGCTCATTCTGATGAAAACATACCCCACTACAATCACTACACCCACATGCTCTCCAGTGTTACCCGCCACCATTTACTTTGGCTGAAGCAGGCTGAGAGCTGGTGAGGCCGCAGTGGATGATGGGATGCAGTACACCATGAAGATAGCTCCCCTGTATACTAGAAACTCTGACCTGATCCAGGAATCTTCAGTGCACTACAGATTTACAATTTGGTTGCATAATGCATACTTCATAATACTTAGGTAGAGTTAGTACACAAGTAGTATGTATTTGTACTACATACTTTTCGCATACTAAATCTGCCTAGTAATATAATATGCATTATAGTAGTGTGCCATTTCTAATACAGCCTATGCCCTCATTAGTTGCTGTTTGTTTCCGTTGTTTTTAATCCATCGTTTTACCAGTTTAAACCAGCATAGAATGCTTGCTGATCACAAGCTTATTATTTCTTCTGGGTTTTCACATCAGAATTTACTGATTTCGCTGAGTTGTGTTTTTGGGGGATGTTTTCATGTTTGCGTTCACACCGCTTTTACGCACGAGTTGGAAGAAGACAGTAGCCTACTGGTTTAAGTCCATACTCACATTTGTGCACATTTGAGTTCGCCCAGTTTTGGAGCTCACACATCCGTCAGCTTTCCTGTGTATTCCTCCAGAGTAAAATTGAAGTACGTGGACGAAGTTAAATCATCCTCCTCCGAACAGTCTGACTTAATGAGAGAGATTTTACTCCCACCTTTACTGTTCTCGTCTAGCAAAGGTGCCGCCGGTTGGCCGCAGGTCACGTGCTTGTAGTCCGTGTGGTCCTCCTCGTCGTTCTCTCTGTGGTAGAAGTAGTTGAAGTTGGCTACGATGACCGGTACGGGCAGAGCGATGGTCAGCACACCGGCCACCGCGCACATGGACCCCACGATTTTGCCCCCGATGGTGACGGGGCTCATGTCCCCGTAGCCCACGGTGGTCATGGTCACCACCGCCCACCAGAAGGATGCGGGGATGCTGGTGAAGCCGGAATCGGGCTCGTCGGTCTCGGCGAAGAAGACGGCGCTGGAGAAGAGCACGACGCCCAGCACGAGGAAGAAAATGAGCAGACCTAGCTCGCGCATGCTGGCGTGCAGCGTGCGCCCCAGGATCTGCAGTCCCTTGGAGTGGCGCGAAAGCTTGAAGATGCGAAAGACGCGCACTAGGCGCACTACGCGGAGCACGGCCAGAGGTGTGGCCTGCTGCGCGCTCGCGCCCTGCTCAGCCAGCTCTAGAGCGAGCGCTACGAAGTAGGGCACGATGGCCACCACGTCGATGGTGTTCATGATGTCCTTGTAGAAGGCGGGCTTGCTCGGGCAGGCGAAGAAGCGCACGAGCAGCTCGAATGAGAACCACGCGATGCACAGCGTTTCGAGCATGAAGAACGGGTCCGTGTACCACGGGAGATCCTGGTCGCCGTTGTGGGTGCTGTTGGGCGCAAGGTGGTCGTTGCTGAGCACGTCCTTTTCCGCACGAAACTCCGGAAGCGTCTCCAGGCAGAAGACGGCGATGGAGATGAGAATGACCATGACCGAGACCACCGCAATCACGCGCGCCGCGCTCGAGCTGTCCGGGTACTCGAAGAGTAGCCAGAGCTGCCTCTGGAAGTCGCGCGCAGGCATCGGCCGCTCCTCTTCTCTCGTGAGCCCTTCATCTTCGATGAAGCCTTCCACCACGCTCTCTTCGATCCCGTAGAACTTGATCTCCTCGAGAAAAATCTCCACCGGCACGTTTACGGGTCTGCGCAGTCGCCCGCCTGACTGGTAGTAGTAGAGGATGGCGTCGAAGCACGTGCGGTTCCGGTCGAAGAAGTACTCGCCGCGACTCGCGTCGAAAAAGCGCGTGCGCTTGCGCGTATCACCCAGCAGCGTGCCGGGATAGCGCGCGAGCGTCTTGCGCTGCGTCTCGAAGCGCAGACCGGACACGTTGATGGCTACGCGCTCGCTGCCCTCTGACTCTGGGCAAGAGGAGGGCGCTATTGCCACGCTCACGGTCTCGGTCTCCCTCTGCCCCACCTCCGCCGCCGGGAGCTCGCGAGGAGCCGCGGTCATATTCCCCACCGCGCGCTGCTGCCTCCTCCAGGGCTTCCCTCCGCTCCACCAACTCCCAGGGTCGCTTAGATCCAGTGTGGCGACGTAAGAGACGCACTCTAACCGTAATGAAGCTTTTAACTGGTGGCTTCCTCTTACAGGTGGACCTGTGGAGTGTTTGAAAGTACTAAGAGTTGCCTGGGATTCAGGACTGGCTCATCCACACACCGCGGGTACCGAACTGAGGGGGCATCCGCAGCTCTTTAAGCAACAGAGCCCACCCTGGACTTGATTGGCACACTGACGCCCTTTCTGAACGAGCTGCGTTATTTTTTCCCACCCGTATTCTGACAAGCCTCGCCTCCTGCGCCTTTATTGGCAAGACTTACTTACTAATATTTCTCCTTTATATAAACAATACAAACGTAACATATGAAACACTACACTGGTGTGTTGAGGTACTCAGACCTGGACTGTGATCCGAACTGCATGCTTATGGACTGAAAAAAAAAAACATAGAACTGGCAAAAATCAAATCTGTTTTATTTTTATTTGAGGTGTGTAAGGTTTGTGTTTTTGTAGTAATGAACAACTGATTAATAGGCTAAACAGAAAGTTTTAGAGATGAAAATCATTAAAACATACAGGGCAATGATACTCCAGGACTAAGGTGACCATAGTTTGTTTTAGAAAGAAGGAGGGTGACACGGGGAGAACTGTAGAAAGTAGATGTCAACATAAAAGCAAAGCAACTCCCAGGCAATCCTGGCTGGATGAATTTGTGAATGTTGTGAAATGTTCTAAAAACAGTATAAATGGGTGATTTAATCACACTTGGGTACAAAAGGAGAATCCCGCAAAGACTGCCAGCCAGTTAAAAAGAACTAAATTCTCTTTAGCCTTTATTTAACTGAGAAACATACGCAAATAATTTACAAAGTGCAAACAAGTTTGTCAGTCAAAACCTTACAAGTGATTTCTTTGTACTTTTCTCAGTCAAATAAAGGAGAACAGAGAAATCAGAGATTCTTGATTTTTTTTATTGCATTTTACAAAATGTTGCAGTTCAGGAAATGGTTTTATTAATGCATTAATTCCAGTACTAGGGCCTCATAAAACTGGGCAATGGAAACTTCAGGCTTGACTGACACCTGAGCACCCTCTGAGGATGACATCTTAAGGAAGCCAAAATAACATTCCCATTCCCAGCAGTTACAGGGTCCAGTTTTACAGCTATGAACACGAGGAAGAAATGTGACCGAGCCGCAAGGTCCGACGAGTTAAAAAAGAAGACGTCTTTGCCTGTAAGAAAGGCTTGGTCGTAATTCATTTACATTCCTCAGCTGCATATCGAAGATGCCACTACCTCACATTCCCTCTCATCTTGTGTGCTCTTAGGGGCATGAATGGAGCGAGACCTTTTCAGGTGCAGAGTAAAAAAGTTGGCCTGAGCTTTAATGTTTGACATGTGAAGCAAGGTGCCAGTTAAAGGCCTTTCAGCAACTGATAAACCAAAATAACACATTTACCTTGTTCTAATTTGACTTCCTTAGTCAGTCTGCAGAACTGGATTTACTGTTCCTTGTTTATTGAAGAGATAGGTGCAAATCTCTAAAAGCCCTATGAAAGTAGGTGCTGTAGATACTCTGGATACTGATTGTAGGTGTGAGGATTAGGTGTCAGTGTAAGGATGCATATAATTCCTGCTGATAATGTGTGAGTCTGCTCTGGGTCACTGATGGATTGTCTGGGTCAGGCTGAGGAGTTAAACTATCAGCAGCTTCAAGAACAATTAGCAGCAGTTAGATTTGTATCAGTTGAAGTATATGAAACAACAGAAAGAACTTGTGAAAGAAAAACTTAGTCAGGATGTGTACTAGGGATTTAGGACTTAATTTTCATGTCTTCATGTTTTCATGTCTGCTATTGTCACTAATCAGATGTCATAGGAGTGTTTGGCTCCTGTTTTGCCTGGGTCAGATGATGCATTGATATATATATATCATATGATCGTTTTGGGTCATTAAGAGTTGCCTTGTATTTCAGACATATTGAAATATATAATGAAATTCCAGAGCTAGGTTATTTTTTCTTCTGGTTTTGTTTTAGTTAGCTCAAAATATCTGTTAGCTACTAAAAAGTAGGTCAGTTTTGTTAAGTACATTACTATACAAACATCAGAGACCAACCCCATTTACTAAATTAAGTGATGTCGAGGTTTGGGCTCTGGTGCCAGTCCCTTGTTCTGAACACCAGCAGTTTCTATGTTTAATTTGCAAATGCTCTTTTTTTTGTCTATTTCTTTGTCTCCATACATCTTTATTGATACACCTCCTTTCAGACCCAGGGTGTTGAGTTTTCTTCTGGCAGTCGAAGGATGGACAGAAACATTTTTCAGATGTTTTCAGATCTGAATTAAAAGTGGAACTTGATGTTCTACTGTCTCTCAAAAATTAAAGCTTTAGTGCTGTTGATCAGATGGGACAGTTTCCGTGGTCTACCAGGTTTTGTACCTGTTTTGAGGCCCATGTTCTTTAGGTCTTAATATGAATAAAATATTTTAACAAAATATAATAAAATAATATTTTTCAGTGTTTTGACTCATGTTTTTCGCTTTTTTAGTTAGACAATTCCCTTCTGTATTTAAGTTAATTAATAATCTTTAAATAATAAGTAGTTAAATAAGTTAGATTATAGCTAATCTTCTTTTATATATATATATATATATATATATATATATATATATATATATATATA
>CM067485.1:6460142-6500425 GCA_034552555.1 Semaprochilodus insignis
CAATGATGGGTTATTCCAGCACTGTGCCATCAAGTCCAAACTGTCCAGAATTGGTACATTCTTAAGAGTTCCAACAAATGGTGTGGCCTGCACATTTGCCCGAAATAAGTTCATGTGAGGCATTCCACTATCATGCCTCGTTCGGACTCTGATAATTCATGTTGATTGTCATGAGCACACTGGCCAGTTTCACTCACAAGATAACAGCTCACAACTTATACAGGTGTGGGTGTTCCCAAGCTATCCCCTGAGGTAACACCACTTAACAATCAGTTTACTTACTGCTGTCTCATGATTTTGGTATATCATTGTAATTCAGTAAGTTAATCCAGTTAATGCCTACTACACAATCCAAAAAATGTGGGACAGAGGGAAAATGAGGGTTGAAAATTCAAAGAACATTCAAGTTAGAACGTTCTGAAACATTCCACAGTAAGAAGGTGAATTAGTAACAGGTGAGGGGATCATGTTTTGGGGGAAAAATGGAGCCCTCAGATGGCAAAGCATGAGAAACCGCAATGCTACTGTGTTAAATATAGCTACATGGGCTCAGAAGCATTTCAGAAGATTGTTTTCACATAACATTGTCTTCCACTGCACCACGAAATACAACTTCTATTACACAAGGAGAAAGCTGTATATGAGTTCTATACAGAAACGCAGCCGAGTTCTCTGGGCCTTTTCTGGGCCGAGTTCTCTGGGCCTTTTCTGGGCCGAGTTCTCTGGGCCTTAAGTCATTTTAGATGGTCTGAAAGAAAGTGGAAATGTCGGTTGTGGTCAGATGAGCCCATGTTTCAGCATGTTTTTAGGAAAAACGTATATTGAATTCTCTGTGCCAAAGATGAAAGGAATACTGATTTTTATCAGTAAAAGATGCAAAGTCAACATTTGTCATGGTATGTGGGGGATCGCATTGACCCGGAGGCATATTTTGAGATTTTAGAAAGGCATGCTGCCTTCAAGGTGACGTCTTCTCATGGGAAATATTGGTTATTTCAGCAAGACCACAACAGGCGTCTACCTGCACATTTAATCAAAGGGAAATGTGGTAACTTTTTCAAATTCTAAATTAGTTTGTATTTACAAAATACAATAAAGTTGTTTAGTGAAAACACTGGAGATATTTTATTTGTATTTTTGTCAGTTAATAAAGGTTCAAGAGAACAAACAAATCACCGATTTTTATTGCATTTTACAAAATGTCCCAAATTTTCCAGAAATGGACTTTTTAACAGTATTTTAACAGTGTATTTTTTTTAGCCATGGGATGGAAGTATTAGATTTCTGCCCCTTTAACCTATCCTCTTTTTACTACTCTCTCGATGAAGATGACCAGTAAATTCAGCTGTGTATTTCCATATATAAGCCCGTCTACAGTGTATTTTCACAAACTGCACTGATGCAGAGGAACTGTATGTTAACAACAAAAGTTGTGGTAAATCCACATGTAGATCCACATGTATGTCCAATAAATTAATGCAGAGTGTCACTCTGTTGTGTTCTTGTGGCTATAGCTGATGTGTAAATCTGTATGCGAGCGGAACTACACAGATGTTGTAGCCTCTGAGGACACCAAAGCCCGGCTGTAACTGTAGCTGAGCTGAAGAACACCCCTCTGGACTGCTGGGAACCATAGCCTCTATAAATACCCCATCCACAGTCACTGAGTGGTTATAGATAGGGCAGTGAGGGTAAACACTGGTCTCAGTGGTCACTCAGTTTATACTCTCCATGGTGCAGCACACTAAGAAAAAACATGCAATAAGCAAAGAATGGAAAAACGTCACTTTTGTACACATGTTGGTAATAATTTACATTACTGTGCACTTTGCTTTTCCAAATGCTTTCAATACAAATAAGATTGATTTTTAAATCAGGAGAATGACACACTAAGCACTAAGCAGATTAATTTCTGAGGAAATCAATATCATGTGCACATATTTCTGAATCATTCTGATATCTAAATCATTTAAAAAAACAATTAGCTACTAATTGAATACCATTCGCATTTTATCCCCATATTGTGATGACAGCACTCACATCAGGCAGTTTGAAAGGGCTACTGACACTGGCATTGCACTTTCATAAAAGGATGTCAAAATAAAAGTCCTTTATTTATGGTAGTGTCGCCTGACATTTGAGGAAGTAAAAACTGGACAATTTTATTTTTAGTGAGCTGATTTTGAACTTTTGCAACATGTTTTTAAGTTTTCAAACATAATATAAATATATAAAAAAGGTAGAATTAGCTTTTTTGAAAATTCACTTAATCAACAACCAGCATTCCCACCTTCGATGGTCGAATGCTTGCACTACCTGATATTTTTAGACTTTCAGAGACAAAAAGAAATTAAAATGAATTTGACTTATTATATTTTATATGGACGCATTGAAAATTGTTTTTTTATTATTATTATTTGATATGTCATTCCTGCTTGAAAAATTGTTTGACACAAACAATATCCTTTGTGTAAATCATAATCCCAACAATGTATTTTTGAAATTGGACTATAATACAGTTTGGAATGAAACCTTTCTGTTTTCACTTAACTTTAGGTGAGGAACACAACAGAAGGAGCTGTCCAGTTAGGTATAGTTCAGTTTTGAAAAAAAATTCTCAATGGCGCTCTCTAGTGTCCAACAGTACACTGCTGGCTACAACAATAGAATTGGCCACCGCTGAACTGTAAAATGAGATAAAATTAGGTTCAGGTTCCCCTTCTGTGGTTCCAGTTCTGACCATCAAGCGCACGGCCATGGTAGCCTCCGCTTCTCCTCATTCACTCAGACTTGGTTGCTTACTGTTTTACATTTGACTCATCACAGACAAGGTTTACATTAAAGCAGAGTAATGAAAGGCAAGATGGTGGGTTGTTATTAAATTCTTTTACTTAAATAGAAAAAGGTACAACACATTACAGTAGACAATTCTTTAGAAACTGTTCTGAGGCTTGTTTAACATGAAAACATGATTTTTGTTTGTGAAATCCTCCTTTCATAGATATCACAGGGCATCTCTCTATGTATTACTACTGATTATGGACAACTCTGAGACAATGACTTTACATCCGGCCAGATCAGAGAAAAACAAGGGAAGTTTTAAAAACATATACACCTAGTTTAAAGAAAAATCAATAAAAAAAAGATCAAATTCGCTACATCAGAATTTATTTGCCTGGTTAATGATTTATTTACTTCTACATAGGCTATTCATAATGGTGCTTCCCCCAGATAGTGGTTTTAATCCACTGTTAGTCTTTGGCTAGCCACCCTAACACATATCTGTATGCCACGGATAACCAAATAAACCCAGCAACACTGTATGTTGTCCAGTCTGTGTCCACGGTGAGAAAAGATGCTCTTGAGCAAACAAGGTGTACCGATAGCCGCTTACATACGTGTATATATCATCTTGAGTGAGCACACTACTGAAATTCGTTCAGAAATCAGCTGGCAGATGAAAAAGCAACACTGCAAATAAAAAGCAAAACTAAACCTCTTCACCAGTTCTGCACAGTATTATTGATTAGTTTTTGACCCTCTCACAGTACCACTAACATTTATTTAGGAAAAACACCAGGCACCATTTTCATGCCCCAAGATTGCTCTGGGGATCAAACAAGCCTTAGATAACAAAGTTAGACTCAAAACTCTGTAAACATAATAGTTTAAGGGCAAGGCAAACAGCAAACATACAGACATTATATTTGGCAAATAATTCATTTTTTCAAAACATTCTGTGCTTCATTAATGTGCCTACTGGCTCTCCACTGACATCTCATGATTCTGATAAAGTAAGACATAACCATACATAAATTACTATAGCTCCGACTCTTAACAATGACCACCATATTCTACCTTTTAGCACAGAATAACAGTCAACCATGTTGGTAAGAGGGCTAAATCTCTGGCGTTAGTCCGATCAGGGAAGGCAGATGCTGACAATAAATTAATTATTGAAATCAATGTACCAAAATAGTTCCATTAGGGCCCTGGAACAAATACACTAGCAATGCTACTCTCACTGTGTAAAGTGCAGATTACCACAGCATCATGTAACTACTATGTAAGTACACAGACATCAGTAGGCTACATCCATAAGTGGACACGAATGGAGTTTTTTTTTCCAGGTCTAAAATGTTTGGCATCAGAAACACCACCATCCTCCTTATAAAAGGCCTGCCTTATGCCTAAAGGTGCTCACAATTGGAATTACATGTAAAAGCTTCAGAAAAACTAAACAGAAATCAAAGAGTTAAGCATTTCTCCAGCAACCATGCTGGAGCGTTGAGCAACAGTAGAGGATGGACTATTAACAGATTAAAAACAAGTACTACTAGTTTGGAGATCGTCATAAGCCATATGTCAACATGTGTTCTATAGTACTTCTATGAGCTCGGCTACATAAATCATGGGAAGATGGCCATTAAATGGCCTACAAATTCAGATTAATCAGATTCTTCTGCCTTGACGAATGCTTCATGTCGATTGTTGGAAGCATAGCTGATCCTGGCAAATAATGGAGTTTAGCCATTACAGAAAAATGGCATGAAATGGTTCAAGTTCGGTGACATGCACGACTATATACATCACAGAAAAATAAATGTACAGCTTTAGAAACACAGGTAAATCCTCAACTTCAACAACCCCTCATGCTTTCTGCACTTGTGCACGTTCAGTTGATGGATAAGACTTTATGGTGCTGTTGTGCTTTTATATGAGGCTGCATTAACTTTACAGTAACACATTTTAGAGTGAGCACTGATCCTACACTGGATCCTACTCAGAAACACAATCCTACACTGGTACCTACATCTACAGATGATCTAGAGAGTGCACTGTGGTTAAATGAAGCTGGATCTCAAAGCATGAGCTGAGATTCAGGGCTTGAGAACATGAAGTGAAAGGCTGTTTTATGTGTCCAAGCACTTCTGAAGCGTAGAGATGGGTGTACTGATACTGTATGTCTGAATCTCTAATCCTGACATTTCCTTTTGAGAATCAATCGTAATACAAATATTGATACTGAGCATTTGCTTTCAGCATTTCTCATCGTTTTCTCTGACATGGAATGTGTTTTAATTCTAAAACAAAAAGAAAATAACATCCTTCTGTTCTCTCCCTTCATTTCTCATAAAAATGTCACTTCATACAAAAGCAGTGAAAATGGCAGAAGGAGAGCCACATATTCTAAAGTTCTGAAATTCTAAAGTTCATGTTAACATTTGATGCCCATTTTCACTGAGGAAATCACAAAGGTTAAAGGTCTTTAAAAAGCCTTTTTGTTACTTGTTATTGGATCAAAAAAGAATCAGTGGTATCAGCTATTCCTACAGCAGGTGGCGGCAGCTGTTATGCTCTGCGAAATGGTGTTTTAGGCTGTGGCGTATCCCTAAGCATCTTATTTCTCATTACAAACCACAGTGTGTCTCCCTGTGCAAGACTAGAAGTGATACAATTCACATGAACAAAAAACAGCAGAAAGAAAAAAGAAGGCTGGATTTAACACCATGTGACACAAGACTGAGTTATGAGACACAAACACAGAAAACACACACACACACACACAAGACAAGAATCCTATCAGAATAGCTGAGGAGAACCAGCTCCTGTTCTATAATGGCATTTCATAGTTAGTTAGAGAATTGCTACACAAGACACAGTAAATGCCAGTGTACTAGTTGAGTGTACTAGTTGAGTGTGTCTTGTGTTTAAAACACCTTTCTTAAAATGCAGCACAGAGGATATGGGAGATGGATTCCTTTTCCTCTGCTAGAAGAGAAGGGGATGAAGGAGCTGCTTTTTGAGCTAAAGTCTCCATCTTCAAATGGAGCCCCAGATACCCCAGAGCCCCGTGGGCAGTCATATGCTGCATGTTTCTATGCTTCCGAGCTGGTGACTGTGACAGGGGGGGTGGGGCCGATGATCTTGGTGTACTGGCTGAAGATGGCTTCGAAGGCCTCGTCTCGGTGAATCATGGCACCAAACACTAGAGGCTGAGACAAAGAGGCAGAAAGAAGCAGATAAGTGCGATCTGCAGACGTGCCATTGTGACCTAAGTGTGAATGCTCATTTCTTACCTTTTGTGTGGATGGCGTGGCTATGGAGATTCCCATCCCAGATCCAGGTAATACTGACAAAACCTTATACTGTGATGGCAAAAAGACAGTTTGAATTGCATAACCATTAGGAAATAACTGAACAATCGATTAGGGCTGGACTCTACAATACATTTCTTAGTACATTCTTGTACTTTGTGAAGCTGGTTAAACCACTGCATTATTACCCCCTAGTTCGATGCTAAGAGAGGCTAGCAGGCTTGGTAGACGGAGCAAACCCATGCAGTGAGCGCCATGGTGATTTGCAAGCAGCTAGTGGCCCTGTTTGGAGCAGGACAGTCACTGAAACAATCCATTGTACCACCACAACCCCACCCCACCTCCAAAAATACTGGAGCGAAGCACTGAATATTGTTAGTAATTACTGATAAAGTACCAGAGCAGCCCTACAGTCAACAGCATGTTTTATGTAATATATCCATACCTTTTGAATATCTGTAATGTCTTGGAGTTTAATGACTTTATTCTTCTTAGAAGAGGCTGACCGGGAGCTGGAGCTTTCAAAGCATAAATAACTACAAGACAAAAAAAAAAAAACACATTCACTATAGAAATCCTAAGAAACAAAACTATTTATTGACATCATTAACAGGGTGCATTTTGCAAATAAATATAATTAACAGGAACAGTAAAGTTGTATAATAGGAACAGTTATAATGTACTGTGAAGTGCATAATATGCAAATATATACGCAGACATACTTTTCTGTCACATACAGGATACCATTCCGTATGTAGTCAGTGGGCATTTTCCTGTCCCTGTTGATCAAGCAACATCGCCACCCGTTCTCACACACTCATCATATCACAGACAGAAACAGACACGTTAATAAGGTATTATAATGCAAAAAAACAGTTTTACACGTCACAGAAAATACACAAAATAATACACACTTTTTTGTTCCCCTTTTGCCTTTACACACTTGTGGTATTCTCCCAAGAAATCTAATGAGGAAGCACCTGAGATGCGTTTCCAAAAGGTCCAAAGAGAAAACAATGTACCTAGACATCAACTTCCTCGTTTGTATTTGTTCTTGTTTTACATTTACATGTAAGACTTTACCTCAGAATGTTTTTAAGATCGAACAGATGTGTCCACATCTTTGACTGGTAGTGTTTATAAACATCTGTGCATGATGACCACACGTTTGCAGATTCACAGATACGGAAGAACAGTCTGTCCCTTAGCCTCAGCATCAGTGCTAGTGTGCTCCTACCTGGTAGGGGGCGCTCATTCTCAGACAGGTTGAAGACTTCATGGAAAGGGCCTCTCTTGGTGCTGTAGGCCCGCCCACTCTCTTCTTCGCGACCAATGCCACTTGGTACTCCAGCTGCCAGGCTACCTCGTGCCACCACAGGCTGGATCTGCTTCAGGGAGGAGATGGATCAGATTAAACACAGCAACATTAGAGGTAGAGAAGGGCCAGACAAGCAGAGGCCCTCCATGCTGATACAGGATCAGGAGACTGCGATTTCCCCTTCATTACCATCCAGAGGCAGCACTGATCCTAGATCAGCACTGAAACGCAAGAGCCCACTTAATGGGAGTTGATTTCAGGCTTCATCACATCAGTGTCAGCCAGTGAGCTCAGCAATGCTCCAGAATAAGCCTAACCTAACACAGACCGGTGCAGTGGGTGAGCAGTGGCCAACAGTGGTTTGGCTGCAGGTGTCATATTGAGATGAAAAAGGCCACACTCGTTCCTCTCTGGCTGTCAGACATCAGCGAGGGAGGTCGGGGAGGGATGCAGTGGAATCGTGCAAAGCGCAAAGCCATGGAATCATTCAGGCACTGCTTTACTTGTTAAGCTACACCGGACTGACACAGTAAGACAGAGTGTTTCTCCAAGACAGAAGCAACTCTGTGACTTCCCCTGAGACGAAGGGAAGTATATCTTAATCTATGTATTTTATGTATAATGCCATTTTAATTACATGTGCAGAGTACCAAGAAGATAAGATTTCAAAACTAACAGCATCGATCATTATATATTGGATGTCACCTAGCCCATTATGCTGTACACCATATTAAATAATAGGGATGCACAATTTTAATCTGCCAAGGTCGGAATAGGCCAATGTATTTTTTTTTATCTTATTATTATTATTATTTTTATCATGATTTGACCAATAAATTTTAACATTTCATGATTTAAATAATGTTCAAGTAAATTCACTTGCACTGTATTTGAATGCTGCTTTGCCAAAATTATTTAGCACAGGTTTGCATAATTCATTGTGCTATATAGCCAATTGCCTTTTACCTTCCATGTAGTACTTTATTTCATTCATGGTATTTTTTTCATTAATAGATGTGGTAGATGACGGTTTGGGTCATTGAAGAGAAAAGAATGTTGTTAATGTTGTGACTATGGCTAATAGAAAATATTGAAAATGTGTGTGTGTTACATGTGTGAGCTGTGGATTAAAAAAAACAGACTTGGAATTGGCTGTAAACGATTGTGAACAATACATCCCTCCTGAAAAACCATCCTATGTAATATTCTGAAATGGGTTATGATTCACCTGAAACGCTCTTAACAAAGCAAACAGAAACACATGTATTCTGATTACAACACATAGCACAGCCAAGTAAACCTGTACACATGACCTATAAGAGGTGTAAAATAGAGTCTGACTTACCTAATTCATCATGGAAACATAAAACTGTCAAACACTGACACCAGAAAAACCAAGTTTGCACTGCATCATCTATGTGGCAATTACATACATTGATAACACACATATATCAAAATGAGGATGTCTAATAGATATGCAAGGTGTTAGCTTGGCTGTTCTGATGTCAAGGCACTTGCTGTCCTAGCTACTAACTACTGTAGGAAATCTATTCAAATGTAACCCCTACACAAACACACACACACACACACACAGAGTTATGGAAGAAGAATCTAGCAACCCTCTAATGGCAATGAATCAAAAACATACTTGTAATTTAGCATATAATCAGCTTTTTTGCATTTTTATCTGTCATTTAAAACTGTTATTTTGAGCTACAGCTGTAGGTTTTTGATCCATTCTCCAGCAGAAATGTGTGTACTGTTTCAAACCTCTGTCTGTACACATACACACACACACGCAGGACCAGCCAGTGGTGGCAAACACAGGCACTGCTGTCAAATCAAAGGCCACACCAGATCCCTACCTTTTCATACCCAGACAGCTGAGAGAGAAAAATAACAGAGCACAAGTGTGACAGACTATTACTCCAAATAAAACTACCGGCTTCAGCCTCGCTGACATACTCAAACCACACTTAAAAGGGAATCCCACCAATATTTAAATAAAGTCATCCAGAGTCATTTGATGTAAAACCTGTCATTCTAGAGCAGTGGTTCCCAACTGGACCTGTGGGCCTGCACATTGTAGTGTTTTCTTCCCAAAACACCCCCACCTCAACTTGGTAAGGGCTTGTTCATTAGCAGAGTGGTAGGATCAGGCGTGTTGGTAAGAGGGCTAACACTAAACTGTTCAGGGCCAGGGCTCCTCCAGGGATAGGGTTAGGAACCACTATTCTAGACATACATACCCAGCGAGAACAGTTTATAGCCGTGCTGATAGGTTCTCAGAAAGTGGTGACAGGCTTGTATAGAAAGTTATTACATCAACTGCTTATGAGTATACTGCCTGAAGCCCAAGACGTTACTTCACAATAGTTCAGGTGAGGAGAATTCCGCATAAAATGCGTGTTCTTTAAATCCATTCATACCAAAGGGGTACATGTAAAACGCTATATTTCAGATTTACCACTGTTTTAACACTATCAACATTACCTATAAAACTCAGATGACATGTGTAGGTTTGCTGGAAATTCTAGTAAATATATAGTAAATACAATGGCTATATTTGGTTTGTAGTTTTTGTGAGCCCTGGTATTTACCAACACTATTGTAGTCCATGTTTCTCAATAACATCAATAATAACGATTTCACATCAAAATACATTAAATGACTTTGATGTTATCTGCAGACTTTCTGTAAAATCAGTGAACTTCCCCTTTTAAGTGACATTGTATTGTGACCTGTATTTTTTAACAAACCATTTTATAAGATCAGAAATTTAAAAAGTGTTGGAAGTTCTGGAATAAGTTAGAAAGTGTTGGAAGTTCTGGAATAAATTAGAAAGTGTTGGAAGTTCTGGAATAAATTAAATTAAACGTGTGTGAGTTATGTTATGCTCTTTGTAAACATATGAGGTGGAGAGATTACATAGACACACTCACTCGTCTGTTGAGGGTGGCGCTGTTGCGCTCTTTGAGCTGTGGGTCAGTAGGGAGGCTGTTCCATATGATGTAGGGGGTGTCGTATTTGTCCCTAAGTTTGGGGCAGCTCTTGAAGATGAAGTCAATGATGAAGAACTTGATTCCAGCATACAGCCCTGGTGTTAAAAAAAACATCACTGCAGCTGTAAAAAACCTAAATCTACAAGTAGGTATAAGTAGGTATATTTTGTAAAATGCAATAAAAACAAGAATATGTGACGTTTAACAGTTTTCTGAAGTGCTCCCGAGCCCATGTGGCTGTATTTAACACAACAGCATGAACGTTTTTCATGCTATGCTGTTTGATAGCTTGAGTGCCACATGCATTTAACAGCGGTTTTTGGCCCTGCATTAACTGAGATCTCTCCAGATTCCTGGATCCTTTTCACAACATTATGTACAGTAGATAGGGACAGCATTACTGTACAAAATGTTATGTATTGTGTTATATATTATGTATTATTATATTATGTTATGTTATATATGATGTATTATATATGGCACCAATGATCTAATGTCAAATGAACGTGCACATTTCTTACCAATTATGAAGCCCAGGAGTTTGTATGGCAGTAGGCAGGAAGCAATAAATGCCATCCAAAGACCAATATACAACTTCTGAGTAATCTCAGGCTGCACCCACATGAATAGACTGCAAAACAAACACGCACACAGAGAATGTATAGATGTATTTTACAAAGGCTGGATAAAAACAGCACTTCGAACAGCATATAATAATAATAATATAATATAATATAATATAATATAATATAATATAATATAATATTTATTCACAGTATTTTCGCATCTACTATATGTGTAGGTGTGTTTGTTTCTGAAATTGTAATTAACAGCACTCACTTTTTGATTTTCTCCAAGACATCAGACATCTTTCCAAACAGGTTCTGTGAAAACATACAGCTTGTGAAATAAATGCTCTTAACACCTCAAGTGAGAGCTGACAGTTCTCTCCTGTGTGCTGCCTTAAGAAAGTTGGCAGTCCTGTGCTCTGCTGTGTCTATGAAACAACTGTGTACCTGTGCTTTTTGTGCCACATCTAACACCAGCTGGAACTTCTCTGAAACAGTCAAGTCTTCTTTTGGAGGCTCCTAATAAAAAAAAAGGAAAAGTTACCTTTCATTCCATTTTTTACAATGAAACCCAACGGTGCATGAGAAGAAATCAAGTCTTCTTCAGTGACGGGTGACATGATATTTCCAAATGTCAGAAGAATTAATAGATCCATGTTTATATTTACCACTGGCTCAGACACCTCGGGCACAATACTCCACTGTATCCTCCAGCCTCTGCAAAAGCAACACGGTCATGTGGCATTAATGTGTAATCTATTGTATTCTCATTAGAACACTTCATTCCTCACGAAACTCATACCATGATGCAGCCTAATGAGATCTAGTCGTTTTTCAAGGTGTTACTTCAGTAATTTATAATCATAATAATGGAACAAATCACTTCAGACTGAATCGGACGTAGACTGATTGGCAGGCATGTTTGTCAAGTTCAATAAGAATTGGCTGCTACTGGACTTACTTTGCTATGAGGTAATTTAAGGACAAGCGTAGAATGGCTAAAAATAGAAACATGGGAATGGCCCAGCCATGCCACACAGCATTCATATAGATCTATGGAAAGAGAGAGAGAGAGAGAGAGAGAGAGAGAGAGAGAGAGAGAGAGAATGAGAGAGAGGGAAAAGGGGGTGGAAAGGAAACATAAAGATTAGCTCTCTTCAATGTAAATTCAAAGCTGCTATGTTGTCCTTATAGGAAAACTTGGCACCATTTTATGTATTTTCATTTACAGTACTGTGCAAATGTCAGAGACCATACTTCATTTGTTTTATTTGGAATCAGAAGTGTTATTAACTACAAATTACTCTTTTTTCTCATGAAATAATCAGGAAATAAATTTAAAGGTGCATGAAATGGATAGCTGTATTTATTATATTGTTATAATAGAATAAGGAGAGTTCAGTACATACAGCTGACACACTGTTAACCTCAAACACTGTTCCTCCATTTAATACTAACGCTGCATTTAGAAAAGAGGATAGTGAGATTCCAAAATCCTATTACACAGGAGACTTGACTAGTTCATATTTATACCCCCAAACCAAAGGAAAAAAAGCAAATTGTGGACTATGTGTACAAATCCAGGCTGTGAATGGGACAATAGCTATTTTCATACTCGTTACAAGGAACTAAACTGTCAGTGGGCATTTCTGATGTTCATCTTTAAACAAGGCTGAAGTTGGCTTCCTATGCACCAGGTTCCTATTTAAATGTTCTGTTGCACCTTAAAAGTGACAGCTTGTACAGGCACCAGAATGCAACTTTGGCACCATTTAATGTGGAACGAAAAGTTCGCAAAACAAACTGGTGAATAGGAAGTCAACTTCAGCTCCCACATCTTTAACAAGATCCTGGACAACTTTAATTCAAGGTTGTGTAACTTTATCTGCCTATTTTCTGTTCTCATTGAGATTCTTGACAGCTACACATCCTTTCAGACCCACAGCACTGAGTTTTCATCTGACAGTGGCTGACTGTTTATCTGATGGGGACAGTTTTGGTGGTCTAAGAGGTCTTGCATGGTTGTCAGAAGTCCCATTTTCACTGTTTATGTTTCACGTATTTTCCTTCTATGCTCCCCTTCCTTGGTGCAAAGGTGTTATCCTATATCCTATAACCTCAGATGTATCTCCTGAAAAAAACTTAATGGCTGTTTTGATTGGAAACTGAATAAATGAAAGGGGGTCTTTTTTGTCCAGTATTCTGTATGTCACAATGTAAACTATAACACCGCAAATACATGGCAAATGTTTTGATGTAACAACCAAAGGTGTAAGTGGCTATGTGGAATCTATCATTTAAAGTTTTAGCTTATCTAGAAAAACTGTGCTCCTAAAATATAACAGTCACTGTGTGGAGTGTGCGTTCCTTACAATGAAGGCAATGGCTGATGTGTAGACAGAGTGCCAGCTGGATAAGGCAGAAAGGTTCCTCATGAAGTTAGTGACAGGCTTAGCACCTCGTTCTGTGTACACATTCACACACAGACAGTCAGATGCTCTTCTCAAGTGCACAGACAAAAAGTTATAATACATGTCTGCATATGAAAAACACACAGAGTTGTTAGAAATGTTGGAATCTGAAAATTGTTCCCAGCACTGCCACGTCTATACTTACTGAGTCGTCTCATATTTTCAGTTAATCTGTAACAAGAGCGGAAGGTGAGGATTAATTATTTACTGGGGGACCAACAGCCAGTTAGCGATGCTGCATTGTCAAGCAAAAGGAGCAGGGAAAACAACATCAGTTTGAAAACCACCACCAGGGGGTGGACTACAGCATTCCTCAATGAAACCAGGACACATGGAACCACTCATATTTCTCAAGTGAATACAAGGAGTCTAAACATAGAATGCAGCATTACAGCATGTTAAAACTGATTTCGGAGAGGTCACCGTACACGTGGGCATCATAGGGATGTGTTCTATATCAGGGGTCAGTAATTATCCCTCTGGAGGATCACACTTAAGTGGAACATTAAGAGGAGTTTCAGGTCTTTAATGAGTTGAGACAGCGGTGACTGGAAGGACTGCCCTGTCCTAAACATGAAATCCAAAACCACATGTGACACATCAGCCTTACAGTGAAAACTGTAAGGAAGTGGACAGTCTCGCTGCATCCTCCCAGATCAGTTCACCCCCCTCAACAGCAGAGATGGAGACAGTGTCGGTCACTTACCTTTTAGCACTGAGCGGCTCCTCTGTCTCTACTGTGTTCTCCTCAGGCTGGAAGCGGAAGTCTTCTATATACACGCCAAAGCGCTCATATAGCCATTTCCATAGCTTAGAGCTGAAAGACTCCTTCTGCTTCTCTCCTGTCACAAGAAAGGAAAGGACTGTCAATGTAGATGCAGGATCAAAACATAGGCCATTTGTCATATCCTTTGCACATGTGTATTACAGAGCAGAATTTCAAATGATTAAAATGACAGATTTTGCAATTTGAAAATTGGACTTTGCTGAATTACAATTTCGATATATATCTTTCAGCTCTACCTATACTTGATATTTTTATTAGCACATCTGCCAATGCTAATACAGATCCATATTTTTTAATGCAGAATTTGGGACTAAATATACCTCTATTAGCATTATACAGAAATATAACATTTATTTCTGTAAGGTTTGAAATGCATTCTATTTAACCACTCCAGAAAACCACAGAAAGATCTCTATACTACAATACAGTCTTGCAAAGCTACAGGGAAACATGTCAGCCATGTTTCTCCTCTGATAAATGCATCTAATTGTATGTACTTTATACTGAACAGTGTAAAAGTGAAAAGTGAAAGTTGAGGCTGTTTAGTAGTGTAGCATTCTGTGTAACATATTTGCACAAAACTGGGCATATACAGTAGGATAAAAGTCTGAGACAATATTGAAAACCTGGAATTTTTTCATTTAAACCTGGAAAGAAAAAACAGAATGTTTTAAAAGCAACAAGAGGACCAAATGCTAAAAAATCTCGTTCAGAATTCACAATTCAGGTAAATATTTAAAAGATTATACTTTTCACTCAAAATGCTAACATTCTATTCTTAAAGGTTAATTACAGCACCACTCAGTGATGGGGCCAAACAGTAGCCAGAATTAGTAACCATCTGAACTTCATACAGCTGGAAACAGGATGAAGTTACCTCCAATGTGCATATTTAGCTTTCATAGCAGCTAAAACGAAAAAGAGCTATGGGACGCAACAGAACGCAATATAGCAGACATCTCCAACACCTTACCTGTTCCATTGACTGTAGGGCCATGTGCTTTGGGAGGCGGAGGTGGAGAGTCTTCTAGCCTGTGAGTAACACATCAGTATATATTACAGGATATGACTGAACAAAAACTGACTCACAGAAGTAACAGACTTTGCAGGGAATTATTATAAAGCCTGAGAAAAAACAATTAGCCTACCTGGTTTTGAGAATTTCGTTCATCTTTTGTTCGAGGTCGACTCTTTTCAAGCGCTCCTTCTCCAGCTCCTGCTTCAGCGTCTCAATGTTCGTCTCCTCTCGAAGTTTCCTCAGCTCCTCCTCTGAGGGAAACAGAACAGCACAGTACAGGGACACCGACAGGAATGGATGAGGGAATTCCTGACATGATTTCAGAACAGTGCCACACAAATTACAATTCAACGGATCATTTCAAGACATCTTTTCACATGAGCAAAGAAAAGGTGGTGTATTGCAGTGGTTCTCAACCAAGCAGGTGAACAAGTCGCTGACCAATATCATTTTAAAGTTCCAATGAAAGCCAAACTAGACAGCTGTTGTTTTATTGATTTACAATCAGCCATGCCATGTTCTTCAGTGCATTTGGTCCCCGACAAGCGATAATTCTTGGCCTGAAACCTACTAGGAGTAGCAGCAGAGGAAGCAGTGTAGCCTACTTTCACACCTCAGACTTACACTGCGGAACCAGTTTTCTAGTGCTGCATCATCGCCAGAGAAATGTGATAAAGTTTGCTCTAGTGTGTTTAAAGGCTGAATAAAGAACGAGGGAGTTATCGACCACAGTCTAGATTTTGGCAGTTGTTCAAACAGGTTGCAAACCTCTGGTTTATAGGACTTTCCTGTCTGTAATCTGCTCAAAGTGAATACACCTGAATGTCAGCTTGCTCCCAGCGTCAACCTGTGCACAACATGGTTGAAGAACTAAATTCACTCAAGCCTAAATGTCTCTCTAAATCTCCATCAACCAGCTTCATGCTTATATCAGGGCAAACTCCCTCATGGGCTGAATTAGGCCATATGTAGACAGACAGTCAACCCTGATTCTCTTCTAGCCAAACCAATATGCATCAAACATTATCTTTCATGATAAAATATAAATATAAGCAGATCAATTTGACAAAGACACAGCGCCAATCAGCTAAGGCAAAAAAAAATCTGTTCTCCGTCACTGCAACCTGCTCTGAGGGCGGCGTGCCTCCCCAAACTACACCTGCTTCAAGGTTACCTGGAAAACAAGACCACCTTCATCTATAATTCAGCCCTGGCTCAGTCTCTGCCAGTGGCTCTGTCCTCATCATAAAAAAGACCCCCTGGTGCTTAGTCAAGGGCAGGTGCAATAGAGGAGACACCTGAGCCCTGTGCACGGAGGAAGACCCTGTTAGCCCACAATAAAGCTTTAACTGTACACAGCCTGAATAAACAGCAGTTCTCAATGAAATGCTAGGCTAGCATACTCACATATTCATTTCACAGACAAAGTACTGCAATACTCACTGACTTCAGTTATCCTAGATCAGTGATGTGGTTCCATGCTGTATTTGCTCAGTAGTGTTGGTCTTGCTAGAGGTTGGCTGAGTTGCTGAACTAATCATCTAATCTGTTTATCTCTCCACATAGGAGATCTCCAAGTGTAGCACCATAATCGGTTCTGAGGACTACAGACACAAATCCATCACTGATTAATTGTTGCTGAAATGAACAGAGAGAGGTTGGCAACAGTTATACAAGGGATCAAGCCAGGCAAGTCATAGTCTGAATCTGACTCTTCAAATGCTACCATTAAGCCTAGAGGTGACTTTAGTTCAGTCCTGGAAATCCACAGCACAGCACAGTTATGCGTTTCAGTCAGATGTTAGAGCTGGAAAACAGTAACAGCTCTCTAACAGGTCACTGTGAAACTGATACAAAGTAAACTATATCTTAATATATCCATTTCAAGCTTCAAATGTTTATGTTTAATATAGAACAGGCAAAAAAAATGTTCATTTAAATACCATACGGGTCCTAGCAAAAATCAGCAGAAATGCTAAGCAGTGCTATGGAACCTCAAGATTCTGGTTTAAGATATAATAAATATAGCCTGCTACCCCACTAGCTGTGACTTCTGGTCAAGCATTCAATCCACCCCTACCCGCACCAAATGAAGTGCCACTGAACCACAGCCAAAACAGGAGCATCGTGTTACAACATGCTGTTGAACTTTTCAAAGGTAAGAGCCCGTTCCGTGTGGGGACACTGCGGACCCATCCAAAAACATTGGGACACTGGGACACTGCATCTACTGCTCTACTGACTGTCGGCACACTGCAGTGGGATAGGCCCTTCGGTCCCAGAAGTGCAAAGCACAGCAATATTGTCACTTGTTGGCAGATTTTGGTCCCTGCAAGAGCATAGATCTAAGATTTCTTTAGGTGTGCTGGAAGGAAAGCTTTGAAAGCTTTTGAAACTTTCAAACATTTTAACAAGCTATGCTGATTGAAATCACATTTATACAAAGGCTAATGATTTCAAATGACATAAAACTTCATTCATTCGCCACTCATTGATTTGGCAGAAGTGCTGCGTCTGCTATCTTGGCTGGTAATCTGTATTCCTGCCAGGTACACATTTAACCTTATGGGCTTGTGTTTCACCGAGGACAGGCACTGTTACCCTGACAGGCAGAAGTGCCAGCACTGCGACACAACCTACGACACACATGCCCTCGAAACAGTAACAGCTTGTAAATATTAAGCAGGCCAGTGATGTGAGTGAGTTCCTGATTGGAATAAAAGATCACATTCTTGTGTTTCTAACACTGGGAGCCTAACAGCTCCTGTTGCAATGTTAGCTCACCTGCCAAACAAAGTACCAGAGTCAGAGAGCTGGGCTCATACCGGTCCTGGGACACTTTTATTAGCTCTATTTGATAGTGGATGATTTAGAAGACTATGAACTGGTATTGTTTTTGCTTTATGTTCTGATAAGCTTTTCTGAGGATAATGTGGGCATCATTTGTACCTCCAGAACTGCATGTTTGCTCAAAAAGCTGTTTATAAGGTGTGTAGCTGTGTAAGCTTTTGCATAGTGGTCTGGAGATTCCAAATTTTGTATAAGGCAATCCCAGGTGTTTAAAAGAGCATATTTGTAATGCAATATGAGAACAGTTTATATAAAAAAAATAATTGAACTCTTTTCACGTACTGTAAAATGTCTTTAAGTCTTTTGATTAGGGTTGTCACCCAAATAATGAATCATGATTAACTGCATTTGTCTTAGCTATTCAAATTCGGTTCTAAAGATTATCCCAGTTGAAAAGCTGTACATTTTGTTATAGCTATATAAGCAGAAAAAATAGGCTCATCAGAAGTATATGCAATTTTCAATAATTCAGCAGCACAGTCCCACTCTATGAATGTGCATGATCTACACTTTGTGGGTGAAGACACTTCCATTTCACAATAGTAATACTTATAGCGGAACTAGCAGAGCACAATTCTCAGGAACTGACCTGGTGCAAAGTGCCTATGACAGTCCATTATTAGCCTATAGAGACTGCATTGCTATGTGCTTTGATCAACATGTTAGCAAATACCATGGCTAAAGCAAGTCAAGGATTAGGAAGTGAGTCCACATACTTTTGGCCATATGGTGTATATACAGTCTATAGTTCCAACTTTTCTGTGAATGCACCCTCTCACTCTTATTCATACAGCTTGAATATTCTTGTTACAGCAGAGACTCTTGAGAACTGTAGCTTTCCAGTTCGCTATTGTTTTGGATAGTTTGCTGCTTGTTGATTTCCCACAAGCACTGTCCAGCATAGTCTGTCAAAACATTTCCTATAAAAGTTTATTTAAAGTATTTTAAATGCAGTATTTGACTGAGAGGACTACAGTCGCAGATTCTTTCATGGCAACATATAGCACACGAGCAGTTGGGCTTAAGCCTGGACTACCACAGGTGGGTTGAAAAATCAACAATGGGAACAGCTAACTGTTAACGGCTTTAACAGGTGTTTTTGTGTTCAGGTGTTATTAACAGCACTATTTGAGATATACTTTGCTATGTTTCCCACAGCTACTGAACGAGTAAACTTAAAACACCGTACATATTAGAGAACTTAAGATAAATGTCATTGTTGTGTTCTTCAGCACTCGTAACACAGATGTTGTTGATCTGATCTGTCAGGTTAGGACTTGTCCCCTTGTCTCCCATGATACCTAAAACAAACTGTCACTGCTGCAGGCTCTCCTGCAAACAACCTGTGCTATACTGGCGGCACGCATTAGCCTGCACTCTCAGGGTGCCTGACATACACCATGCAGCTTTAGAGCTTGCATGAAAAGATGCTAATGAATGACCCAATTGCTTATGCAGTTAAACGAGTCAGACAAAAGCCTTTCTAACTCGGTGACAATGTGCCCTCACACTTTGTGCATGAGCAGCCATGCCTGTCTTCGCCAAACGAACATGGTAAGAATGGCTATTGGAACACAAAGCCAGGTCCCGTGACGGAGCACTTCATGGAAAGAGCGGCACAGTTTTCCCAGAACGTTTCCATTTAAACAGTGTGCCCAAGAAAAGGAGAAGGCTGCCATGTTTCTGAGGTTGAAGAGTGAGTTTTCACCTGCTATTTCCACTGAAGCTGAGCAGTAGTGCTTTCATACTTTGTGTAGAACTGCAAATAGCTTAATCAACAAGGGTGTGAGGTGCCCCAGGGGTGGGGCAAAGGCAAATATCTTGTCTATCCAGTCCTGCTCTTACTATTATATGTAAAAATGCCTGCTTGTTTTTCAATACTGAGGATATTTATGGTAACTGATGTATGGCTATACAGCTGAGGACACTCATTACCAAAGAGGCCATTGTATGACCCAACATGGGTTAACAGCAGAGTCTAATCATATGACTGTCTTATGTCCACCAGCTACAAACGAACTCTAGTGAGGATTACTGTTAGATTCACTTTTTAAGCTAACCACAAGTCAAAATAGCTTGAAAAAGACTTCAAATATGTGTATACTACGTAATTTCCCATTAATAAAAATACACCATGAAAAAGAATAGACTGAACTATAAGACATTAGCAAGAAAAGATGTTTCCCTAAGTAAGGTTCAGGTGCGCTTTCCAGACTGCAGGCTAACTATAACAGTGCCACAATGGCTTCTTGATTATTGTGAAACATGCTTGGGTTTGCTACATGCTAACCCAAACATGACAGTAAAACAATTACTCTACTGCAAACATCATTCATAGCTTCGAGGTTGCTCTGCTACATTTTCAGAACAAAACAGAGAGTCAGAGACCCCCAGCAGTTCATCAATAATCGTCTTTCTTCTAAATGGAGAGGGTTGTGTTGTGTAACAGCCTATTAATAAGCCTTGCCTAGATTTACAGGCAGCAGTAGCAGCAATATGAAAGGCCTAGTGTGGCCTTTGCAGCTTTCCTGTTCATCAGAGTCCAACACACACATTCACAGTCTAAAATTAGAACCAACTGTCCTCTTGATATGTCTAATGTACGATGATATAATAGTATCACAAATCAAAATGTGGACATGCGGTACAGAACTCATTATTATGTTTTATCAGATGTTAAACAAATGGCAGGTCAAAAGGAGAGAACCTCTATTAGGCTACAGCAGAGAATGTATATGTAATTGTGTGTATCTGTATGTGTGTGTGTGTATGTTTGTGTATCGACCATTTAACCAGCGAAGGGCTAATCTCCACTCTAATGGAAAGGTGGTACAGGTCACGCAGCTTAGCCTCACACACAATGAATAAATGAATAAAGCTGCTCAGATCCTACTGAGAGTGATTGCGTTCCACTGCTAGAGGTGACAAACACCAGCGGATTTACACAGAGACAACCAACCACACAAACACTGTATACCTGCAGCTCTGGCTCTAGGTGAAGTTTACTGTGCCAACCTCTGCATTTATTACTGATGCACTGATCTGGATGACAGCTGGAAGTTCCATCATTTAGTTCAAATTCAACCAAAACCTCTGAAACGTATGACTGGCCTGACAATTTTGAATATGACTTCCTTGACTCCATCACATAACCACAGACAGACCTCTTTTCTTGCCCTTTTCTTTAACATGTATATGGTTTAACCTATGGGGTGCACTGATACCAGTACTGGCATCTGGCCAATACCGCACTCATTTACTCATGCTGATACCATGATACCATGTGACAAAAGCCGCATGTATGCTGCCGCACTAATGATCAAACGACTGGCAGTGAAGGAGGGTCTGCTCACAAAGATAAGTGTTACTGTCTCTGTGGAGGTCAGACACAAAGCTGCTGGTCACTTTAAACCGTCTGCCTTGGCAGATACCTTTCAGCCTGGAATACACTGTGTGATTTTAAAACACACACAAACACAATCACAGCCACTTCCTGATATGGGTGGAGAGACATGGCTCGCATAATCAGAACCACTTCCACAATTACAGCTGTATCACAGAAGACTCTACTCCAAACACAGTTCGTGCAGCACAGTTGCTCTGCAACTTCAACACCAACAAGATCACTTTTTAGTGATTTATTTTTCTTGTTTATAGTACTATAGAAAAGGGGAGCCTGTGATTTGTCTGGAATCCTATAGAGCTTGTGCTTCACTTCCACGCAGGTGAAAAGAAAAAGGCATGCATTCTAACCGACACACCATGAAACACTAATTTAAATTGAAGCGTGTCCATCAGAGGGTGACTAAAATCTGTTAAAATATTATTGTTTGTAAGAGCAAATTTGAGAATTGAGAGTATGTGAGTACTTGTTTGGGAATAAACAGGTACTGAAAATCTGTAAACTGTTGTTCAGGACAGCCCTACTGAATTGGCCCCCGGAACCTGTTATTTGGTAAAGGTTTGAAAGTATGAAAGTAAAGTGATAATGAACAGACAGATTAAGCCATGAGCCAAGTTCTTATTGAACCAGATTTCATATTTGGTCACGGAACAGTGAAGGTGCAGCCTTCAGTGCAGAGCTCCAGTTATGGCAGAGTGAAAGTGATGTTGAAGCAGTACTTACGAAGAAAGTGTTTCTCCAATAAGGCAATCTCGAGGTGACCTTTAACTTCATTGAGTCTGTCCGACTCAGTTCTCTGGTAGTCCTGGATGGCAGCAGCCATGGTGATAGACCCTGGGCCAGCCTGGAAGCACAAAACGAGAAAGACAGAGCAAGATTGTGAGGTTATATACCACAGGTATGCACTCAAGGAACACCAAAACAACAACAGACAGTGACAACTGAACACGCCTTCAGTAAATAGGCTAGTTGAGCCTATAAACTGGGTTTAGGTGAAAAAACATTTTAGGACCATTTGATGTGTTTGCAAAGGGCTTGTCAAAGATGGAACTACATATACAGCACAAATGACCTGACAGACACAATATTAAAGGAGGTGCATTTGCTGATTCGCAGCATTTAATACGTAAAAAAAAGAACTGTCCAGATGCAAAACAGATCAACTTAACAGAGGCAACACACTTTTTACAGTTGTTTCTACAGATGCTTCACATTTCACAGTTGCTTTGCTGCTCAACAGGTTTTATCTCCTGCATCAGTTAAATGATTCTCCATTATGACTCAGTAAATCAACCATGCAGTCGCTCATAGTCACTCGGGCTCCATGACTTCAGCCTGGCCAGGACATTAAACCATCATCTTCCTGGGTGTACAATATTACCAGGATTCTACAGAACAAGGCTGAGGTCACCAATCAAAGGCCCCAGAGGGAGCTGTATCCAAGGTAACTGGGGCCAAAGTAGCCGCCCTTCAGAAGCTCGTATAGACGCAACCTGTCAACTGATCTCACCAGCAAGGAAAAAGCAAAGCGAAGACAAAGTCCCATTTGTAGTAGGAAAGTAAACATGCATGCAAGAAGGAGAGCACCATGGTGGACGAAAGTATAGAAGAAGGAACAATCAGTTCTCACAGCCATTTAACATATGCAAACATGACATGATCTTCTTACCCTGTATAAACAAAACTGGAGCCCTCTCAGCAAGAAACTGGTCTTAACTCCAACAACAAGAAGAGGCCGGACAAGACATGTAAATTACGTCCATTGGAAATTCTTTGTCTTATTACTAAGTGACGGAATGTAAAGAAGCCTATTCTCTGTATCTTTAAGCAACCTGCTTGTGTTTTTTTCTGTTGAGCCTGTTCAGCTACCTTGGGTGGAGTCAACCCAACCCACTTTATTTTTTCAGCTCCACACTGCACCATGATAGAGCGTCTTATTTCAAGTGTCTTAACAGATCTTCTGGATTTTCTGCTACATCCACTCATCAATTGTCACTGGACGGCACATGCACTACAGTCAGTTATGTAGAAATAAATATAGTATTTATAAATATTCCCAAATGTAATCCACTTCAACAAAAATAGGGTAATAAAAAAAAAGAAAAAATATAATATAACCTTTCAACACATGCAAGGCAACCTTTAACATGTGTGACTGCTTAATATTAACATTCTGAAATTAATTCCAAATGCAGCATATGTATCAGAGTGAAATTATCTGTCAAGAAATGTATATGATGTGGTATATACAGCAGATACAGTCATGAAAAATTGTGTCACCATAATCAATAATCAATAGCCTGAACAATTTTCCTTCTCCTGTTAAATGCCACACATGACCTACAGAGTGCTCCATTCAGGGGCAAATATCAGTCAGTGCAAAACCTGAGGCTATTTTTCTATAGACAGATTAAGAGCAGTTCAGGATTAAAATGGAAACTCTCATTAATAGTCGTTTAGTTCTTGGCTTTACTTAATTTGAGCATGGCACACTGTTCCAGAGAGATAGTATTATATATATTTAGTTCAGCATCGATTTGAGATCACACATGAATTTTTAAAGGAAATACAGCAGTAGAGTCACTCCACACGCACTGTGTATCACAGTGCAAATGTACATCACAGTTTGCAATTAATCCCCAATCTCAACCAGACTCCTCAGACTCTCATTAACAATAAAAAAGAAAACGTGAATAATTATGCTCCTGCAGTTCTAATCATCATCTAACCCTCAGGGGCCTCTGCATTCTGATGAGCTGAGGTAGGTGTGAATGTAGAAGGTCGGTGTAAAAGTACCCTGTGACAGAAGAAAAGTTGCTACCCTTGGTCATTCGGTGGTTAATCAAGCATTAAAACTCTTGCACATCTGTACTTTTATCTCAATAGGTAAGAGGTCATACTTTTGCATAGTTTGCTCCTATTTTTGGTAACATAGCACATATTTTGCTGCTTGAGAAAGATATGCACTTGAAGCATTGGTTAAAGTAAAGATGATATTTTATATGCCTCAGGAGTCCCTAACATCCTTACTTTGTATACTGCAATACTTATAGCAACTTCTAGCAGCCATTTTTATGATGTTGTGAGCATAAGACTCCCAAGGCTTGCTGATATTCCTTCAGCAATTACTTACTGCATCAGTCCTGTCTGTGTCCTGTTTGTGGCCCTTACAGGCCATATATTCCATATTTTGAAACACTGATGTGGTTGTATGTTCCAAAATGGTCTGATTTTGCAGTACATTTGAATATATGATGGGTAAATGGTACGCTTTGAACCTTTGACAGTGATTACATATCACTTAAAAAGGATAGAAAATTTGTTTTTTCCAGACCCCTTTAAATTCAATGACTAGGAAGGTGACAATGGTGTACTGTTACAGTACTTTAAAAATGGATTTCTAATGTGACAATGAACCTAAAACCTTGATTGAAAAGTTTTGATTAAAATATATTGTGTTAACCTACCAATTACAAACAGGTATTCTCTAGGATTAGCGATTACACCAGTCTGATATCACATATCATTATTGTGCAGATATCAGCAGAGAATGCGGGGCCAGAAATAGGAAGGAAAGAAGAATTATACTGATCCAGCTCTGTAAGAAATCCTGCCTGAAATAGCTGACACTCAATCTGTGTGATGTGGTAGCAAGGGCTTCAATCAAAAACAGCTTATTTTAAATCTTAGATGCTTTTAAATGAAACCCTGAAACACTGTTATTGATACTGACCTGTATGCTTTCAAACAGTATTTCAATGTGCTATTAAAATATGACACATGATCTAAATGGGAACGTTTTGTTTATTATAAAAAACATTACGTTCTAGCTAAAGCTGGAAAGGCTGAATGATATATTAGAGTTAAATGACATATTTAGCTCACTGTTCTTCACTCAGTGGATGAGAAAGAGTGCAACCATTAGATTAGGCAACACAAATGGTGGCCTACCAATAAAAGGATTTTGTCTATTTTTAATAATGAGTAAAATATTTAGCTTAGTTTATACAACATATTTGAATGGTGCTGGACATGTACACCATTTTTAAGCCATTATGTGAGGGTTAAAGCCAGGGTTCACTTTAAGGGAAAAATAGCAGACCACTACCTGTACCAGTATCAATTCTGTCCAATGTTCAAGGTTTCAAAATCAGTATTTGGTAAGAAACATTGTTCTTCCATCTCTATCTAGGATCTCTACTTTCATATCTGTATGATATGAAATCAGTACATTAACTCATATAACTGAGGGCACTAAAACATTGTTTAGAGTGTGCAAATTTACTGCTGGCCAAAGCCAACACTACACTAACTTGACCATCAGAAACTGCCCAGAATGCACAGACCTGGCTTACTAGGAAGAAAGCTGAAATACAAGGACATGAGTGCTGAAGATTTCTCAGAATCAAACACACTTAACAATAAACAGCCACTTACAGGGTCACGTAGCTCCTCTGCATCTTTGATGGACACCCGAGGTTTTATCAAGAGGTCATCATTACATTCGCTGTCTGACGCATTGGGCGACTCAGCAAGGTCCAGGAACTCATCTCTCTTCTGTCCTCGGAACCTTATCTTGTCCAGTCGCTTTAGCATCTTCAGTACACAGTTTCGCGTTTTTATCTTAGCATGGTGAATGGCGACCCTGCAGTGACAAAAAACAGGACACCTGGAAATAAATCACTCTGATTATTAAGTACAGTGAACGTGTGGTTGACCACAAGTCTGACTACAGGGAAGAGGCACAGACGAAGAAGAGTAAGGCACACCGATAAGGTAAAATGGGTGGAGTCTCAGTATCAAGTATATGATGTAATGTAATGACCCTACAATAAAATTCCTCTGGTAATACATGCGTTCAGTCACTGCTTGTTTCTTATCACACTTGAATAAACTGGCTGTTAGATAAAGACACACCTATGACTAGAGGACAGAAAATGCCAAGCCTATCTGGGGAGAAACTCTCTCGCTGAACAAGAGAGCCCATTAATAGTGTGACAAAGACATCCTCTCTTGGCAAACTGAGTTCACAGCACTGGAGGAATTTGTGGCTAACAGGCAGACTCTCTCTCACAATAAGAGCCACTCTCAGCATCAGGGTTTGAGGCCTGTGAACTGAACCGGCCTGACTCCGGGAAATTACCGGGCTACTGGGAAAAGCTGCACAAGAGAAAGAGAGCAGAGGAGGTAGGGTGTGAGAGAGGCTCCTGTAATGTACAGTAGGTTGATTAGCTTTGTGCTAGTGCTCCATGAGCATCCAGGGCTTCTAGGTCCACTGTTGATCACTGCTAAGCTGGATACCTTTGCTATTATGCTGAGCTGATTATGGCAGGCCGTTCCACAATTGTGGTGAGGTACGGGATGAATGTTTATATATGCAATTCAGGAGTAAAACCTAGTCTGTTGTATTTAATAGCATAGGCAAAGTTGTAACAACACTGACAAAATGACTGACTACATTCTGAGCTGACTACATTCTAAAATAAAAATCTTGCCTAATAATAGACTAAAACAAAATCATGAATGTTTCAGTTGTTTTGAGATATCCGCAATTCAAAAAAATTATCCTTCATTATTATTATTATTATGTTTCTGTTAAGTTGACAAAGTATTGAGAAAAGATTTATTACCCAAATACTTTTATTTATATTTATTATTTATTTTTTATTTATACTATTATTTTTATTATTATTTATTAAATGTATTTTTTTTACTCATATATAATATTTATGATGCTAATACACTTTTTTTTACCACTTTTTACCACAAAAAAGACACACTCACTCTCATTCATTTTTTTAACCCCTTCATCCTTTTGGGTCGCAGGGGGTGCTGGAGCCACCCAGTGGGTAGAAGGCAGGAAACACCCTGGACAGGCTGCCTGTCCATCACAGGGACACACAGACATACGTATATACACACACACACAGTGTAATTTAGGGGTGCAATGTAGCATCTCCAGTTCACGATCTAATTTATAAAGTGCACAACAGAGATAGAAACTCTCTCCCACAGAAACCACTTTTCTCAGCCTCAGTCCTTTTCTCTGTTACAAGGTGATGTCATCTCGTAACACAATCTTTATGTGCTGCCCGTACGGGCAGACCTTGTAGCAAGATACCACAAGATGCTAACCAATCAGAACACAGTGAGCAGGTCAACCATTCAGACCACACTGGGCTCATTGGGCTCAAAAATCAATACAGCTATTTCGAAAGCTGTAGCTGTCACTGCCCTCATACCCATGCATCCTTTATGCTGGCATAGATGTCAAGCAGTACATCCACTAGAGGGCAGTCCCGAGTCAAAAGTTTCTGGCAACATCAAACATGGTGACGGTGGAGGAGTTTGTAATGTAACTACTACAAAAGAGACAACACTGTGGAGCGTGGTGGTCTATGAGACCATTCAATACTTTGCAATACGTGGATGGAGAATTTCTTTCACTTATTTTGCCATTGAGAGAAACTGACTGATTGTGTCTCATTGGCGGTATTGGCTACACTGCTCCCATAATTTCCAGTGGTACTGCTCAGTTCTATCCACTTCCATAAGCTTTCAGAAAGCGTTCACAAATGCGAAATGAACCTAGAGTACGGACAGAAGGCTCAGGCCATATCCGTATTTAACGTTGAGCATAAATGAGCCTTAACAAGGTGCTTCAGACAGAGGTAAATACAGAAGTACGGTATGAGCAATGTGTTTTTGTAACACTAAAGCATGTACATCTATTCCAGTATATATCTAATCAAATGTAAAATTATGAACTTTGAAAATGGGCATAATAGGTTCCTTTTAATAGCTGAAAAATAAGTCTGGAGCTTGAGGGGTTATTAATACTGCTACATCAATTATGCAAACAGGCCTCACAGTTCTCCGAGCCTAAAGCCTGGGTTTACAAGTTTGGCACTTTTTTCCCTAGAGGGTCGAATATTCGTAACGAGAGAGCAAAGACTGCATTTTCTAGACGTTTCCAGGTTATATTTCAGCAACTTCAGGAAATGTTGCAACATAAATCCACGCACGGCTTTGCTTAGATCTGTCACATGTCGTGGCACAGTCTGCGATAAAGCGGAGGTGCTGGCGACTACAGCAGCACATGTCTTGCAAGATTAACAGTTGAAAAAAACACACTGAAACTCCTTTTGGGAGCCGAAAGCCCATACAGAGTAGAAAACGCTGCTGCTCTGCCAACTCACTATTCAGTGCAGGGGCTTGACCTCCGAGCAAACAAAAGCCAGTCTGGGGACAAAGCATGGGGGACCGCGTTCCAAAACTCCAAAGCGTCGGCTGCGTTCCCATTTTTCTCCTCGTGAAAATGACAGGGCCCAGACTCCAGCCTCTACCACCTCAATCACTAACATCCCACACTAGGAATCTCATGAATGAGCAAAGACCCTGGTGACAGGGTGCAACTACTGGGATCTGTTTATAGATAGGCTTCCTCTATAGATTAGTTAAAGGAAAGGGGCACAGGAAAGAATAGAGATGAGAATAGGACAGCCAGTAAAACATGTGCTGTCAGGGAAGAACCTATCATTAGAGAGGACCAGATTTACTCACAGGACAAAAAAATTGTACAGGGATATTGTTCTACAGCGATTTCTACAGTATTTAATCAAAAAAGACCTGAACAAAAGATCTGACCATTAATCGGTGAGCTAAAGCATTATTTACTGCACTTAAGTAAGAGGTTGCTTTAAGCATGCCCAGTTGGAAATATTAAAATAACAGAACACAATACAGTTACCACAGAGCTGCCAGGCAAATCTGACAACCAAACAAGTTCTCAAGGTTCAACTCAGCAGGAAAATACACATGTGAATTAAACAAAGAGCAGTGCTACAGCTCAAACCCTGATGTCAGTAGCCTAACAATTTCCATTCAAACAGAAAAAATGTTTCCCACAAAGCTAAAAAATGGAATGAAAGCATTTTCCTTCAATGATAAGGATAAATAAGTTTTCCCTGACCTTATGAATAATGTGAAGCGAACTGGCTAGAAGTAGTTAAGGGCGGGTCAGTGTTTTCTTGCCATTCAGACCATAAAGCTGCAAGCAGGGCTTGGTCTAGCTGTGCCAGGCTTTAGGTGGAGCTATGGTTAAACGTTTTAAGCTGGGAGTCACAAACATAAATGATGAATCAAATGAAGGTTTGATCACGTTAAAATACTGTAATGAGCAACATCATGCGGTGGCCGCACCATGTTGTGTACTCAGGTGAGCCTGTTTGACGGAAATCAACAGGGTGTTGAATTTCAATGGTTTATTGATGAATGCCACTCTTTCAGCTACGACCTGCTTCCAGCTATTAGAACATCACAGGCCAGTGTAACCTCCAAGATTGCCTTACATTTGTAATTAAGAACACTAGGCTACTGATTCCTTTAAGATTACTTACTTGCCAATAACACATGCTTTAAAATAACCTCACACATATGCAATAACCCACAATCTGCCCATCACCACTGTATCATTAGCATGCAGCTATTTCCTATCCAGCTATCGCGTTAGACTTTCACCCCTGCATCTGATTTCTATCATGGGTCCTTGTTCAATGCTAAGTCATGGCTCTAAATTATTTTCAAATGGTTGGTTAGACGTGCGTCTCTCTGCTCGAGCTCTGACGGCGCTCAAGTATACAGTTACCACTGCCATCGTGAATCAGTTCTACTCCCTTCCACCAAGATGTCCAAAAGGGCTCTGTCCAATTTTTTATATTATGTCTATTGATACCTGACATCTGTGTTTCAATACAATATTACCAGGCCAAGTTTTGTGATGCTATGCTCAATAGATGTTCCCCATCCCTACTCATTATTCATTACTCATAGGTCATGTCCTGTAGTACAACTGAACACACAACTGTATATAATGCTACACACGTGCAGCTACAAAAAAAAAATAAACTCACCAGCACTTGGATTATACGGTTTTGGTCCTTTGCCCATTAGAACCCCTAAAAGTAGATGATCAGAGATCAGTGTCAGTAATGAGCTACAAAAATCAGACTGCTACAATACAGGCACTCCTCCAGCCCTTTAAAATGATTGGGGAACGTGCAGTGTACATTATCAGAGGTAGAACATAGTTTCTTACATTTCTAAATCCATTCGTAATGGACTCTCTACAAAGTGGACACGAGATGTCAATAAAAGGCTGCAGACGATAAACAACATCAATTTTTTATTCGCTGTAGCGTTCAGCTGATGGCCGTTCCTTTTATGTTAGGGCGTGCTGAGAGGGGGAAAAACTTTATCACACTATCGCCAGCTGCCACTCTACAGATAAATACACACAAGCTGTTTACTTTGTATCAACGCTGGCTTTTCAACACACTTTGTTCTTGTGTTAGAACTACAGCTGTTACAACTATGAAGTCAAGTTTAAAACCGCCACCCCCCGACAAAAAAAGGCAAGCTGCTGTAACTGGAATATGTGGTCCTGTCAATACTGTAGTAAGTAAGGCCTTGACCCCAAATGGCACTCCCCACTGTGCAACAGCCTAGGAATCAATATAATCATCATGCAACCAAAAATTTCCCTTTATACAGCCGGTGTACCGCAGGACTAGGAGAACACTGATATTACTGCAGGCTAGATTTAATACAGTTGACAGAAACTTACAGAAAGGCTAAACAAAGGCTCATAACAGTAATTTAGTAATCAATAACTGCATTTCTTATAATTCCACAGAATGTAAGTGTTGTACACTTTGCAGTACGGCCAGTTGTATGGCTAAACCCTTTGACATGGTATGCAGTACTGAAGATTATGATTACTGGTATTAGTAATAATGTTAATAATGATAATATGCCTTTTGCCCATTGAGCACTGGGATAGGCTCAATAATAATAATAATAATAATAATAATAATAATAATAATAATAATAATAATAATAAAAGCCTGTTTGGATCATTTGAACATCTGGATTCATCCAACACTCCAAACAAATACAAGCCAAAATGACATACTACCATACTAAATAATAGGGACTGGAGGGAAACAATACAGCATATTATTGTGATATTTTGAGAGGCAATATCATATTGATTCAGGAATGCCAAATATCAATATTATATTTTATTATATTGTAGTGACCCGCTACAGGCTGGTGCTAGCTCTCTGGAGACACTCTGGAGATGCGGCTATCCAGATGGCCACATGCAAAAGCTCATGGTAGACGCGCACCTTCCGACAGTTCATGTTGTTAGGTGTCGTTGTCTGTTGGTTATGTGTACATGTTTAAAGTGCCGGGTATTTGTGTTGGAGGGTTGGTCACTGTCAGGGTGAAGAGCGTGGCTGGTGGTGACCTCCCACCGTTCCGCTCTGCATGTGCCTTGCCTGCTGTGTGTTTAATAAAGAGCACGTCTTGCAGTAGAATCATGGCCTCCCGTGTGTGTTACTCTCTGCTGAAGCTATGATATGAGCTGCATATACAAATTAAACTTTTACAACTACAATAATAAAAACAACTGATTTGAGTAAAGCAGAAAGGATCCATTAAAGGATGCATGTGTGGAAGTAAACGGAAATGGATTCCTATGTTACTACAAGTAGTAGCTTAAACTTTTCCTCTGGGGACATAATTTACAGTTAGAAGGAGGTAATTCATCACAAAGTATATGCAATATACGCTGCTGCAATACTTTGCATCTCGCAAAATTCTAATAACATAGTATCGGGACTTAAGTATCGCAATACTATTGTATCATGGGGCCTTCTGTGATTCCCACTCCCACTTAATAGCACATCAAAAGGGAACATCATCACTACTACATATGGCATGTGCAAGACAGTATAGTATGTGGATTGGACGCAACAAGAGTGATTAGCATAGGATAATCGTTTTCTGGAGAATCGATAGTCGTTTTCTGTCTCTCACAATACGACAGCCTAAATAGCACTATCTGACAGCTGTTGGTGAAACAGGCACAGGGGCTGATCAGGAGGAGGAAGCAATGAAAAGAGCAGACAGGCGGGCTGCCACACAGACACTGGCTGTAAGGAACCCGCCGAAGTGCAAGAGCTCCTAACCAGACTGGAACAAAGCTAAGGATCCGCACACGCCCTGCAATGTATGAGATCAGCGGATGGAGAAGATCTGAAGTTTCATACTCACCCTGCTCGCAATTCGTGGCGGAGTTTCATTAACGGGAGCGTCGCCCCTCTTCCTCCTCTTCTCCGCCGCCTGCTGCTGCTGTCAGACCACCGAACAACAACCACCGCGAAACCCGCTTCTCTGAACGCACCAACACCAACACTAAACTCAAACCACAATCCCCGACCCACACAGGCGAGCACTTCTCCGCCGGACCGTCGGACAGGGCTGCATGGCAGCTGCTGAAAAGCCCTGCGATGGTGTGATTCAGGCTGCTGTTGATTTTCAGAGACGCTTGATTCCCACACCAGGAAATGTCGTCAATGACAGCGACGGGTGGTCTTAAAGGAGCCGCCACTTAGAGCTGGTTTCAGCAAGTTCAAACGTAACTACCGGGGTTATAACGTGTTTATTAAGGGTTTAGTAACGAGGTTAAAATTTACACATAAATGATATTATTATCAAGGCTGTCTGGGTCACAAAACGAGTGTTTACGTTGAGTTTGCTAGCTAGTTAGCGTGGCTAAGCTAACGCTACTCTTCATTCACCACCTTCTCCTACCAGGTGTACAAAACCACGATTAAAAAGGTTGCTAAAGTTTTTTTTTCAGCCCGCTTGATTAACATGGCTAAATAAACACTGTTTGTGTGTGATAGTGTAATTTTCACCTCCACTTCTGCTAATAAGAAGTGACTACCAGGTTCGGATAGCTAACTCGGTTCAGTTCAGCACTGATGCTGAAACTTCTAGATCGCTGCCGCCGCCGTTATGGCTGCTGGCCGGATGCTGTTATTTTAAAAATCTGAATTTTCCTTTTTTCGGTTGCTGTGAGGAAAAATCATAAGAAATGAACATTTAAAAAAACAAACATTTGAGACTGTAGATGTTCGCTATTGTACAGTTCAAGTCATATGTCCCCAACAATCTTGTTTCCCCACCTCGTCTCTGCCGCAGTTTTGTTTCCCAAGTTTTAAAGGAGCAATATGTAATATTTTTAGTTTAAAACATTTCAAAATTAACTAAATAAATCCACAGAATGTGAAAAAAGAACAATTTTCACTGTGTTGCAGAGATATCTACTGGAATTAGCATGCTAGCGAACCGACTGACCTGGGTCATCTTGTCTATTGTCAATTTAAGGACAGGTAGAAAATGAACAAAAGAGTAAACATAACAGTGGCTGAAGCTGAAAACGACCATTACCACTACTGCCACCCTCTCTCAGCAATCATCCACATTCAGCAGCTAACAATAGAAGTGATATAAATAGAAGCAAACCCAGAGTTAACATTGGCGTAGCTTTCCACCGCTGGAGACACTCTATGCCAAAAAAGGGATGAGGTTTTATTCTGAATTCGTAACATATCTTCTAGATTGGTAAGAATTAAAAATGGACTGCGTATTCTCTGGTGATTATGTTTCCCTCTACTGTTTGGAGTATGAATTTGACAGGCTGTGTCATTTTACAGACTGTTCCTTTAATACAACAGACCTACAGTACAGCTGATGACGTCATCAACCTTACATATATTACTTAACATTACATTACTATTCTGAACTCATCTGAAACAATGAGGCTAAAGACGTCTGTGCAATATATTATGTATCATCTTTGGACCTGTGACACACTTTTAAAGAATTAATATATTGCTAATGATGTATGGGTCAATAGTATGAGTGTGAATGTGAACCTTTTATCCGCGTAAGTATGTCTGTGTATATATGTGCACACACATACACATATGATACATATATTGCGTATGTCTGTATATAAATACACACACATACATACACATCCTCATATATGTATATATTGAGGACTGTTTAAGGTGGTGAATTTTATTGTAGGTAAACTTGCAGTTCTTCTGGTGGAGTTATGCTGTTAGATCCTAAGAAAAAGTGAAGTTTTCATTGCTTTAATTGTTCTGTCTATTGTTGTAATTGTTCAAACCCTATTTTGAATATTTATCCTTGTGCTCCCTCTAGGGGGCGAGCAAAGATCATACTGTATTTCCTATTGTGTGAAGAGACAAAGCTGACAGGCTTTTATAGCAGAAAGGAAGACAAAGAATGAAAGAAAACTGGTATTTTTGTTGTCTCATAGCGTGATATACAGTTCTCTATCCAGTGTATCCAAAGAATAATCTCTACAGAAATCAGAACGCATGTGTACAATGACAAATTAACAATTAAGAAACACGTTCATTTATAAAACCATTCTGAAATTCATTTATTTACAGCTTTTCACTGTTTCAGTGCCAACAAACATATCAATTCACATGTGCATCCAGTGTCTCTGACTACTGTTCACAAGCAATTGGTGAATGTGAAAGCTGAGCAGGTAAATACACATAAATCATAGGGGCATATAAAATAGGTAGCTCCTATTTCAGACTGCTTATTCCTTTACTTACACCATAAAAGTGTTTCATTGGTCCAACCTAAAACAATTACTGTAATTTGTTACAAGCACATGAATTAGGTTCATTTTTCCTAACAAAGGACTCTGAACAAAGGCTTCTTTGAATTAAAATCATTTTTTGAATTGAGTAAAACATATTCAGTTGCTTGTACCAAATTGAAGCCATTTTTTTAAGTTGCACTTTTTAGAGTGCACTTTTCTTAGCCACTTCTCAAAAATCCATGTAAAATGACTAACACCTAAATCCAAATATTTATTTCCAATTTAACTTAAAATTTTGGCTATGATTCATCCAACGTTGAAGGGGAATCTCTACATAATTAAAGCATCACAGTGTGAACAAAGTCATTCAGGGTGGTTTTGTCAGAATTGTCCACAGTGCTGGTGTTAGGAACCAGAAAACTATTACAGGATATGTTTACAAGTACATTGCTTGGTGACTGAGAAATTGTTTTTTGGTAGTTTTGAGCGAAGGTTTGAGCTTAAAACATATTTTGTTTAATTCATTCATTGTGGAGGGATAAATACAGGGTGTTCTAAGGCAAAATAGTCCCCAAATCTCATAGTTTTGATTTGAAACTTCTTTACCATCAAAAACATTACTTAGAAGACATGGGTACTTTCACTGGTGGTTTAGGTTAATGAATAAAATGGCTATATTTGTGTTATGACAGTTTTTGGGATCACAACGCCCGGTTCCCAACATTAAAGAAATATGATCTGGTGTGCGTTTATTACAGCGAACCACATAAAACCACTCTGAATGACTTTACATCTCAATGACTATGCACATCTTAAAAACTGGTAGTTTGTACTTCTGGAGAAAAGATGAAAAGACAGCACTGGTAAATCTAAACAGGTTGTTTATCCCTGGATCCTTAGCTGTAGCTTAGCTGTAAGGAATTAAGTTATAGGCAGCGATGAAGGGTTCCTTTAATTTGGTTTTGGATGAAATATGGTAAGAACAATATCAGCAACATATATTTACTTAATACCAGCTATCTACAACCATAGATGCCTGCATTTACCTTATGTGCGTTCGTTTAGAGTAAGTACAGCCGTGGTCTGGCCATTACATGAATTATCTACAAAAAACCCCAAAGCAAACAAACTGATAAAATGGTCCCTGAATCAACAAGCGAGGGAGGAAGTGTTATTTATCATTTAGTGTTCAGCAGAGCCCAATCAGACATGTGAGGTTTACACAGTTTATACACTCGTCATCAAAATAATAGATGCACCCAGAAGGAAGTGTGGGATTGCAATGCTATTGGGAAGGAAGATAAATTACTAAGATTAATAAATGATTACTAGGAACAATAAATGATGATAAATTTAGACTGATATGGACAATATTTAATGAGCTACACATAAGTAGCGAAGTAACGTCTCTCAGTATGGCGTTGGACCACCAAGTTTGCTAATGCAACATGGCAGACGTCTCGGCATGGAGTTGTAGAGGTTCCTAATGGTGTCCTGTGATAATCCATCCCATGCAGCTTGAATATTCTCACACAGTTCCTGCAGAGTGTGCGGTAGGTGTAGAGGTGGAGTGACACCAGGCCTTCTGGACATGTGACACGTGACAACAAACCGTTCATCTTGGTGCTGACCCCGGTGCTTCCACACACTTAAACGTTGGTCGTCTCCACCAAGACAAAAGCGGGACTCGTCACTGAAGATGACCCTCTGCCATTCTGAGTCACTCCATGACAGTCTGGCACCACACTATTTAGCAACGTGGGCGTGGTGTTAAGGATAGTTGTCATATCGCTCTGTGTGCATGTGGTCCTGCATTGTGCAGCTGTCTGCCAATGGTGCCGGCACCATTCGGATGACTCATAAAAGGCACCACTGCTCACTGAATGTCTGCAGTCATGGCTGTTGGGTCAGTCAGGTACACACCTGAGCATGAAACTTGAATCATTTGCATGTCTCACGATGTCAAACCCACCCACCAAGTTTCATTCCTGTGGGTTGATTCCCTCTGGGTGGAAGTATTTGTGCAACTATTCTTTTGACGATGAGTGTATTTATAACATGAACACTAATTAGGCAGAGGCTGAGAAATGAAGGCATGCTTTACTTAAGAATGCACATTCTTAGGCATTCTTCAGCTTAAAAACACTGTCTGGTGTTGAGAGTACAAACATTGGTAAAACATAATGAAAACAGCATTAGATATAGAAATATCTAATATAATATATGCCATTTAGAGTATCACAGTATATTGGACTGACACTGGATGAAACACTCCTTCATTAGGCTAAAGGCAGAACACTGGAATAGTCCGTAGTCATACGGATGGCCACACAATATTCAGCGTTCAAAATAACACAATTATGTAACAGTAAACAAAGATAACAAAAGTAAACATTCATTATTGGCAACTTGTTACACGGGCTAATTACAACTCATTTTTACAAACCCTATTAACAGCTACAATACAAAAGAGCTACTGTACACATTACTTACACTTCAAAAGCCATCGTTTTTAGACTGAGGAAGTCTATGAGGGAGGTTTCTCACAGCCACAGCTGCAGTGATTCACATAAAACGTTTCATTACTGTAGTTTGTCACCAGTGCAATCCACTCGAGTAACCTTGAACAGACACAACCACAAAAATGTCATCCTTGTTCCGTGCACCCCAAGCAGTTTAGTACTATGGCATGCTGGGATATGTAGTAACCAGCGCTCTCTTGGCCTCAAGTAAGGATTTACACATGCTTCCCTTTTTCTCACTCAAGTTCTCTGGCAATACTGGACTCCATAGGAGCACAGTGTTCTGCAGGCAGTGACTGTCCTCCACAGAATCACAGAACCACACAGCTACATCTCGGATGCTACACACGTCGCTTGTAGTGCTCCTTCAGATTGAGGTTTCATTGCTCCCGCTGAAAGAGAGATCAGACAGGGACAGGTTCAGTCAGCTGCAAAAAATACAAACAAACAGGCAAATATCATGTAGCGGTTGTAACAAGATTCAGCCTCTATAACTCGGTGGTGGTTTCGGGTTATACCTTTCAAACTTCCGTATACTGTAGAATACTCATAATTAGCACATACTCATATTAGCAAGAGTGTAGAAATCCTACTCACAAAACAAGCAAGATGATGTCATCAACAAAGAAAGCCCATGTTAATACCCACCTCACTACCAGGGTTGGTTCTAACAGTAATGAAAATATCTAAAATATATAATATATCTAGATTTTAAAATAACTAAATATATAATATCTATGAATGTGTTAATTTTGCTACATTTGCCAAGTACATTGTCACCCTCCCCTCATGTCAATGCAATCACAATCTGAAAGAGTTTGATACAGTACTATTGTCAACGATTCAAAATATATCTTCTATTCCTCAAACCTCACTGTCCATATATGGTATTGATGTGTCATTCACAAAGCCAATTCGTTTTGTTCCATTATATATCTGACTTTAGATCTACAGCCAAATCTAACAAGAATGATGAGGCTTACAGGCTTACACTTAACAGTTCCAACTGTATGAGATGTCTGAAACAACACATATTAGAACCAGTATTATATTTCTGCCTATCTCCACCTCTAATATATATGTATATATCTTTATAACTCTTAATATATATCTCACTTAATATATATTTCACTTAAAGCTCTAGTTACTCTTTCAATTTGTATTTCATGATGGACAGACCGATAGAATTGGTCCAAACCTGCTTAGAAAAGAATCTTGCTATATCAATTAAATGTATTTGATTTACTTCCACCAGTATTAGCAGACTGCAGTGCTGCTTGTTATGATGATATCATGCAGTGCATGTGTTTCTCAACCTTGGCCCTGGAGGCCCAGTTTAAGTGGATGTTTAAGTGTTTTTCCTGCTTTAAAACACCCACTTTAACACAGTACTGGGCTGTTAATGAGCTGATTAGTTGGATCAGGTGTGCTGGGAGCAGGACAAACACCTAAAAATGCAGAGCAGTGGGCCTCCAGGACCTGGGTGGAGAAATGCTGTAGTGCTGTGTAGTCCATTGGGGTTGTATGCAATAAACAGTTATAGCCTAGAATATGTAGGCTACTTAGTATACTTAATTAATGCATACAGAGCAAAAGAGGTGATCATTAGATTCTTCCAGATTTTGCAAGGAGGAACAGTAAGATGCTTTTTAACAATTGAAGTTATCATGTGGACAAAAACTTTTGGCATTTGGCAGTTGAAAGACTCTTTGTAATATAACTGACTGAACAGAAATTAAACTATAAGAACAGCCCATTTTAAAAGAGCGGTTTTAGTGAAAGGCAAAAATGCAATGTGTTCCCCATTCCTCCATCCTACTGAACGGCAAACATTTTACATATATAATTAAACCAGAATATTAAACACAGATTTAGACCATTTCTTTTAGAATATTCAACACTGGAATATTAATAATTATAAATAAAATATAATTTTTTATGGCATATATATAGCCCTCTAGTGTCAGCTGGGGAGGGTAGTGGGTGCATATTGAATAGTGTTATTCATAAATGAGCATTTTTGATCAGTTAATTAATTAATGTTACAGAAATCTGTAATCAGAAAACTGCAAACTGGTGGAAAAACCCACAGATTTTATGCCCTTGTTGTGATGTTTGCCCTCATTAGCACTCAGACTTTTATCTGTTTAAACCACTTTGGGGCCAAAAGAGGTCAAATACACTTTAAGCAAAGATTTGGGAAGGAAAACTGTCAAATCTGTATTTAGGTAAAACCTGCACTACATACCAAGGACTTTTGAAGGACTGTGTGAAAGTATGGAAGAAAGGAGGCGCTGCTTACTCAGAGTCTGTCTCCTCAACTGCGAGGGCGGGGCTTGTGCCCAGCTCCATGGTGACCCCGTTGAGTGTGGTGGTAATGGGGAGAGCTGGGGGTTTGATAATGATGCTGTGGCTCTCAATGCCGGAGCGAAAGCCTTCGTTGGACCCCTCAGACGGACTCTTACACGGGGAGGAGGGGATAGGGGGGTTATAGTCACTCAGCTTCTCCCGTAGACGGTTCTTCATGTTCTTGTCAGTCAGTGGAGGAGGATAGGTGATTTTGTTCTTTAAAATGCCTGAGGGAGAGGAGGGGAACAAGAAGAATGAGGAACAGTGAGGGAGAGGAGGGGAACAAGAAGAATGAGGAACAGTGAGGGAGAGGAGGGGTACAAGAAGAATGAGGAACAGTGAGGGAGAGGAGGGGAACAAGAAGAATGAGGAACAGTGAGGGAGAGGAGGGG
>CM067485.1:6500811-6518439 GCA_034552555.1 Semaprochilodus insignis
AAAAAAAAAAAAAAAAAAATGAGAGAGAGGAGGGGAACAAGAAGAATGAGGGAAGTAGAAGGAAGGGAGTGGGGGGGGTTGGTGTATCCTTCAACCTAAATAATTAAGATGCTTTATGAGAGAAGGAGGACTGGAGGCAAACTGCAAAAACAGTCACAGAGGAAAGTCCTGTAGGGAGTTGGTATGAGAAGAATGTGTGATTCATGACTGTTTGGGTTTCACTTTCTTTTTGATTTACTCTAATCGGTTCCAGCAATTAACTGACGTCCTGTTTTAGGCTGGCAGGAAGAAATAGTTGCATATATATGAACTTCATACCTTAATTTATTCGCTTTTCTCCCTCTCTTCCCATCCCCTTCTTTCCAAGCTCAGCTAAAATGTATCTTTCCTCACATGACTTTCGTTCTCTCTGATTTTTCGGGCTACGGAAGTGTAATATAAGCTCACCAGACAAAAATGAGTCACCTTTGACTCAAATGTACCTAATAACAGGTACGAATAACAGCTGCAATTCAATTTGACATGGACTGGACAAGTTTCTGGATGTAGGCCACATCAATGCTTGCATCAATGATTGCATCAAAGAATTGCACAGTTGGGCCAGATTTGGTGGATGCCTTCCCTGGCACAATTCTGAGGAGAAGTACATTTCATGTGTACTGGGATTTGTGCCACTGCTGGTAGACCCGTATGACCGCACGCTTCTATACACCTGCAGATTCAGCTACTTCCTTCACACTATGGTCTTTGGCACGCCCAAATGCAGTCACTCCTTTTAGCCAATCATTAACATCTGCTTTGGAGCCATTTTCCACACATGGAACGAGACATTCACTGCACTGTACCACCTCTTCTCAATCTATGAATCCCGTCACTCACACCCCGCAGGTATTTATAGCCTAATCATCCCTGTTTAGCGCCATCTGCAGGAGCCTGAAGTTAGTACCACCTTAAACACGCAAGGTGACTCATTTTTTATCCAATGAGTATTTTTACTGAAAAAAAACCTACGATTTCAGATCAACAAAATCAAAATATCAACAAGTGTAATTTGACTGAGGGTCCCGAAACTTTGCCAAGACTGTATGTCCTTTTATTATGTAATATTTCTTTCAAAAACTTTCAGTACATGTTCATGTAAGGCAAAGCAGGGATATTATTGTGATTTTAATTAGTTTTTTTTTTTTATTATTTTGAATTTATTCTAATTTTAATTTTTAATTTATATTTAATTTTTGATTTTAATTATTATGTGTACATCCATATTTTAGCAAAATAGATAAGAACGTGATGTGCACTAGAACTTGCTAAAACAGAATTTGGGTGATCATGTGTAAATATTAGAGCAAAGCAACAACACTCAGTCCAGATTCCTCCATTAGTTTAATATGGAATGTCGAACAATGTGCACGGGGATGTTTTGCTTTTTGGAATGGGAAAAGGAAATGTATCACACAGTTGATGTGATCTGGAAGAGCGGAGTGCTGAGGGGAAAGTTCCTCCTTTAATCTCTTTGATGTGCTCCTCCCATCCTCCCTAGAGCATTATGAACTCTAATCAATAATGCACTTCTGAAAAGCATTCATATTTGTGTCTGACCTCTCCTGGGCAGCTGGTTGCTGCTGGGCTGGCTGGGTGGGCCTTCACTCTGGGAAAGCTCTCCATTCGGACTGGGTTTATTGGCCTTGTGTAACTCCACATTAGCCTTGGTCTCCACCATCAGTTTTTCTGGGCCTCCAGTGTCCTCACTCTCACTGGCTGTGGGTGGCTCCACCGGCCAGTAAGGCTTCGTGTGATTGGACACAGCATCCACTGTGAAAATACAGAGGACAGTCAACATCAAAATGCTGAGACATTTTGCAGTTATGTTTTTATAACAACAGTTTTTGTAAGTACATAGTACATACAGTACCTTTACCACACAATCCCTCTGTGAATAAACCTCAGAGGTACACAAAAGTCAGAGACCACCCCACATTTAATGAATTTAAAGTCAAACTGGCCATTAAGGTCAAGTTATTAATTTTTCAGGAAAAGTTTCTCAGGATCTGTAAGAGCTGATTGCTTAAGGAATGGAAAATAAGTGGTGAATAGGGAAAGGAAATAAGTGAAAAAGCAGGAGTTTCCAAAAGTTGAGCTAAAAAAATGATAAAAGTTGTTCAGAAAATGGGACACCTACAATGTGCAAGGCTGGATAGACCACCAAACTGTGTCAACATCTCATAAACAGTATTCAAAACTTTCATCTCTCAACTCTCTCTTCAGATTTGAAAACATCTACAGATGTTTCTGTCCATCTTTCCACTGTGAGAAGAGGCATCAGTATTATGGGTCTGAAAGGACGTGTAGCTGTCAAGAATCCCTCAGTGAGAAAAAAGATCACACGTCAAACAAAGAACCTGCTGATGTTCTCAGAACAATGGATTGACCCTTGGATGGACTTAATGTGTGTGGAAAAATATCCCTGCAGATTTCTGAAAGCAAGTTTCACAATTAGAATGGAAGCTGGAATGACCTACCTACTGGCCGTTACTGTAGTTGTGGGGTAACCATAGTATTCATCCACTTAAAGGCTAAGGGCTATGAAGGGCTATCAGCTCAACTCTCACTCACTTACTCTTCTTCTAAACCTCTTTATCCTTCTGAATGCCGTGGGGTGCTAGAGCCTATCCCAGCGTTCAATGGATAGGAGGCAGGAAACACCCTGGACAGGCCACAAGTCCATCGTAGGGCAAACACACATTCAGACACACACACACACAAACATACATGCACACCTAACGGGGCATTTTACCTAATTTCCAGTTTACCTGACTGCATGTCTATGGACTGTGGGAGGAAACTGGAGCACACGAAGGAAACACACACACACGGGGAGAAGAGGCAAACTCAGAATGGACCCCAGGACGGGAATCATACCCAGACCCTTCAAACCTGGACAGTGTTACCCACTGTGCCTCCATGCCGCCCTATCGGCTCAACTGCAATTGTTAAAAATATAACCCCTTAAAAATACTAGCTAGTTAGCTCACACACTAGTTGCTCAGGCAAGGAAGAACTTGACATCAATTCAAATCCAACAGAGGAAACTCAAAATTGCAAGAATCTCTAAACTGAAACAGCCCACACTGTAAATCCACACAGGACCTTAGAGCAGACAGCATAGAGGGTTAAAGAAAGAAGTATAAGAAGTAAGGTTTTGATTGAAGAGGTAGAAAAGGCTGAATATCTTCTAGTACCTTTCGGAGTGCTGTGAATGGGACTCCTCTCGTTATTCCACTTCGGCTTAGAGCTCCTCTTCTCGTCCTCGCTGTCAGAAGAGCGAGAGGAAGCATAGGAGCTGCTGTGCTCATCCACCGAAAGCTCGCTGTCTGAGTCTGAGTCTGACAATATACGCAAATACAGATTAAATACCATCCAATTTTAATAAGTAATGTTTCACATATGTGGACAGACACATGGTCAGAGAAGTATATATACATAATCGTGTTATTAAATACACAATGCTGACCCTAAAAGCTGAGCCACATTCATATGCATTGTAAAATGGCCATTACACATGCATACACATCACACTGACGCATAAATATACTATTCATAAAAATATATATATTCAATAATATAAAAATTCAATATTACAGTTATTAGAGATTTTAATTATTATTAACAACACATTAATATTTTGTGCATTTTATCATATTGTGTTTTGTCATCATGTTATAAAAGCAATACATGAGTGTGCTTGGCTATACAAGGAACACCTGGTCAGAATAAACTGGGAACATGGAAAGTGGTAACGACTCTTTCTATACCTTCTCCTCTTTTGCTCTTTCTGAAGAATAAAGAAGAGTCTTCCTCTTTGCTTCGGGCTTTCCTGCCACTAGGGGGCACACTTTGCTTCTGCTCCCCCCTATAGAACACACAGGTCATGAGGGACATGCTAACGTCAGTCCTAACAGCTCAACGAAACATTCCTGAAACATCGTAAAAGAGGTTTAGAGTGCTGTAAAAGCTAAGTGGAATCACACCAGCTGCTATACCTGAGCGTACTGTACTGATGTTGACGGTGGCAGGAACAAAGCTGAAGGCTCTACACTGATATGACGAATACGGCGCTTCTCATAACTAGATTTTGGCCTATGTGAAGGCCAGACTTGCGTTCTGGGTGTGTATAATATGGAACATCATGCTGTGAATCAAATCAGTCTTGCATGTTCTTCCATCTTCATACTTATAATAGGAACTCAAAAACCATACAACAGTCATTCACAGCAATCAAAGGATGTGATGCAGACTATCATTTCATTTTGAGCAGCCAATACTGAGGCAGCTGTGGAAACAGCTGCATAGCAGACACTTCATTCAGCAGGAGTGGGTTCATTTCGAGTGTCATATTCTCTCTGAGTTTAACTACGTTAGGCCTCGTTAGAAAAACATGATTAAAACATGGCGGGGGGTTGCAGAGGTCAGAGTGAGGGGGGCTCGTCGTGGTGAAAGAGAGAAGTAGAGGAAGCAAAGCTGCGAGTCTGGTTCTTTGCTTTCAGGACCAATGAATCAGGAGCTATTGCACACAAACACACACAGCTGCTGCCTTCTTTCTTATGCTGTCAGTATGATTGTAATGTCACTGTGTGTTCAATTTAACTGTTTAAAATTACATGGAGGCTGGATATTAATACTATCCTACGATAGTCTCATATCTCTGAAATGGTACATTTACACAGTGGGGGACTCTCAGGGCTGTCTGGGCCTTTAGAGAAGTCCTAATTCTTTCAGTGCAAAAAAAAATTATATATGTTTGTAATTTTTGGTTTTATTTTATTTTTTATTCCATAGAATCTGCCTCACAGCCCAGTGAGCCTATCCGGGACAGGCTCCGGCACCCCCAATGACCCAGAAGGAAGCATATCACTCCAGTACCGGCCTCTCTTCATAGGCTGCCTGTGCTACAGAATAGATTTAAAATACTAGTGCTGACTTATCAGGAATTACACAACGATGCCCCTCCATACCTCACTGAGTTTTCATGTCCTTTTAACAACATGAGAACTTTAAGATCAAATCAGGGGCTATAGGAGCTGTCCTTTGAATCAAACTAAAATCAAAGGGAGACCAGGCCTTTGCAGTGTATGCCCCAAAACTGTGAAATAATCTCCCTACTGACATCAGACTTTCAGCCCCGGTTCATGTTGTTAAAAACGCTTAAAGACTTATTTGTATTCTCTTGCTTTTAGTAGTTTGTGAATATTGTTCGGTAATTTTGTGTGTGTGTGTGTGTGTGTTGTTTTGTATTTTATAGTATTGTATTGTGCAGCATTGTAAAAACTTTGAGACTTGTTCTAGAAAAGTGCTATATAAATACAAATGTATTGACTTACTAGAAGGATAAGGAGTTTAGCTGATTATTGAATGATCGAATAGAATAGAATAGAATTGTCATGCTTCTTGTACTAAAAGTTTCACAGGGTTAACTTCTTTAAACGCCCAACAAAAAGTTATACAGTCATGATGTTCTTTCTCCATGGTATCTAGGTAGACACAGCCAAGTTCTCATTGGTTAGGCCTTGAGGAGCTGAACTGAGGTCCTAACACATCAGATTACCCTATCAGAGTGAATCTATCACATTTTGATTTACAATGGGACCAGTTTTTGGGGACAATGTCCCTCTAGGCCTCCTGGAGTTCACTGATTGCAAGGGCAAGTAGCCTGACCGTTGCATGTGAGTCAGCAACTGCAGTTCTAAGCCTGGACTTTTTAGTGATAGAGACACTGTAAAACTGCTACATGGTGAAGTATACGTCACATGGAATGTCTTTCTTGTGTTTAGTCTACCACGGCATAAGATGTGATGGTAAATTGTTGTTACTTTAGTGCTAATATATTACTAGAATACCATAGAGACGCCAGCAGGGATTAGCATTATATATTATAGAATTATATATATATATATTTTTAACTTCTTTTCAAATCAGATTCACTTTCACATGTGGTTCTAGATTGGATATGTATCCGATTCGTTGGCGTGTGACATGAACGTGAAAGTTCAGATCAGGATTTTATATGGGTTTTCTTTTTCACTACACATGCACCATCATTCAGCATTATTGGGCCGTAGAGCCAAATGTGAAGTTGGAGCCAGTGAACAGTGGAAATGCAACACGACGTCAGTCTTTTTCATCTCCATCCTGCTCCGATAATGAACAACCGAGAGCTGATCAGAGTTAATTATCTTGGCAGAAAAGGCTTGTGCTGTTGTTGATGCACATAGTTCACTCACATGTTACTGATTTGGATGTGCACATGCGGGTCGTTTCAGGCTGCCGGTTCGTTCACATTAATGACAGATTTGAGTCACCTACCCGAACGTGATCATGGAAGTGAGATTGGATCTGAGCAAAAAATCTGATTTTAGCAATCAGGCTTGTAATGTGAATGCAGCCTAGCAGGTTCGCAACTGGATTAAAACAGTATTCATTTAAGGTCTGTTCCTCCAAAAATGTGAAATGTTTGCTATGCATTATGAAATGTTGTCACAATGTAAAAGGCAGCTATCATTTCCAAATGACATAAAGAATAGAAATCAAAAACTGGAACTGCAATTGTTTTTATGGCCAGAATAACGCGTTAATTGAAATTGGGGAAGCTTTTATTGGATGGGACAGATATAAGCAACAAATCATTTCCTATCAGGGGCAAATTTGTATGTATAATTTTTACATTTCTTTACAGCCAAATTGACTGATGCCTGATTTTTGTTGGCTGTATTTAATCCAAATCTCACCTTTTGAAAGCTAAAGAAACATACAAAACACTTACTTTCTATTAGGCAATATAAATATAAACAACATTATTACTCTTTAACCCGTCAAGCAGGAAGCTATTTGTGAATATAAAATCAGTTCAGCAATCAAATAAGACACATCAAATAAAGTGCTCCACTGAAAGGTAAATGAGGTAAATGACTGCTTAGCACATACCCATAAATAAGCAGCATTTGGTATAGATGATAAACTGGCACATTTAGGGCAAAAGCCTAACTGCACACCCTTATTTCATACTATTTAATACATGTAAATAATCAATATGGCAATGACGAATGCATGCAAAGAGAGATGCCACATGGCAGGGTAAAGGGTTCTACCTGAGTGTGTAGGCGAGGTAGCTGCTGCTATGGCTTTTGCCTGATCTGACTGAGTGACACTCCAGTGACACGGTGGACTCCCCAATCGGCGTCCGATACAGACAGCCATCTTCTGTGTATGTATTACCATTAAGAGAACGCTGGACAGAAAGCAGAATCACAGCAAAGATTGAAATGAGTGACTCTACGTTCGTTATTAGTATTCAAACAGAGCTTTATACAGCTTATTATCTAGCCCTCTCTCAAGTCACACTTACAGTTAGCAGAGTGGCCCGTGTAGTGCTGGACTCCTCCACTGACCCTTTCTTCCCTGTAAAGACACTCTTCAAGTTCTTCCTTACGTCTTTGTTGAGGATGCAGTGGAAGAAGAAGATGCAAATGCCCTGGAATGGAGAGAAAGAGTAAGTATGTACAATTACCTCGCTCTGCTAATCAAGGGTACAAAAGTTCAGAAGAGCTGTACTTTGTATCCTAAATGTTATTTGGTCTATGTGCCAAAACTAATTCTAATTATATCATCATGTATTACATACATTTACAAAAAACATACACACTCAACATCAAAAAACGTTGCACTGATATGTGCAATATTTATTGAGCTACACATACTCTCAGTATGGCGTCTGGCCACCATGTTTGCTAATGCAACATGCCAGACGTCTTGGCATGGAGTTGTAGAGGTTCCTAACGGTGTCCTGTGATAATCCATCCCATGCAGCTTGAATATTCTCACACAGTTCCTGCAGATGTTGCCGTAGGGGTGGAGGTGGAGTGACACCTGGTCTTCTGGACGTGTGACATGTGACAACAAACCGTTTGTCTTGGCTCTGAACACGGTGTCTTAGTCGTTAGTCATCTCCACCAAGACAAAAGCGGGACTCGTCACTGAAGATGACCCGCTGCCATTCTGAGTCACTCCATGACAGTCTGGCGGTCACTGTGCATGTAGTCCTGCGTAGGGCAGCCGCCTGCCAATGGTGCTGGCACTAACAGGATGACTCATGGAGGGCATCACTGCTCGCTGAATGTCTAATCGTGGCTGTTGGGTCAGTCAGGTCCAGTGATAAGGCCCGTCCTTGCTTATGTCACATGTGTGGCCGAGTGTGAACCTTGAATCTTTTGCATGTCTCACAATGTCAAACATACCCAGCAAGTTTCATTCCTGTTGATTCCTTCTGGGTGCAGCTATTTGTGCAACTATTCTTTTGAGGTTGAGTGTACTTACAAACTTTACACAATGATTTTTTCTCAAATAACAATGTTTACTGAATATTTCACAAATATTTGAATGTGGCTCAGCCAATCAGATTTCAGAACCAGATCAGTTTTATAAAGTAAGTTTTAGCATCTTTGTTTGTTGGCCAGTCTCACATTGTTTAAAAACCTTACAGCCTCAGACTGTGTACCGTATCTGCCAACGGAAGACGGGCTGTTCTGTTTTCTACCTGTATGCAGCTCAGGATGGCAAACAGATAGTGGAAGGTGAGAACATCACTATTAACAGCCATCAAGCCCAGCAGCCAGGTGGCACTGATGAGCAGCAGGAGCAGGAAGGCCACGCGCAGAGCCGAGCTACAAAAAGAGAGAACAAAAAATGTAATTGAATTTTAGGTTCTTGACACTCGGCCCATCTCAGTATATCTCCTCAAATGGTTCAAGCCTCTACGTCCAGCCACGGAGGCACCAACAACTATTACATTTAATTACCACTCGAGGCTCTTCCAACAGGATGAGTTCATCCTAGATTTGATTCCAGCAAGATAAGAGAAGACTGAAAATGGCCAAAGTAAAAAGCTAAAAATAGTCCGGTTACCCAAACAGTCATTCGTCCCTAAATTTAAGAGGCAAAATGGACATAAAAAAACAGTCATAGTGTCAGAACGTGTTATGCTGAGTGGTGGGAAGGAAGGTTCCATTATTTGTTAGTTGCATTAGTCTCACAGGTCCAGTCCAAAATAAACTGTACCTCGCAGATCAACTAAAGACAAAACTGTATAAATCAGATTTTTATCCCAACTGGACAGCCTTAAGATGGCTCAGATGAGGGAGTGTCCTGTGGACAAACACAGTTGAGTAGTTGAACAAGCACCAGACAACTTACATTGCTCCTGACCTCTCAAACGTTCTGTGTCCCCGTCCACAAGAAGCCTTTGTTGCCAGCACAAATATAGCAATGTTTATCTGCAAAACAAGAACCATTAACTACTCAGTATCTCCATCGGCCCGATACTGGCCAAAATCACTGGATCAGATTAACCACCATTTATAATCTGAAAAAAAACCTGAGAGAACAAAAATAAAGACAGAGATAAATAAGAATCTTCAATAGACACTAACCAGCACTACAAAGATGATGGGCCCTGTGATGCTCCAGATGAGAGTGTCGTGAACAGAGAGCCAGCAGAAATCTGGGTTTCCATAACCCTGAGGATCCAAACCCACCGCCAGTCCTGACATAGGCCGGACCGAGAGGGAGAGAGAGACAGAGGAAGACAGAGAGAGAGAGAGAGAGAGAGAGAGAGAGAGGTAGCCAAGTTACCATCTGACATATGATTCAGCTAATCAATACTTAACTAATTTGTGACTTTGTAATTTGTGATTGTAGTTACATTATACAGTATTTCACTGAGAAAAGTACAGATTCCCTTTTGTGTTGTGTGCAAAGTCTTGTTTTCACACAGAATCAGAAAAAGCCATAAGATTCCTACCTGTCAACACCTAAGGTAAAGTGAATGTTAGAGTGTATCACTGCCTAACATTATATTTTACATTTTTTTTATTACATGAATCTATATGTAATTACTCAATTCTGTTTAAATAGCAAAGCAAAAATAACAACTCTCATGTTGCCAGGTTATCTGATAGAACTGTAGAAATCCATGCAGTGGCTGAGGAGCCTCGAGAAGAAGAGAAACAAAACCTCCAACTTTTAATATCAACAATATTCTATTAAGAAATTTTATATTTTTATTGTATTCATGTTTATGTATAAAGTTATGTAGTGTTTTAAAGACAATGGCACACATACTAGATAACATAGGTTTAATGCTAAAAGGGAATTCCACTAGTTTTTAAAATTACTGCCAGTTTTATGACTGAGATGTAAACAAAGTAATTTAGAATGGTCTGCCGTCAAACGGTAGCTTTCCGCCATATTAGACCAGAACTATCATAAAACTATACATAAGGAGGCATATTCATAAGCATATTGTGTTATAGCTTCCTGTGAGGGAGCTTTTAGAGGCATTAAATGCTGCAGACGTCTGGTTGCTATCGTTACCACTGTCAACAATTCAGACTCAGTACAAACCAATCTGAATGACACTTTGAATGCTGGAATTCTCCAGTGTGAACACTTTAAAACACTGACTGTACAGCATTTCCCACTGTATACGTCTACAACCGCTCTGATATTCCTAAGTGTTACCTGTTATAATGGCAGGAATGCCCCAGCCGATGGCATAGTAGAACCGCATGTGGCCTTGGTTGATATTGCGCATCTCGGTCAGCATGCGGTAAATGTGCAGCCCCTCCACGAACATCCAGGCAAAGGTGCACATATAGGAGTAATGCAGCAGAATGGCTACCACTGTACACACAAACTACACACAGAACAGAAGCACATTCAACCTCCTGACATTTACGCCTGAGCAAACACCAACCCATGGAACGAATCATTTGTTACTGCAAGGTCTCTGATCGGAGGCTCACCGGGTTGTCTGTCTGGTTGATGCCGGTGAGGAAGATGAGCTCGGAGAGGAAGATGGCAGCCACCAGGTTCTTGTGGATGCTGTGCAGGTTAGAGCGCAGCTTGCGCAGAATAGCCAGCAGGAGGAAGGTGATGAGGAGGGCCACCAGCGAGGCGGAGACAGTGGTGTAGGTCACAACTTTCAGCGGCAAAACATCTCCATGCTACCATAGAGGCAATAAGGAGAGATCAATACATAGAATCTTGGAGTATCCAGACTGATTTTGGCCACTACAGTGTCACTTTAATTCCACACTTTGATCACTCTGCTAAAGTCTTAGCCAGCCAGGAAAATTATGTAAGCAGTAAATGTGTTTTTGCTTGTACAAACACTACATAACATTTAAATATGTACAAATAAATGTAAGTACCTGTATGTTACCACCTGAAACTCTCTGAGGTAGAGCAGTCATAGTTCATTCTTACACTTCCCAGCAATTTTCCAACCTCTCTTTACCTTGTAAAATTCAACTGGTTGTTTTTGTTACTGTACCTTTAAGACTCATATGTAAATGACCTCTGCACAGACTGGCACTGCATTGTGGTCTTTCAAAAAGCAGCTTAGGCTGAAATACTCCTTATAACTTTGAATGAATGGGCAGGGCTAAACTGCTGAAGGCCAAATAGGTGGATTATATGTAAGTACACTCAAAGGAATAGTTGCACCCAGAAGGAAGTGTGGGATTGCAGTGCTATTGGGAAGGAAGATAAAGGTTACCAGGAACAATACATGTTGATAAATTTAGACTGACATGGGAAATATTTATTGATCTACACATACAGAAGTAGAGTCTCTCAGTATGGCATCAGGCCGCCATGTTTGTTAATGCAACATGCCAGACATTTTTGCATGGAGCTGTAGAGGTTCCTAATGGTGTCCTGTGATAATCCATCCCATGCAGCTTGAACTGCACACAGTTCCTGCAGATTGTGAGGTAGGGGTGGATGTGGAGTGACACCAGGCCTTCTGGATGTGTGACGTGCGACAACAAACCGTTCATCTTGACGCTGACCACAGTGCCTGCACACACGGATTTGTTGGTCGTCTCCACCAAGACAAACGCGGGACTCATCACTGAAGATGACCTGCTGCTATTTTGAATGACTCCATGACAGTCTGGCAAGACATCACTGCAGTCTTTGGTGACGCTTGCTTACGTCACATGTGCAGCCGAGCATGGAACTTGAATCATTTGTATGTCTCACAATGTGAAACCTACCCACCAAGTTTCAGCCTGTCGGTTGATTCCTTCTGGGTGCAACTATTTGTGCAATTACTCTTTTGAAGAAGTGTATTTTTGATTTTGTGACATCGCAATAACAAGAAATGCAGAACATGGTGTTTTTATGTGTATTATCCACATATGAACTGTATTGACTGGGGTGTGAATGGTACATTTTGAAACTTTAAATTGTTTACATGCTATACTAAAGAAAAACATGTTTTCATCTATTATATGGGTCATTTCAAACAAAGTTACTGGTATGCTGGTTAGAAGAATACAGCTAGAAGAGCACCAGTTTTGTTCCTGACTTTCGTTCCTTTGCCCTCCAGCTATTTGATAAATTCCATCAGCAGCACCTCATTTTATTTAATGAAGTATTGTATAGCTGAAACACTGTATAGCTGATTGGATGGCACCTGTATACAGCTTTACATGTCATTTTCTGAACTTTTGCACAGTACTGTAGATGTGCAAACACGGTACATCTGCCTGATGATTAAGGAAGTGTAGGTAGGCTTCTGCACCTCTCGTTTGGAGATGTCCATGAGCACAGCAAAGCTGGTCATATGGCTACACTGGCAACTGATGTGAGTGGAGTTCCTGAAGATCAGCTCACAGCCTTTGGCCGACCAGGCCCCCGAGCCACCACCCACCCTGAAGGAGAGCACACAGCGACAGTGAAGACGTGTTACTCGGTATGACTTACAAGCAACAAAATCATTCTGAATGTGTGATTTAATAATCGGACATTCTACAATGTCTGAAAAGAGCGTCAGATATCAGTACATTAAGGGGTTCGATCCAGGTCATACAGCTACTTACAGAATGGAGTGATTCCAGTAAACACACACAGGTTTGCTCCTCTCCTGTGTCTCCAGCAGTCTGAATGTCAGTGTAATGGGTCTCTGCAGAGGAACAGAGACAAACTCTCCCTCCTTGTGCGCCACCACACTCACCACAGGGCTGTTGATGACCGGACGCGTGGGCAGTCTGCAGATCGGACAGACAGTGTTCAGCATATTTAGATCATCAGCATCTGTAAGTGTCTAAGCAAAAGGCCACTGAGATATTAAACACGAATAAAGGTACATAATGTTAAAGGAGCCATTCTACCAAATTAGTTTGCCTAAAACAAAAAGAAACAGAATTAAACATATAGACCTTAATTGAGATTTTAAGTATGGTAAGTATATGCAAACATCATTCATACAAATAATTTTAAAAGTGAATCTGGAATTTTGATTAACATTCAGATTTATCATGAGTTTCATTTTAAAATCAAATTTTTTAAGCTCTCATATTTTCATGTCACTCCACCCCTGTATTTTAGAGCAGGGCGTGTCTGCATCTGTGTCCCTCATGGCCATGTGGTGAGTAGTTAGTCCCAGTAGTAATCCCAGTGTTTTAAAGTAAATGTGCCACTGATACACATACTAATTAGAAGGAAAATTATTAAATACAAATATGATGATTTTAAGGGTGTACAGCTGCTCAAAGCTGTGTTTGCTAGTCATATACCAGCTAGCATTTTCTGAGTTGTGCTCAAAATTTGCTGAAACGGTCAATACCAAAACACTGGATAAAATGTTGGTAGTGTTATGATTGTTTTAGTAGTGACAAAATGGAACATTCAATGAACTGTTTAATAAAATAAACACAATAAACGTGTAGGGTCACGAGTCAGTCCAGATCAGTTAAAATGTGTGTTTTTTTGTGAAGTCCATATACATTTGCATATAAAAGTATATGTTTAGTTGATTTTCTGATTTAAAATAAGTCAACACATACTACACAGGGAACATGCTTAAACACGCTTATGTATTTTCAGATATATTAAAGTCAGCAAATAAATAGTAAGTGTGTACAAACATGTATTAAACTTGTTTTAAACTTAACTTTGTTTTCATACATTTTCATGTGGCTACAATAAAAACTGTCAGTAAAACAGACAGTAAAAAAATAATAGGACTGGGCCTCATTCAGTTTTCTCTTAAATTTGTTGCTGAGAAAGCTCCTAAGAAAATGTCTACATCGCATTTATGCTCTCAAAAGGCAGATCTAGAATTTAGAACCACTTTTGGTTGAATGTCAGAATCCTCATAAAACTGTAAAAGCCGGTTTTATGAAAAAACATCTTCTTAAGAACGGTGGGTGAGTGAGGCCTAGTGCGCACATACCAACACCCACTTCAGCACAGCTCACTCATTTAGCATGGCCTCTGCTTCCATAAATCCTTCACCTGAGACTGCGTCGGTCAGAGTCATAGCTCTCTGGCAGCAGCTGGCCCAAAGACTTGTAGATGATCACCATGGCCACAGATGGAGGGTCTGCAAGATCTGCGTGGCGTTTTTTCTTAGTGGAGGGTGCCGGACTTGTGAGATTGGGAGAATGTGTTCCTTCAGGACCTACAAATAGCCCAGGGGCCTCCGGCTGTGCAGGCGGCTCTGTGGGAGCAATTTCTGCAGAAGCAAAGAGGACAATTTAATAATTATACTGGCAGATGTTTGACAGAGGTTTTGCACCTGGGCCTACGGGAGTGTGAACGCCACTTAAGGGATTAATCAAATGAGCTTTTCTCTGGAAGCTTAAAGGAAGGGTATGCCAAAAATCAAACATATGTAATCTTCCCATTAACCCAAATAAAGTCAAAGGGGCAAAGACATCCAAAATGTACTTCTTTAGTTTCACTGAGGAGCTATGAGGCTAATGTGTTGACACCATATGGCATACTGTTATTATTAATAAAAAGCACATCACATAAATACAAAGAGTAGTAGCAGCCATTCCACGGCCTGACCTCTGTCTGACCAATGGTGGAAACCACATAGGCAAACCTACCTGAGATCACACATCGGTGAGATAATTTAGGGGCGCAGTATGTACGATGCCAAATCAGTGGGGCACCAGCTTATATTGCTTTTTAGAAACATTAGCCTCATAGCTGCAATGCAAAGCTGAACTTTGGCACCAAGCATTTCTTGGCTGATGGATCATATCTCAGGTAAGGGGTAAACTGTGGGAAAAGTCCTAGCTGAAGCATTTAAGCTTCAAAACAGATGGAGGTAATAGGGTTTAATAACTACCTGTGCTTTCTGCAAGCTTCATAAATAAGTCCGGGAACTGCACAGAGGACTCCAGCTCCTTTGAATAGACCTCCTGTATCTCTTGAAAGCGAGGGAGCTCTGGCTGGTCTGAAGTGGAAGAGTCCAGGAAGTCCATCGAAACAACTGACCAAAACAAGAAAGCCTTATGAGATTAGCTGTGAATATATCACTGTGCTTTTTTGGTTAAGAAAAGCAGCATAAAATGACATAATTCCTGGAAACATGTCCTCAGTATGCTGGCCAGTATCTGGCTAAAGGTAGTACCCTAGGCTGAAGGCTAAATTACTCACTCATGTTGTCGGTGATGATGGTGAAAGGTTTTAGGTAGGTCTTCCTTGTGTTCTGCACCAAGGTGCTGCTGTACTCCTCAAAATGACGCAGTAGGGAGGCACTACCCCCGTCCGAGAGCTGAATCTGCTCCCAGTGAGCCTTATTTTCAGGGTCCAGTATAGCACTGCCTGCTCTAAAAATGTCCTAGAATGGTCACAAAACACAGCATTACTGACAGCTTACAGTATACAGCTTAATATACAGCTTACTGCCTGTATATATATATATATATATATATATATATATATATATATATATATATATATATACATACACATATGTATATATATATATACTGTATATATACACACACAGTCATCATCAAAAGAATAGTTGCACTAATTATTGCACCCAGAAGGAATCAACCGAGAGGAATGAAACTTGCTGGGTAGGTTTGATATTGTGAGACATGCAAATGATTCAAGTTTCACGCTTGGCCATGCATGTGACGTAAGAAAGGACGGGCCTTATCACTGTACCTGACTGACTCAACAGCCACGATTGGGGACATTCAGCGAGCAGTGATGCCCTCCATGAGTCATCCTGTTAGTGCCAGCACCAATTGCAGATGGCTGTACGATGCAGGACTACATGCACGCAGACCGCTATGACAACTGCCCTTAACACCAGGTCAACGTCGACAAAGACTGCAGTGGTGTCATGCCAGACAGTGATGGAGTGAATCAGAATGACAGCGGGTCATCTTCAGTCACGAGTCCCGCTTTTGTCTTGGTGGAGACGACCAAAAATCAGTGTTTGGAATCACCGTGGTCAGCACTGTCACGTTTCCAGAAGGCCCAGTGTCACTCCACCTCCACCCCATCACTAAATCTGCAGGAACTGTGTGAGAATATTCAAGCTGCATGGGACGGATTATCACAGGACACCATTAGGAACCTCTAAACTGAGACATCTGGCATGTTGGGTTAGCAAACATGGCGGCCCGACGCCATACTTAGAGACACTACTTCTGTATGTGTAGCTGTATAAATATTGCCCATATCAGTCAAAATTTATCAGAATTTATTGTTCCTGGTAACCTTTATCTTCATTCCCAATAGCACTGCAGTCTGACACTTTCTTCTGGTTGCAACTATTCTTTTGACAATGAGTGTAGATGTTTAAAGTATAAGGCTTAAGTTGCTGTACTGCTTTCCTGTACCTGGTTGAAAGTGGAGTCGTGTGTGACAGACAGATCAAACCCCTGCTGCAGGCTCTCTCTCTGCAGAATGTTGCTCATCAGCTGATAGGCCGTCCTCACATCACTCCCATACAGGTGCTGAGTGTGTTCGGTGGCAGCATGCAGCACAGAAGCCAGATTTTTAGATCGCTCACCATCCAGTTTGGAGAAGTTAGCATGGAGATCCTCAACCTGAGCCAATAAACAGCAAACAATGAGCTGCTGACAGATTGTAATAACAATGCAACCTCCTAAACCTTAAGGACCTGCATGTGGGTCTGTTTTTCAATTCCTTATTCTCATAAGTACGCAAGGTATATGTTTGTTTTATAGCAATTACTGAATAATTCATAGTAATTAATCATTTATTAGCGTTACTATTAATTTGTATTAGTTGGTGACTAACAGTGTAGAATTCAAAGGGTTTGGGCAACCTTGCATTGGCAAGTTTTCTTATTTGGTGTTGCTTCTTAAGAACATGCACACTCAAGAGCACAAAGGTACAAACAATTCTACAGTAAGATATAAGATCTAAACCTATTTATTAAGAACCCAGATTCAAGATAGAAGCCAGAATGAACTGTCTTCAGATGTTCTGGGTAGTAGTAGTAGTAGCAGCAGCAGTAGTAGTAGTAGTGGTAGTAGTAATAGTAGTGGTAGTAGTAGTGGTAGTAATATTAGAGGTAGTGGTAGTGGTAGTAATAGTAGAGGTAGTGGTAGTAACAGTAGTAGTAGTAATAGTAGTAGTAGTAGTAATAGTAGTAGTAGTAGTAGTAGTGGTAGTAATAGTAGTAGTAGTAGTGGTAGTAATAGTAGAGGTAGTAGTAGTAGTAGTAGTAGTGGTAGTAGTAGTAATAGTAGAGGTAGTAGTAGTAGTAGTAGTAGTAGTAGTAGTAGT
>CM067485.1:6523395-6596794 GCA_034552555.1 Semaprochilodus insignis
GTAGTAGTAGTAGTAGTAGTAGTAGTAGTAGTAGTAGTGGTAGTAGTAGTGGTAGTAGTAGTAGCATTAGTAGTACATGTATAAACAAATAAAGTTTTATATTTTTGTGTTAAATTAAATGTAATTTTGTTACACTTAACAGTTTATTGTGAAAGCATTACTGTTCCTGCTGACTGTGAGTAAAGTTAACGTGAGTGAAGTGCTGGCAAACAGTGCCATTAATCTGCTTTGTCAGTGGTATTTGTGCATGTTTCTTTCGAGACGGATTTCAGGATGAATTGCAAATCTGTGATGGGCTGTATGAAGCTGTCTTTCAGGCTGGAGGGTAGTTTGAGACCTCTGTTCGACAAAAGACAAAAGAAGGAGAAGCTCACCTCTTTCCTGAGCTTGGCAAAGCTGTGGGAGGTGCAGTTGAAAAGCTCCGGAGGAAGCCAGCCGTTTTCATCACTGCAGTGGCGAACAGCAGTGCCTACAGGGACCATACAAGGAAAAAGTGCATTATCAACAGGATGGATAAAAGGATGTCCATCCTTATGGCCATTAAAACAACATTTACAACCATTTAAAAACCATTTATTTGGTTAATAGATGATGTGTACACTGTAAAAGCAGATAGGGTCATTGGTTCAAGCAAATTATTAGATATTGGTTGGGGACCTGTTATTCTGCTTGGTTTAATCCTGTGATTCATGTGGTTTAGATAAACTCTGTTGTTTTAGCTTAAACTGGTACTGTTAATTACAGTGTATGTGTGTACTTTAGCTGTTAACTCACCACTAGATCCTTTGGGACAGTTCATCGCTGCAGGTCCACCAAACATAGTCTTAGGCCACCAGATACCAGCATCAAAGGCCTTAGGGCAGCCCTCATAAACCACTAGGAGGGAGTGTTAAATAAGAGTAAGAGAGACAAAGAGAGAGATAAGACAAAGAGAGAGAGAGAGAGAGAGAGAGAGGGGCTAACAATAAGGAACTAATGTAGTTTAGTGTCACTAACGAGGCTTCCGAGCCACGGGCCCTTAATGACCTGACCTTATTACAAAACAACAAACAACAAAGTCCTCAGTTATCCTCACAGTAATCCTCCAACACCATTACACAACTGGATAGCATTAAATAAGTGCCATGCTGCGTGCGCTGTAATAACAATGCAAAGCAGGTTTTTGGGTTACAATACAGTATACTATTATTTTTTAAATATACATTATACCGTTATTACAGACTATATAAAAGGGATGCATAATCATATTGAAATTAGATTAGCATTTACAAATAATTGTTTGAAAATATATACTAGAACTGACCAATATTAGCCAATATTTGAAGTGCAGATTTTTTTGTTACAGTGCTAAATTCTAACTCTCTTTATAAATAAATTTTTTATAAAACAACATTTTCCTGTTGTCAGTCCAAGTCGATTTTCTTCCTAAATTGCATAAATACTTACTTATCAGCATCAGCCCACAATCTATTTATATACCATATATTAAATTGTAGTTTTTTCTGCAGTTTTTTTTTTCAAAGAGGGTCTGAATTAGACTAGCCTGGTCATTCAACTGCTGGTTACATACCCACACAGCCACTGGTGGTCACCTCAGCGAAGGGATTATCACAGCGGTTACACTGGCGTCCAACCACTCCCATCTTACAGGGGCACTGGCCGCTCACCGGGTCGCAGGTCCGATTCTGGGACCCAAGATGGAAACACTCGCATGGATAACAGGTGTCACTATCAGGTGGACGATAGTAATTATCCTGGAAGTGACAAGAAACAAAAAGCCACACAGACTAAAACCACTTTCTACCAAATGTGCATAGTGAATATTTCAAACACATCAAATACCATGTGAGTCATGAACTGATTGATTAAATTGAACAGAGGTAAATAAAATATGTACATGATTTTACTACACCTACAAGCCATGTGGCAAAAAAGAAAACGAACGTCTGAAACCGAAATCAAAATTCAGGACACACAAAAAAGCTTGTAGGCCGCAATATGTGCATACATACAACAGAGAACAGCCAGCCGTTCAAGGCAATAAACTCCATTATTTATTAGTTAAATTTTGGCTGTGTCAAAGTTTCTTTGTCATGTCACGCACTGTGGCTATAGACGATACCTCACTGCTGCTCAAGCTGTGAGAATGTGCTGCACTACCAGGAAAATGAGGGGAAATCAATTCACCCCCCATTAAAATTATTTATAAATCCTTAAGACTTTTATCTCATTGTAGAACAATTTAATTTCATTTTGTTTGTTTTTTGTTTTTTTTTGTTTTGTTTTTTTTGTTTGGTTTTTTGTTTATATCGGGGTCATTGGCGTATTGGGGGGCTTTTTCCTTCAGTGCTTCACTAAATTTCACATAATAACTGTGTTAATGTAATATAAGCTCACGGGACAAAAACATAGTCTCCTGTACATAATAGCATGTAATACCTCCACAAGCACGAATAACAATTGCAATTTGATTTGGCATAGGCCACATCAATGTTCAGACATTCTTGCATCAAAGAATTGTGTGGTTGGGCCAGATTTGGTGGATGCCTTCCCTGCACAATTCTGAGGAGAATTTCCTGTAGACTGGGATTTCTGCCACTGCTGGTAGACCTGTATGACCGTACGCTTCCATACACCTGCAGATTCAGCTACTCCCTTCACACTATGGTCTTTGGCACGCCCAAATGCAGTCACTCCTTTTAGCCAATCACTAACATCTGCTTTGGAGCCATTTTCCACACAGGGATTTATAGCCCCATCATCCTTGTGCAGCGCCATCTGCGGAAGCCTGAAGCCACTACCACCTTAAACGCACAAGGTGACTCATTTTTAGTCCAGTGAGCTTATATTTTACTCAGGACAGTACATTACTTTTAGTGTACTTCAAGCTACAACATTGCAGTTTTGGAGTGTTTAATGTTCAGAGTTGAGCAATAAAAAATGTTTGAATTATAAATTTTAACATCATCTAAAATGTGTCAGATTATTTTAATTATCCCTAATATTATTATTATTATTAATATCAATATTTTTATTCTAATTATCCCTAATTATCTTTAATATTCCTAAACTGTGTGTTTGGTGACATAAATGCATCAATTTATTTTTATGGCAGTAAAGAATGCTACATTGAAGTGAACTGACTGTGAAGAAACTGATCTGATGATACAGTACAGAGTATTTGTCAAGGGTAAATTTGTTCAAATAGACGTATGTGCCAGATTCAGAGTAAGATGATCAGTCATTTCTTCCAGACTTCCAGAACTGTGGTAACTATACAGCAGACGAAAACAGTGCAAATGAGTTCATTCTTTACTTAGTGTACACAAAACTAGCTATTCAAACAAGACACCTGATGTTTCACCCACTGTAGCTCATACCTTGCAGCTGCACACACCCGTAGTCTTGTTACAATCCCTTTTGAAGCCTTTGTTGACGTCACAGTTGCACGGGCCGCAGGTTGGGTAGCCCCACCATCCTCGAGCGCACGGCTGATCTCCTCTGAGTGTGCATTTGGATTAGAAAGAGAGAGACAGACACAAAGAAAGAGAGAAATGCGGCATATTAACTGACTGCAAAAAGCAAAACACACATCAAACGGCTAAAGAGTGAACACCCAAAGTGGCGGCATCTTCGCCAAAAGGAAAGGCAGGAGTGTACTTAGCGTTACCTTTTCATGCTCAAACCCCAAAGCCACCAGACCAAACAGCACACTTAGCTCATCTGAAACCCGGGTTTCACTTTGAAAGAGACTTCAAAACCCCTCAAAAATCAAAGCAGTCACATGCGCCTGAAGTATATGAAAGCAGAGGGGCAGTCTACATGTTGCACAAGTACACACAGGCGTATACCCACTCGGAAACCAGTAGGATTTGGGCTTCAAAATTCATGATGATGTGCAGGTAATTCAGGTAATTGGCCACTTGAAAGAAAATAAAACCCAGTTCTGGTATAGGAGACCTTAAAAGAGGAAGTTCACGACTTTTAAAGCAGTACGCATATTTAAACTTTCAGAGTGGTTTGCTGTGAAATGCTCTGGAGGTCTGAGGTCTGGAGAGACACTGAGTCAGAGCTAGGAAGCTCATGTGTAAAGAGTTTAATGCACCTAAAAGCTCTCACGGAACTCAATTACATGAGATGCCTAGGATGCACTCTGTGATGCCTGAGACATGGTTTTGGTCTAAAATTTCCACTTCCTAAATTGCATAAATGCTGATTTATCAGCATCAGAATCAACAGATACGAAAATATCAGATACTGGCATCAGCCCACAATCCCCACACTGGTGGATGCCTCCAATAGACCAATATGACATCCTCCTGTGATATATTAACCAAATGTCAAAAATATTAAAAATGAATATATATATATATATATATATATAATGCAGCTTTTTCGTAAAGAGTGTCTAAATTAAGATTAGTCTTCAGCTGCTGACCAATCACGTACTTGGCACTCCCTCTGTGATGCCTGACACATAGTTTTGGCCCGTATGTAGTTTTATTTCATTCATGGTGGAGAGCTATATGCAAGACAAAATAATTTTATAGCATATATAAAATTTATATTTTTTATTTCAAAACGCCCCTTTAGAACCTAAGAACTTATAGATAGCAGAAAAAATACTCAAATAAAATTCGGTGAGTTAATATTAAAGACAGTGAGCTATTTTACCAACATTTGTTTGCCCCATTCCTTAAATTTGCGCCATCATGTTAATGAAAAAACTATTCTGTAGACTTTGACAACAGACTTTTAACCATAATAATTTTTTTTCCAACTTCTTCCAGGATTGATTATTTCCAGGACAATCCATGCTGACTGAAAGGAACTGAAAGGAGACAAAATTGTACCGCAATCGGATCAAACTGCAATGCAGTACAGTCAATACAATATTATATGTTTCTACCACCCATTTACACAATTACACTCCCATTTTCATGTAGACTACACTTATTTCCACATTAGACCAATTATTATATGTAAACCATACCCATTTCTAGTGTTAAACTACACCATGCTTTTTCATATTGATGACCTGTTTTCAAAGGTACTCTAGTAAAACACATGCTGTTAATGCTTGCTGAATGCTTACATGGTAAAGATCAAAATGCAAAGGAAAGTGCTTGAAATATCAAAAAAAGAAAAGGAAAAGAAGAAAGAAGGTGTAAGGCATTGGATGAGCAGACGATCCGGTCTAACTTCACATTGTTTCATTTCTGAAATCAAACCACAGTCTTGGAAACTCATCAGCTCAAATCTGATTTGTGTTCACACAGCACTGAAATACCGGATCTGTATCACATTAAACCGGATCAGCCCTGGCACTTCAGCCCTGTAATGACATGCACAGACAGTGTGGAGAAGGCCAAGGAAAATGAACTCTACCTGTGCTCGCAGTACTGTCCGTAATAGTTGTGTCCACACTCGCAGGTGTAGCCGTGTTTGGCGGCAGGCTTGCGAACGCAGCTGGAGGTGTGTTCACACGGGTTTAGCAGGCACACGTCCACACAGTCTCGCCCAAAGTAACCTGACACAGGAGGGAGACAGCAGCCGTACAGATATTTCATACATGAATTCACACACACACACACACCTACACTCTAGCTTTTCACCTGGAGAGCAATTTGATATATTGGCAGGATATTTTCTTCTTTGAATGATTTTCATTCATTTTTGCCAACTTCTTTTTAGCTGCTAGTGCCAATCATGATTGCAGGTCTGTGGCCTGATAGACAAAAGCTCCATAAATGCAGCGGAGCGGAGACTCACGCACACCTTACCTCATAATTCATGCCTAAATGAATACTCCAGTGTTTTTAGATCTAATCTAATCACTTAGTGATGAACAGAAAACCGCTGGACTTCAAACACATGGAGGTAAATGGGCAGATACATCTGTTGAAACACAGCTGTATTGTAGTTGTGGGCAGTACAGCCAAAAAAAAAAAAAAAAGAAATTATATCATGGTAAAATTCAATTATCCAATGGCTTTGATCCATATCATGGCATATATCATCACTGTCCAATGAAAAACATGTATGTTTATTTTTGTTGATTTTAATGTTTACACTGTATGAAAACCAACATAAATGTCCCGAAATTCCTTGGAAAAAAGTCCATTGACTTACATTACACTTGAATGGGGTTTTTAGCTCTCTCCTGTAAAGTTTCCATTTGGAGATACTTGTTATTCTTTGGACAGTAATGATATACACATTTAAGTAGCTTGACAGTGGTTTATTAATCTGAGATGTCCCGTCTGGTGCAAAATCCAAACTTCACAATATGTAGATCAACCTATGTCATTATTGCTTTCTAACACTAGCTCCATACAGCTGGCAAAAACGAGTTTAAAGCTGTTTTACATCTTATTTTCTACAAGGTCAAAGTTGGCTTCTTTTTATTTGTTTTTATTTGTTTTATTTTATTTTAGTTCCACCTTAACTAGAGCAGCAGTTGCATTCTGGCACCTGTGTGTAACTGCTGCACCATTTAAGGTGGAACGTCAAATTCAAATAAAGCCTTGTCAAATTTTCTCTCCTCCATGTGTCCCAAATAAGTTGGAATATACATCAGAGGTTCATGCATCAGTACCGGCTGGCTAACAGCTGGCCCAATACATGATGATGTCTGATGCAGCTGACAGGGTTCCCTGGGCAGTACAAGAGGAAACAAGCATGTCAATTGCACTGCTCTGGAGTATTCCTCTAGGCTAAGACTAACCGCAAAAGACCATCCATTCCTTTATGTCCACTGCCTTGACATCAAAGTGGACTACTTCAGATGCAACAGGCTAGACAGAAGAAGGTGTCAGAGGCTCCTCTGTTTTCATATGAAACACCCCTGACTCTGAACAAACTAGCATTAGCATGTATGTCCATCAGGTTATCTGCGCTGATTTGTGGCATACCATTATAACCATAGGGAAGAATCTTGCCTGGTATACTGATTAATCTGATTTCTGGTCCAAAACTACTGGATCCTATTATAACTGTTATGCTATAAATGTTTTAATTTCACTAGGTAGACAAATGCTGCTCTATTCTTGCAATGTGCAGTGAGATTCAGATGAGGTGAGTCTTACCTGGCTCACACACGCAGGAATGTGAGGCCCAGTTGTCTCTGCAGAGGCTATGTGTGGGACACGAGTTGGGCATACAAACGTCAGGCATGTCACAACCATCCTTTACACGCAGCCTCAGAGCCTGACGTATATTAATGTTCACTGTGTTCGTGGAGGTTTCTCCCATCCGCACACCCTGCACAATGACAGCGCGTTAGTGTGTGAGGCACCATGTACCTGGGTTTTCACCAAATTTGGTAAGTAAAATTGACAAGCATTCACCTGTATGCAGCCATTGAAGCCATTGAGCACAGAGTCATCCTTCTTTGGCAGTCCTCCCATCCAAAGCCCCCTCACCCTTAGACCTGGCAGCTCATTCCCAATCTCCACTGTCCTCTACACACAGCACACAGGACATATAACACCATGCTGAAATATCTCCAATATGACTCAAAGACAGTAAAAACAAGATTCCATGTCTATGCCTTACTATATTATTCACATTCCTATTACAAAGGCCTATCTACCATGTTTATGAAATACCGGGAAATAGCCTGAGATCTGGGGAAATATTGCATTTTTTGGACCAATATTGTGACTGTGACTTTATAAAAATAAGGCTTAGGTTCGTTTCCATTAGCCCACGAGACCAGCAGGTCCTTTTTGCCTGCCTTTAGCCTTCAACACAGAATGCAGTGCCTCAGACAGCCAGTTGTATGTACACATCACATGGCTGTTTGCTTGATTCTGATCGATCTAATTCATCTACAGGCAATTTGCAAGTTCAGTGTTATTAGGTACAAATTTATGGAGGTTAAATTAAAATTACAGCACTTTTTCACAATGCAATTTCAATCTAAAACGATTCATCTCTCAGGCCTAGTTCCAAGACAAAAGGCGTCTGCAGGAGGACCTAATGGACCATGCCTCGTAGTCAGTACACACCTGGAACATGCCATAGTCCAGAGACACCAGGGCCATATATTTGATGTCTTTCCCATCTTTTCCACTTTTGAGCTCTACCAGGATGTGGTGCCATTCTCCGTCATTGACCCGCACCTGCGGGAACTCCAGCAGAGCCACCCGCCGGGACCCCAGAAACACCTGGAAGCGCAGTTGCCTGTTACTGACCTGAAAGAGAATAAGAAAGAGAGAGGCAGCGAGAGAGAGAAAGTAAGAAACTACTTTGGCAATTGTGTGATAAGGGGGAAAAACAATGAACAGCTTAGATACTTTCCTTTAACCCCTTAAACGCAGTGCTATAGACTCATAAATATACCCCACAAAGTAAGCTTCAATGTAGCAACAGAACAATTCTGTGTACTTACTTGATAATAAGGCTCAATATTAAGGATCAACAATACCTATTGCCAGGAGTAACATTTCACAGTTTGGCCACCAAATTGGCCTGAAAAATGGTCTGTATGGTCACATGCCTTGGAGATTTATATTCTATTTTTTCCCTTTTTTCCAATAACTGGATAATATGTCTGCAGCCTGCATTATCCATTCTTCATTCCAATAGCCAGTTCTACACAACCTTCCCTTATTAAATAAAGGGATCAAATTATAGCTCAGCAAGGTGTGAAGTTGCCTTCAGCAGTCTGGAAATTGGTCGGCAGTAGTTGAAGACGCACTCACCAGCAGGTTGAATTTGGACAGCTCACCAGCACTAGCCTGAAGCAGAGTGCCAGAGCTTTTACGGGTGCGAAACATCAGGCTGATGTACCAGGGGATTGCAATGGTGATGTCAGGGTCACTCCAAGAAACCATGGCATGGCCATCAAAGCGCAGAGGTGATGGCATTACTGTAGACAGAGGATCATTTCAACATCAAACCAGAAAACGTCTTCATGCTGTGACATACTAACATACTGCTACTATTATTTGAGCTTAATTAACCATGCATGCACATGAAAGGGAGGATTTTGATGTTGCAATATGTTTTGTGAACTGAGGCAAGATTAATCCTGACTGTGAGTTGCCAATTGTTTTCCACTCAACCAGGACCCTGCTTAGCAAAGAGAATCGACCAGCGTTCTTACTCACCGACTGCTCCAGGCAAGATATTCTACTTCAGCATGTCAGGACCAGACAGAATGGAACAACAGGAGAATCTGAGCTGATGCACTTTCTCTCAGAAAACATGAGTAGACTACATGCTTAACACTGGAGACTGCAGAGGTTTGAGTCCAGTGACAGCATGCTCTTTTGTGTCATGACGTATATTTTCTGTCTTATGATAACTCATTTCAGTGCATTAAAACTAACTAAATAAATAAATAACTAACTTTGAGTCATGACATATATCTTATTATCTTATGATAACACATTTTTGTGACTAGTAACTAACTAACTAACTAAATAAATATATAAACAATACATTTAAGCATTTATGCATTCATTATTTTTTTGTTTTTACAAAATAATTTTAAATCTAAAAATGTCAAATGTTGTGACTGTCCAGCCATTTGCTCAGGTTAAGTTTTAACCTGTTACTGTTAAAAACACTTAAAAACTCACAAAAAAAAAACAAACAAAACAAAACTCAGTTTAGTGAAATAGTTGGGCTTTTAAAATAATTTTCCTCAAATGTCATACGGCACAACTAACAACAAAAGACTTGCCATGCTTTTTTAAATAAAGGCTGGGTAATGTATTGCATCAAAAAGGAGACTCCAGGAAACCTTTGTGGTGCAAAGGCGAGTTCTAAAGTCCTTTTAAAATATTGAACAAATTGTCATTTTTGAGTCATAGATATGCTGGTTCAGGTGGTGTGACCCATGGAAAATGTTTATAATTTTTAATTATGATGATGTTTATTTAATTCTATATATGTATACACTTTAAACAGTTCAAAGAAGAAGGTTCATACAAGTGTGTTTTTATAATAAGCTGTGAAAAAACATACACACATTAAACAGACTGCAGATAAAATGCTTTTAGTCTATTATTAAATGTTATCAATTTAAAAACCCTATCTGTCATTGAGCCAAAAATAAAGGTTCTTAATAGTTCTTTATTTGAACATATGACTCTAGGGAGTTTCTAATTCATACATGTGGAGGTTCTTTAAAAAGGTTCTTACACTTACATGTCTCATTTACAAAAATGGTTCTCCAAAGAACCAACCATTGAAAGAACCCATTCTGGCTCCTTTATTTTTAAGCAAGCTCAATGGCATCTCGCCAAGGAATCCTTTTAGTGCCTTCATTTTTAAACATGCTGGCCTGAAAATAGAGCCTCTGTCTCTCGACAAAGCTACAACATCTCTCGACCCAAATGGTTTGTATTGACAATCAATCTTTAAAGCAGCCTGAATGGGCATTAAAGAGCACTCAGTAGGGTTTTAAGTCCGTAAAGCTACGGTACACACAGCGAGCTCATCTATCGACTGGTTTCAATGAAAAAAAATTTACTAGAAAAAGCAAGCACGCATATATCGTTCAACACAAAGCCTTCACGTGTGACTAATAACACAGATACTGGCACCGTAAAACGAGGAGGTCAAAGACTTCAAAAGGGTGAAATTTCATTTAGAGTGTTTGTAATCTGGCATATTTACTTGTTAATGGAACTATTGATTGTGAGTGCCATTTCAGTATGTACAATGGTCACATACAATGAGCAATCAGACCACACCAGACTTTAGGGAATTAGGTCAAACTAAGCTCTCTGAAAATGTTAAGCCACTTTTGATCCAATTTCCTCCTCTTGACTGAACTGTACATTTTATCACATTTAGCAGTTGCCACGCTGCCCGGGCTTGCCCTCATGATCCGTATGATGCAACCTGAGGTCACACAGGTTTGGTTAAAAGCCAACAAGGAATGACCTAATCCAACACTAAAGGCTTCTCGAAACTCAACCCAAAGTTTTCATGGTAACCAAAGTTTGGCAGCATTTTTACAACCAATCAAAAACCCTTTAACAGCAGACTCAGTATTCTAAATACCAAAGTAGAGCAATCAAACAACCTGACAATATAAAAGAACGTCAAGTAAGGAAAACCAGAATTCCTCTCCTCAGCCATGGAAAAAAACACTACACATTATTCTCAGCTCCGTACAAAAGCTGATTGCAATTCTAAGCGGCTTTGCATGAAAACTGCTATAGGTCTCTAAATCAGAGGAATGATCAAAGGCGGGGTCAGCGATTTTAATTCAGAGCGTTTCTTGTAATACTTTGCCAAAAATCTCTACACATTCTGGCAACCGTGAATAACATACGCTCAGAGGAAAAAATACAATCTCTCCGGCTACCTTCTTAAAAAAACAGAGGGTACGAAATTATTCTCTGCCTGGACATGTTTCTAGACAAGAAACTTCAACTGGTATGGAAACTTTACTTCACGTAGAAGTTCTAGAAGTTCTTTCAACCTTAAACCTGTTGTCCTGTCTACTAAAATGGTTCTTTAAAGTTCTTTAGGAAACCAAAAGTAGTTGCTGAAAACAACAGCATCCCAAGCTGGTATAAACTGGTTTATGCTGGTCTGGGGTTGGTTTAGCTGGTCACCCTGGTTATTCCGTCGTGGACTTAAGACCCATTTTATTTAGCGACTTCTAAAAAGCAACGTCCCCGGTTTTCATTTAAAAAATCTGGTCACCTTAATATCATGACAATTGCCAGACAATTTGCCACCACCTACAAAGGCATACACAGCCAAAAAGCCAAAGCAAGAAGGAAGAACAAAAACAAAAACAAAGTCTAATGTAGAGCAAAGACAGCATAGGTGAGGCTTTCCGACAAGGGAGAGCGCAGAGGAGGGTTCAGAGACATTATATGTTGATCCAGCTGTAAGCATTTTTCGGAAGCCCACAGGTGATTAAACAGAGTATTAGTCAATATGGCACTTTTCTTCACTTATTTAACACTCACAGTTACTTTTGTTACTGTTTGGAAATTAGTTTCAGTAACAGCAACAACATCTTCAACAAAATCATTTTATATTGATTTTATATTGGCCTAGTTGTTATTTTTATCCCTGAGTTGTTGAAATATTTATCTTAGGTTTTTTAAGTGTCTAAAATGGCTGTGTGCATTTAAAACCTGATTGAGGAGACCGACAACAAGTTAGATCTTGTTCACAGGACAGTAATCTGGGTGTTCCAAGGGTGGGCCAACAGTGTTAAACAGTTGTGATGATGTTATCAAGCCTGTGGATTGATGTATCCTTGCTATATGGGACACCTGCCCATTCGATTTGGCAACTAGCTTATACTGTAGTGCTAATACAAAAAAAAAAAGTTATGAGTTATGAAAATTAGCTAAAAATAGCAGCCTAGCTAAAGCTAATTTAGGGGTTAGTGTAAGATAGGTAACTTGTTAGCAGTGTTGATATCTACTTCAATATTTCATTTCTTATAGTCAATTACAGATACGTTACCAGCATTTAGCCCTTGTAACTGAGGCAGCACAGGTGTTTTAGAAGGAACATTAATTTCTCTTTGACTGTTCGGTTCCAAAACCATACCGTATAGTGCCGTTATGATGTAGCATAGGCCAAATAATTAATAAATCACGAAGCATAGCCTAAATAACGTATTAAATGATGCATCACAATGTAGTAACAGGAATGTCTTCAACTGTGTGTCTATGTGTAAATGTTGGTTTTGAATGTGATATAATCTCTCTCGTACCATGTTCACAGTTCTTTCCTCCATAGCCCAGTGGACAGTTACAAACATGTGTGTTCCACTTGTTCACACACACTCCTCCGTTATGGCATGCACTCCTGCTGCAAAAATCACTCTTCGGCGGGCAACCTGAAAGAGCACAGATAAGCTCACTTTTAAAGGATGACTCATGACAGGTTCACAAAGGCTGAAAGCAAGCAAGGAATCTTCCACATTCGGCAGAGAAGGATGTGACATATAGACTTCAAGAGCAATATACAGTGTCTAACCTGCAGCGGTGCCATTGTTGGCGATGAAGCTGGCCATATCAATGGGCTTGCTATCAATGATAAGGTTCCTTATGCAGCCCACAAAGTCCCGGTTCCGTATTGGGAAATCCTCTGGCAGATCAGGAACTCCACCCAGGAGGAGAGGCCCTGTGAGGTCCAGAGACCTGAAGATACACACGCACATCCCTCAGGCCACCGTTTCCCCAATTACCTCCAAACTAAAAGCTCTGTTACAATGAAGATGATGTATACTTATGGGATTTACAGACATTCTTACAATTGTATAAGGGAAAAAGCGGGGCGTTTAGGTGCGCCAGTCAGTTTCCACCATGTGTCAGACAGAAAGACTCTTTTGTTTGCAGTATTATACTGTACCAAAATGAACCTTAGGTCTAATTCAGACGTTTAAGAGGAAGTTTAGGAGGATATCTTTAAAACGGCTTAGTAAAACTAAACATTCAACGACAGACAGTGTTGTTTTTTTAGCTTGGAAAGCTATTAAAATGTACTCTGACGACATAGCATAGTCCAAATATTCTTTAAATATTAACATTTAGATGTAGTCCAAAGAATCAAACAGCTGGTATGGTATGAGGTTTTTGCTCGTAGTTAAACTGTTAATCACAGACTAGTAAAGCAATGGTGCCCAAATTGGCCTGTTGGCTGCCGAGAGCTGCAGAAGTTTAGCATTCAGCTAAATAAGACGCTTAAATTTAGGTGTGTAGAAGCAGAAACAGCACTGAACTGGACAGTGCTGCCCTGAACCACAGGACAGGGTTTGGCAGAGGTTTTGCCAAGTGTAAAGACCTTGAGAGCAGTGATGCACTAATTGCACATAACCTTATCAATCAGACCGCATATTAACCAAACCTAATATTGTTCAAAGGTGACCACTTCACATAAGTCACAGTCATTATTCAGTTGCAACAAAGAAATCTAGTAAACCTCTACATAAATAATAATTACCTAAAAAATCATTTTTAGTGTATGGCCAGCTCCACATCAGCCTTATTGCATCTTCATATTTGTGCATGTGCTATAGACATGAGTGTCTTTAACATCGGAACATCGGAACAGAAACAAACGAATTGATTCATGAATTGTTACTAGTCCAGTGTATTTAATGGGTTAAACTTTACATGAAGTGTTGACTAACTAACATGAAGTAATAGATTACCAAGGGTTAACTAATCTTAAGTAAACATAAAACATCTACATGTTTACATGTTAAGTAAATTTGTAACAACTGTTAAGCACTGTAACCATTGTTAATGTATTACTTCATGTTAGTTAGTCAACACTTCATGTAAAGTGCTACTATTTTATGTACTGTATATGGACCATTCTATCCAGTTTGTTAGAACTGTGGTCCCACAATAAAAAAATGATTCAAAAATATATTTAGTATTCAGACCTTTACCACCAAGACTTTCATTGACATAGTAAATATCTTTAAAAAATCAATATATACAAAAAGCTATAATTGTTTTAAAAAATAATGTTAAAAGTATTTTAGAAAGTCACATGATTTAGATTAAGAGGCTGTCCCACATTTTCATGTCACTACCAAAGCACAAAGAGTTTTAGTCTATAGGCAGAGCCTTATTTTAGCCACGCAACTTCATGTTTGAGCAGGAAGTGAGACTGCATCCCTGCTCCTCATGGCCACATGGTGACCAGTTAGATGGCAGTGTTCTGAAGTAAATGTGTCCCAAAGTCTGAAAATCAGTGAGGCACATTAAGAGTTACTGACACACAGATTGTCTGGACTTCAGTAAATCTTTTTGAGTTTTAATGAAATATATTATGGTTTTATGTGTACAGCTGTTCAAAACGATATTTACTAATCATGTGCTGCCTGGTGTTTTTGAGTTCTGCTAAAAGCTATTTAAGGTTGTCACTACTGAAACAGTCATAAGCATCGTAGACAGTGTTGGTAGTGACAAAATTGAATATTCAACCACTTAACATTCAAGTGTTTAAAAATTAACAGGAAAAAAAGGAATTGAATCCAGATCAGTTAAAAATCTGAAACGTGTTTTGAGCTCTGAACTTATGTAGTAGAAAGATCTGTACGTGCAGCACCATAAACTTCACTAAAGCACAAGTGTTTGGCTTGGCAGGAAATCACAGTATATGGACTCCCATTCACCATTTCATCTCAAAGTTTTTACCCAGTCATCTCAGAGCCGACGTGATCTGAGACAGACAGAGAAACCATTACAGAACAATGGTGAACCACAGCCTAGATCAGCTCAGAGTGTGTTTGCACTGTGAAGTCCATAAGACAGGATTGTCATAAGAGTAAGCGCAGATCCGGAGAGATTAGAGGAGCAAGAGGGCCGTGAGTGAAAGGAGAACAAGGGAATGCGCTGTAATCTCCTCTAATGATGAGCTATTCAACACCATGCAGTTAGCGTGCCTAAGCCAGCTCTCATGTCTCTGCCCTGCTGCACAGTGTGTCTTGTTCAGGCCGAATATCAGACCTCAGGGCCACAGAGAGACGAAATGTGTTTTAGTGTGTAGAAGGTTAGTGTGTCTACATACAAGCAGTATCGACCAGTATACACCACTTGACTGGACTTGACACTGGAGAGAGAAACACGCTGAAAGGTACTTATTACCTCTGTCCTCACAGCACATATTAGAATCCATGTCTCATTAATCCTGACTCCTCAAATGGCAAAAGGCATATAGAGTTAAAGCAATAGTTTAGTGCAGTCCACCAGCTAGGACATTTTGGTGTCTGAAATGTTCTTATTTAGTAACTTATTTAGTAGAATTTCTGATGTGTTTTCTGACACTGTATGGTATAATGCTATTTATTACAGCATGTAAGCAAACTATATCACCGCTGTCCAAAGAAAGACATGTCTCTTTTTACTTTCATGCATTGTTTGAACACAGCAGCTGCCATTTTTATGATGAATGCACCAATAGAAATGGCCCAAAACCGCTTCGAAAAAAGTCTGGTTCTGTTGATTTACATTAAAGTTAAATGAGGTTTTTGCCCTCTCCTGTAAAGTTGCCATTTTGAAGATACTTGTTTTTCTTTGGACAGCGGCGATATGCTGTGCAAACATGACTGCAATGTCAGTCCCCCACAGAATGCAGTGGTGTTAGTTTAGATACTGATCCAAACTATTATTAACAATAAACTTTAAGTATGATGGTCAGAATGAAGTGCTATATGCAGGGCTGCCGTATGGGGATGGTTGGGAGGAGTTACGGCAATTCCAATGCCCTGTGACTGACAAGGGGCATAAAAAATGATCAGAACATTAGGTCATTTTTGTTTACAATATAAAATGATTGACCTTCTCATCATCAATAAAATATAATAAAAAGTTATCATTTACAATTTGTTTAGAAAAGAAAAACAAGAGAGAAAAGAAAGGGTAACAGTACGTCACCTAGATTTTCACAAAGAAAGGTGAGTGTAGTTATAATGAACCTGTTAGCTCAGTCCTTAGTGAAACAGGCTACGTTTGCTCTACAAAAAGATGCTTTTCTTCTTCAGAGAAAGTGACGTGTTTACATTTTACTCCTCTTTTAGTGACATTTGTACTGCCGTTTATTTTCTAGTTGGCATGTATACTTATGTCATGTCATGTTAGCTAGCTAGTACGCTTGATCTGAAGTGGCTGAAGTGCTCTTGCGCAAGGCACCTAACCCCCAGCTGCTCCCTGGGCGCTGTGGATAGGGCTGCCCACCACTCCATGCAAATGTGCTCATTGCCCCCTAGAGTGTGTGTTCAATAGATTGTGTCTATGTGGGTGTTTCACTTCACGGATGGGTTAAATGCGGAAGACAAATTTCTCTGCGTGCACACAAATGGCAAAAAATGTCTCTAAACTCTCTACTCAGAGAACGACTGGCCTCACCTGAAAAATGTAGTAGCAGTTACTGCTTCAGTTCTGTCCTTCAGACTGAAGGTTTTTTCTATAATGAAAGGCTAGTTATTTGAAGTTGTTTCTAGCCTGACAGGTTTTAAGGGGGAGGTTACTTCTGTGCAATTCCTGTAATAAGTAATATCGAGACAAAGCGAAAGTATGCTGAGGACTTGAGAATCGACTCAAGATTTGGACATGTGAACATCTGCCGTGAACATCTCTGCTTGCTTGCATTGTTCTAAGCTATGAACCATCCTTGTGTGGTCTATCATACAGTGTGAAAAAGTAAGTTTATTTGAGATTATCTAACAACCTGATCTTGTTCCAGGCATGTAGTTTGCATAGTGCTAATACTGTAGGTGGAGTCTGAGCTTCCATGGTTGTTAGCAACATCAGCATCACATGTCTAGTGTAATGCTAAAAAGGTTGTTTTTGGACACCGGTAATGTCTTGGCCGATTGACTACATTTGAGGTAAGGAGTCTGTGTACACTTGGCTGAACCATTCCTTGGACTAAACCCTATTTACATCAGTGAGGAAGACAAAAGCAAAGTTGGACAAACCATCTAGAGGTTCACACTCACTTCTTCTTGCCTGTTTGGGTGCCCTGAGCTGCACAGGTGTAGTTTCCGATCTGACCGCCAAAGCGCACAGCCATGGCAATGTCACAGTCGTCTACAGCAACCACAGCAACCTTCTCCTCTGATGGGCCATGAGGCAGGCCGAGACGTCCGATGTTGGGCTGGAGCACAAAAAAAAAAACATGGAGATTGATTTGTGTGTGTGGCTTTAAAGGGCTTTCAGCTTGTAATGGTGGAATTTTGTCATTTTCCAATTTACTTAAATGTAGTTCAGAGTGCTTTCCTCTCCCCGGGCTTTTCACAGCTGGGAATCTTGGATTTCAAAATCTTTTCAAAGCAATCTAAATCCTCACGTGAAAATCCCAAAGATGTCTCCAGGCGTAGACGCTCTGGATGTGGGGGTTTTGTTTGGGTGGAGATAACAGGCCATGTTTGTTTCTAATCATTCAGACACAGCGTGAGGTGTCTGTTTACCACACTATGGAGCTGTGGCCTTGGCAGCTCGCCGTCTAATTGGATTAGGCCGTTGAAACAGTGGTGAAGAGCAGATACCAGGGAGAGAGAGAGGGAGAGAGAGAGCGTGTCATTCAGAGTCAGAACTCTCTGGAGACCCAAGTGGTTTCCACAACGCAGCAAAAATCTGCATTATCGGTCAGCAACACCCTTCCTCCAACCCAGAGCTATGGAGCTGTGCTCTTTCAACCTTCTTTTCAGCAGCATCGAATTCTTTCCATTTTTTGAGCCATTTTGTACGCCCTTGTGTGTGAACTTTGCAAGTAACAATGCTAGAAGACAGACTATTGGTCATAAGGTTGGAAAAAAACCCCACTCAAATCTGCTTTCTGGACGACACGTATTGCAAATAAGCTAAAACAGCACCTTTTTCAGAATAATGCTAGTCAAGTTCTGTTAGCACGATTTTCCCTACAGCATCAGAATTATGGTCATCACCTCAGCCCTGTAAAATTCCTGGAATGGCAGGTAAGCTCTATTCGGAATACAGATGAAGGTAGATCGGTTTAACTTTTCATTTATCTCACTGAAGGGCTGCACAAACAACTGACCCTATATTGAGGGTAACTGGAACTGATAAAACACATTCTTTGTATATAAACGGTTTGACTGGATAATAAGACACGGTTTATCAATCAATCAATCAGTCAACCATTATTTTCACTCAGAAATACATTTAGGCTGACCCTCATTTTCAGTGTAGCTGAGGNATGTCTCACAATGTCAAACCTACCCACCAAATTTCAGTCCTGTCGGTTGATTCCTTTCTGATGATGAGTGTAATATAGATCAGAATATGCAGATGGGCTATTCCTGTGCTGTTATGACAGAAGACGTGTAGAACAATGTAAAGGACTGCAACGCAAGCAGACCACAGGACAAGCTTACACTGGAATCTGCAATCATTCCGTCATTAAAGGGAGTTGAAAACACATGAAAGTAATCACTCTCCAATCTCTAACTGCTTGCTCACGCTATACGGTATTGTGGTGCAATAGTAAAAGAAGTCATTTAGAAGCTGTGCAGCACCATAAAAGCACATGCTGTTCTTGTTTAAAGATCTTTTGTTCACATACATAGTTCAAATGTTTGGATTCTCTTGTCATATTAATAATGGTTATTTTATTCAATAGAAACATATACAGAACAGAATAAAGTCTTATGGACTAGACCCCAGGTGGGTGTTGTATTAAACAAAAAGTTTTATGTTTATGAAATTAAACTAATGAAATTGTATGTGTGAATTAATTTCATGCTTTGAGATTTTATCATGTATCATGGATATAGTGTATGGATATATGGTATTATTACTGTATTCTCAGTGTTATACAACTTTCTTGGTTATTATGGATTCTTCTACAACTCTTTTACAGAACTTATTTTACTGCCTTTTTTATTTTACTGTTTAAAACCTAAAAGGAGTACTAGTGCTGTATTAGAATCATGCTGAACATACAGTACCAGTCAAAATTTAATCAAATAAAATATTGATTGATAAATGATAAAATAAATTGTCTGTATTATGTTATATATTATACTATATATTTTATATGGAAGCACTGAAAATCGTTTTACATAATACGATATGTATATATTATTGAAAAATTTGATGTGTGTTGTATATTTATTAGAGTATCTTTTGGGGAAAAAATGTATGTGGATACAAAATATGCACGTCGTGTCAATCAATATATACCATATACAGTACCCGTCAAAAGTTTAGAGACAGCTACTCATAGATGGTTTCCTTTTGTTTATCTTAATACTTTACTATAGAATAAAAGTGAAGACATCAAACTATAAAATAGCACTCATGGAATTATACAGTCCACTTTAAACACCACCTAAATGGAACTTTACAGGAGGATAAAACAGCTTTCTTAACCTGCAGTGGAGGATAATATAACAAGATTTTTTTCTAATTTTGGACCAATTGTATTGGTCTGTCCATCATCAATTCACAAAACACTATTCACTAAACTGAACTAAACATCTTTCATATTGTCCAAAAGAGTGATTTCCACATGTGAAACAGTGAAATCCTACTACTGTTTTCTGCATGTCCTCACTATGGCACAACAGGACCACCACAGATTGGAAAGCCAGGGGCCTCCCTTCTACATACACCCACCAACACACTGTTCAGTCAGGCACTATAGTGCTCCTTAACAGGCTTGAAGGACAATGGAAAGAGCTAAACTCAGCAATGTGCCCCAGCAGACATCCGAATCACTGGTGCATTGGTTTGAATTGGGGAGAGAAAGGGGGGGCAATTACATCCATCCCTTCCAGTGAGAACCCTCGGTTAGAGACAGACATGAAGCAGCTGGAGTTTAAGTCTGAAAAAGGCCCAAACCTGCAGAACAAAACAGGGCTTTCCTCTCAAAGGTCTGCGAGGGGCTCTTCAAAACAGCCACTGCTTTTCTTTGATATAAACCATTCCTCAACTGACCCAACGCTGCACAGCCGACTCCTGTTTTATGTCTGCAACGTTTTACTGAAGCTGTTCAGCAAACCAGGGAGGGATGAGGGTCTCTGTTGGCAAACGATGTAAATGAAATACGATCATCAGGGCATGCTAAGTGCTTCTGTTTACATCAAACTGAATCGGATATTAACCATAATGAGAAGGTGCAGGTTCAGCTGTCAGACCACAGGAATTTTGCTCAAATGTTAAATGCACACCAGAACCAAGGTTTCCACAAAGACAGCTCAGAGGCTGAGTGCACGTAGGGATAAGAACACAGGAGGTAAGAGATCTGTTTACATACTTCATTGGGAGTCCCAGACTCCCATTAAAGGCTGTGCTGTGATGTATAAGGCCAAATGTAGCCAACGAATATGACCAGTGCAAAATGTAACTTGATGCGGCCACAATGCTCCCTGCACTAATAATGTCGACTGCCTGTGGGACCCCCCACTAACTGCATACTTCTGTCTCAATATATATGTTTATAATAAAGACTAACTGCAGTTTAAGAGTGGAAACTGTCAAATATAGAGGACAAAACTAACATTTACAGTATGTGAAACCTATTGTATAAAATCTCTGTATTTATATATTTTCACACAGCATTTTTTAAATGACATTTTTTAAATGATATCGGTCCCTACTCATTCCTGCATAACCCTACAGAGAAAAAAGTAGAAGCTTATCTTAATCCTCAGTTTTGAAACCCTCGCTGACAGAAGATGCAGTATATATAGCATATACAAGCTCTCCGAACAAAAAATGAGTCCCCTCTGACTGAAATGTACCTAATAGCGTGTAATACTTCCACAAGCACAAATAACAGCTGTGATTGGATTTGGCATGGCCTGGACAAGTTTCTGAGTGTAGGCCACATCAGTGTATTCAGTCAATCTTGAATCAAAGAACTGCGCAGTTCAGCCAGATTTGGTGGATGCCTTCCCTGGCACAATTTCGAGGAGAATTTCCTGTAGACTGTAGACTGACCATACGCTTCCATACACCTGCAAATTCAGCTACTTCCTTCATACTATGGTCTTTGGCATGTCCAAATGCAATCACTCCTTTTAGCCAATCATTAACATCTGCTTTGGAGCCATTTTCCACACATGGAACGACACGTTCACTGTACTGCACCACCTCTTCTCAATCTATGAATCCCGTCACTCACACCCCGCAGGGATTTATAGCTCCATCATCCTCGTGCAGCGCCATCTGGATGCTATGGATTTGTTACATTCCATCACCAATACATTGAATTTAACTGGGTATTTTTAGTTACTTTTGCATGATTCAGTTGCTCCAATGTACACAATGCATTCAGCATGTCCAAAACAGAACATCCAACAAACCTGGCTGAGCATCAGTTTGCAATCTCATGAACTCCTAGTTTTAAAGTGGTCATCCACAAGAGGGGACACAGCTGACCAGCCTAAATAAATGACTACATGCTGACACTAACCTACATAAAGGAAAGAGACACTAATGTTTGCCACACATATACATCCATTTTTTCATCTTCAGTATAGTTATCAAAGCCTTTAATTGCTGATATCAGTTATGAAACCTGTGCTGCTTGGTCTGGTCGCACCATATGACTTACTGTTTGTGCCATCTGACTTTTCAGGCCAATATTAAATTAAACAGGCATCTACTTAGACACCTGTAGCAACCTTCATCCTTAAAAATTATATACTTTTATACTTTTGTTTTTCAATTAAATAAGCATTATTTTAATTACTACACATGTTTATTGTTTTCCTGAGATGTATCACTCGACATGTGAAACTCAAGCATTCTAACCGAAAATGTCTCAAATATATATATATTTTTTTAATATAATTTGTGGAATGGCTACTGATTTTCTCTTTCCACTATGAAGGTCACTTGGGGTCTTTTATATGATACAATACCTGATCCCTCTTTTGTACAAGCATGCCAAAATAAAGGCTAAATTAGTTTTTTTGATAGTTGACTTTTTTGATATTTAACTAAAATGAATTGTATGTATTATACTANTTGGGGAAAAAATGAAGGTGGACACCAAAGGTGCACCTGTTATCAATGATCTATATACAGTACCAGTCAAAAGATTAGGCACGGCTACTCATAGATGGTTTCCTTGTTTTTGACTTAACATTTTACTTTAGAATTAAGGTGAAGACATCTACAAACTACAAAATAGCACTCATGGGATTATGCAGTCCACCTTAAAAACCTCCAGAATTAAACTTTACAGGAGCAACTCCTGTAACTTGCAGTGGAGGGTGATATAACAAGATTATTTTCTAAGCAGTTTTGGATCAATTCTATTGGTCTGTCTATCATGAATATTCACTGAACCGAAAGGGAACTAGAGCTTTTAAACTGTGCAGAAAAAGAGATACAAGTTTTTACACAATAAATCATTTGTTAGAGGTGGAGATAAGGCAAAAATATCATACTGTGATACATCTAAAGTATATCAGGATATTTATTTTTTCAGACATCTCATTAGTTGGCACTGTTGAGCGTAAGCCTAAAGAGTCTTTGAGGGAGGGTTGGTGTGTCTAAACTTTTGACTAGTACTGTATGTAAACTAACTGGATATTTTCTTTTTCTCTCTCTCTTGAATACCACTGAGCATTTCGAGAGGGAAATGGCACATTCAATGTTTCAAAACTTTCTTTTTTGGCAGTCTACCTTCAGCATCTTCCTATAAAAGTACCAGAAGCTCTTGGTTCTGTGCTCAGACACCCTGTGCTACCATTTTTCGTCTTATATCTTTGTTTCTGACTGAAAAATGCAGAAATCATGATGAGGGGGTGAACAGCACCCGCGCTCACTGGTCCAAAGGAAAGCCATGAATGGGAGCATTCCTGCAGTCTGACGCATGCAGCATGGAAGACGTCCAACTAATCAAGGTCCACACACGCCGTGCTGTTAACAACTGTCACCGCAATCTGAAAAGGGTGTGTGGGTGAGACTGTGTGTATGTGTGTGTGTGTGTGTGTGTGTGTGTGTGTGTGTGTGTGTGTGTGTGTGTTTGACCTGGGTGAACACATGCGCAGTGTTCACCTACATCAAACTACGTGAGGAGACACACTGTTTGAACAAGCATGAGACTGGCAATAGATGACACAACAGCACAGTAAACTTATAACTCCATGCTGTATCTTTTCAGTTGTGCTCACAGGGTCACGCCAGCAAGCAGTAACTGAATCCGCTGCTGGCTAAAACCCAATTCTCACTAACTTAGCAACAATAAGGAGCTCTGCTTACTGCTCATTCCGCCCGAATGCCCTGATGATCACTCAGTTCTTGTTTACCCGCTCCGCATTCCCTCTATTCCCTTTCCCATAAAAATATGAACTTACTGACAGCTAGGCAGCCCCACAGGAACACAGATGCACACAGTCACCAGTGAGCTTTTAACCTTCAACCTCATAACTCATCATATCATTCAGTGCCTCAAAACAATGGCCTAATTATGATCCCTGCAGACAAACAGGAGTTTCCCTCCCTACAGGGCTCCTAAAACCATCCCATCAGTTACTGCTCACAGCCCAGTGTTGATTGTTTCATGTCGGAGTTGGTAAATTCATAAATTCATAAACTAAAAAGGTGGTCAAAAACTTGATAAAGCCTGATTAAAAGAAACACCTGGCAGATAAGATTAGTCTGTGTGTCTGTTCAGCTATATACAGTAACAGTCAAAAGTTTAGGCACACCCAACCAAATGGATGGCATTGGTTAGCTCTACAGGTTTACACAGTTCCACCTGATGAGATTCCTGAAACATTAAACATCCTGATATACCTCATATACTCTTGAAGTATCACAGTATTATATTTCTGCCATATCGCCACCTCTAAAACACATTATGTCAGCTCTTTTTCGCCCAATTTAAAAGCTGTAGTTCCCCTTTCAATGTAGTGAATATTCATGATAGACAGACCAATAGAATTGGTTCAAAACTGCTAAGAAATAAATCTTGTTATATCAATCTCCATTGCAAGTTAAGAAAGTTGTTTTATCCTCCTGTAAAAAAAAAAAAAATTAAGTTTTGGAGGTTTTTTAGGTGGACTGAATAATTCCATGATTGCTATTTTATAGTTTGATATAATCACTTTTATTCTAAAGTAAAGCATTAGGCTAAAACTGAGGAGAATCGTCTATGAGTAGCTGCGTCTAAACTGACTGGTACTGTATCTATCTACAGGACTGTCCAGTAGTCTGACACCATCCTTCATATATTTCATTTCCAGCCAAAACAGCCATTAAGTACAAGATATTCATTTTCAGCATGAACAAAAACACAGAAACATATATTCAACAGGAAATTACACAGAAGCCTCAACACCTAAACACAATATCATTTTATCAGTATTTAGTGTGTCCACTCTTTGCCTTTATTACAGCCTCCTTTCTTTTCAGGCAGACTTGCTTTCAGTTTTTCTAAGAATCTGCAGGGTTATTCTTCCGCACCTCCAAAGTTTAGTCTCAGAAACTGGTAGCTTTTTCTGTTTCTCATGATCCAAATAATCCCAAACACATTCAGTGATGTTCAGGTCTGGATTCTCTATCTATCTATCTACCGACCTACCTATGAGATCAAAATGAGAAGAGAGTCAAACAGACTCCAGAAAACAGACTGAAACTTCATAATAAAGCTCTACTTCATGTTGTGCATAAGACCCTTCCCCCTGGTAAAACTGCAATAACGCATGGCATCTTATGACTTATTGTTGTAATACTTTGGCCAACATAAAATATAATAAAATTCAACATTTTTCATAAAATAATTCATCATTATTAATTGACACAACTAATCCACCAAGAAATGTAGTATGTAGTATTACAGTATGGTATCGTTGCTAAGCAAACATGAACTACTGAATAAGAAGAAAAATGTCTGCTCGCCCATCACTGTATATTGTAATCATTTCATAAAGTTCTTAATATTTTGTTGTGTAATTTTGATCATATAATAATACAGCACTGTTTAATGCAAAAACTGTCACTTTATAAGTCCTTTTTGTTTACCAAATCACCACCACGAGTCTTACATAGCCCCAATGCAACAGTGCCCCCCTTCCCACATTAGCATTAAATCTCAAACAGCTCCCTGCTCCCTACATGGTGCACTGCATAGGAATTTAAATACTGGCTCCTGCACCCTAAACAGTGCATAGCACAGCTTAAAACAGTCATTTGGAATATTCAGACACATCCATACCTGAAAAATAGTGCACTGCTTGTCTGTAGAAGTGAGAATTTCAAAACCTCCATAGCGCACTATTTAGGAAGTACGGAGATGTTTGAGACTCAGCCTGGGTTTGATGCTACTTCTGACAAAACACAGGCATTTGAAGCATGTTAGCTGTTCAAGTGACATTCTTTAGATTTCAGTTTTACAGTCAATCATATCGGTTGTATTTTAACAACTGATGCATGTTTCCTAAACCGTATGTGGTCAGCCCCTCAGTTTACCCTCAGTTTACTACCACTACCACTACTATTACTACTACTACTCTTACTACTACTACTACCACTACCACTACCACTACTACTACTACTACCACTACTACTACTACTACCACTACTACTACTACCACTACTACTATTATTACTAGTACTACTACCACTACTACTACTACAATTACTACTACTACTACCACTACTACTATTACCACTAGTACTACTACCACTACTACTACTACAATTACTACTACTACCACTTCTATTATTACTACTACTACCACTACTACTACTACTACCACTACTACTACTACTACTACTACTACTACTCTTACTACTACTACTACTACCACTACCACTACTATTACTACTACTACTCTTACTACTACTACTACCACTACTACTACTACTACTACTACTCTTACTACTACTACTACTACCACTACCACTACTATTACTACTACTACCACTTCTATTATTACTACTACTACCACTACTACTACTACTATTAGTACTAGTACTACTACCACTACTACTATTACCACTAGTACTACTACCACTATCACTACCACTAATTACTAAGTACTAACACTGCTACTACTATTACTACCACTACTCTTACTACTACTATTATTACTACTACTATTATTACTACTAATAATAGTAATAATAATAATAATAATAATAATAATAACATGCCAAAAAATTTCCTTCCAGCTCTGCTGCATCTGTAACATCTTATCTTGCTTTTTAGCATATGGCAGAGCAAAGCTCCTAAACCACACAATAGACATCTTTATGAATTAAACATTCAAATACTACTTTTGAATTTGGTGAGCACTGTGTGAACAACAGTGTGTGTGTGTGTGTGTGTGTGTGTGTGTGTGTGTGTGTGTGTGTGTGTGTGTGTGNTGTGTGTGTGTGTGTGTGTGTGTGTGTGTGTGTGTGTGTGTGTGTGTACGTGTAAGTGTGACAGAAGAAATTTGTGCCATCTGGCTCGTTCGCGGACCCCAAGCGCCTCATTGTGCCCCAGATTAACTCAGCAGGGGGTCACCATTGTCTGCATCACTCCTGGGGTTAAACCCAAACTTGGGCGACGAAGCTGAGAGGGTTGAGGGGGAGAACCTCACCCACAGTACAGAACAAAACAAGACAGGGCGCTACTGACACAGCTAGAGCTTTTCGTTCATGGGCCGGTTTTCCTTTTCAGCTTAGTAGGTTAATTGCTTCGCCACCATCTGACGTAATAGCTAGACATATCAACTATCCTGATCAGAGATGGAGTTAAAATGTTGCTAGTGGGTCACTAGTACAATTCCACCAAGATTCTATGACGCCTCAGTATCTCTGTGCACGATGAACACTAAGCACAGTTAGCATTATTACCTCTATGGTTATCTGTTCTCAGGCAGCAACATTTCTCAGAACAAATCCTTCTGACTAACTTACAGTGTAACTTACAGTGTAATCTTACAGCTCACCGGAGCACAGCCTGCCATACTACCATATTAGCCAGGCTAGTTATTTAGCAGAGCCAGGCTTAAGAGATAAAAACAGTATAGTGTGTGTGGGTACTGATGACCATCCCTTACGGGAAGCTCCTTCACTGAGAGAACTGCCACAGCTTCTCTAGGAAAAGCTCTCTCCAGAAATATCCTTTTCCTGTGTTGTTTATACTGGCAAAACTAATAATACCACCCAGCCAGTAGAGCTCAGATCAGCCAGTGTGTGATTAGTGAGTGTGTGTCTTTGCTTATCATCATCACACTGAGTAGCAGCACCGGCTACATTCAGAGCTCATCATTTAGTTCTTTAGGAATCGGATAATATCACATTTCCACTCCGGGAATCTCAGATTTGGTCACTATTAAAACACTATAGTTTAGTACACATGGTATATAGTATCACAGGTATTTGCTAGTACGCTTCTAGGTGGTTGCTGGTCTTCCATGAATTTGGTAGCATGTTGCTAGGTGATTACTATGGTCTTCCAGTTTGTTGATAGGTGGTTGTTATGGTATCCAAGGTGGTTGCTATGGTATCTCAGATTGTTACAAGAGTGTTGCTAGGCGGTTGCTATGGTATCCCAGGTGGTCACTAGAACGTTGCTATTTGGTTACTAGGTGGTTGCTATGGTCTCCCAGGACACTGCTGGGTTCACTGCTGGGTTCTGCTAGGTGGCTGCTAGCGTGCTGCAAGTAGGTTGCTATGGTCTCCCATGAGGTTGCTTGCATGTTGCTAGATAGTTGCTACAGTATCCCAGGTGGTTGCTAGGTTGTTGCTAGGTGGGTGCTAGGCTGTTGCTAGGTGGTTGCCCACATGGTTGATAAAGTGTTACTGATGGACTGGTATGATTGTGATGTGAGTTCGGTGCTCAAACGTTGGCAAACTAGTCATTCCAGAGGATCAGTTCATCCTTTAACGATGACTGTATAAAACCGCATGTCTGATTAAAAGCTGTACACAAGCTCACCAGTCCTGATCATTCCGATAAACTGCAGAACGAGTTAGCTGACAAATGAGAAGAATAATAAACCGGTGGATAACATCACTTTACAATGCACTCTAATAATCACTAATGATTTAATAGACAAATATTACTGGAAGTATTTACACCGTGGTGGAAAACATACATTAAAAACAAAGCTTTTGTGGATTTTCATGCTTGAAAGTAGCCTTATATTTTATTTCAGCCTAAATGTTTCTGATTTTTTCCTGAATGCTTTACCCATAAGCAGTGCACCACAGTAAGTATCTGACTTTTGTGTCTGATTAGAAAGTTGTAGTAGAAGCTGACTAATTCAGTACATAGTAACGGAACACTGGAAAATGACTAGTATCTCTCCCGATGTAGTACATCATCCGGGGAGCTTTCGCCTACTGTTTTATGAACACTACGGATTCAAATAAACTAACTATTCTCGCGTACTGCTTTCGTATATTCTATAGTATGGAAGCACACCATTTCAGATGCAGTACTGTATTACATTACAGTTTACAGTGTTTAATCACGTACATTGCATTGCCCATATGTCGCTCAAAACTATGAAGGGGCTACAAATACCTGCGGGGTGTGAGTGACGGTATTCCTAGATTGAGAAGAGGTGGTACAGTGCAGTGAATGTCTCGTTCCATGTGTGGAAAATGGCTCCAAAGCGGATGTTAATGATTGGCTAAAAGGAGTGACTGCATTTGGGCGTGCCAAAGACCATAGTGTGAAGGAAGTAGCTGAATCTGCAGGTGTATGGAAGCATACGGTCATACGGGTCTACCAGCAGTGGCAGAAATCCCAGTCTACAGAAAACTCTCCTCAGAATTGGGCCAGAAAAGGCATCCACCAAATCTGGTCCAGCTGCCCATTTCTTCGATGTAAGAGTGGCTGAACATTGATGTAACCTACGTCCAGAAACTTCACAGCTGTTATTGGTGCTCGTGGAGGTATTACACGCTATTAGACACGTTTCAGTCACAGGTGACTCATTTTTTGTCTGGTGAGTTTATATGGGATTATGTGTCCTGGGCAGTGGCCAGTCTGAGTTTCCCTCTTCACTCACCTCTGACACCAAAGTGTTTGTAACCTTTACCGCTTTGCTTCCTACAGAGACAGTATTTCTTTGACCCTGTCCAGTTCTCAAAAGTTCTCAGCTGTTGTTCTCAACCAGTTGTTGATTATGCTTGACAGACGACAGCTCTCCAGGCTTCACTGTCCTACTTGTTCATTCATGGTCTCTAATTTACTGGACAAAAGGTCCATTAAACTTCTAAAATCTCCCCTTCTGGCCTTCTGCATTTGCAAAGGTGCACGTGTTATGAAACAAACATGATTTTACCGTCATACATGTGATGGCCGGAAGCAACTTCTATATTGTTGTCACGCACTAAATGAAAGTCAGTTCAGATGAGAGCAAATCATTACTGTAATGTAACGTCATGTGGTAAAAGTTCACTCACCAGAGAGTAAAATAAGTCCATGGTCTAACAAAAGACTTTTTCACTAGCTCACAGCTATGAAACATGACACATGATGTATTACACAAACTCGCATGGAGGACGTGTAATCTGAGGGTCTTAAGACAGAGCAGGATCAAAGAAACAGAAAGACAAGCTGTATCTTCTGAGGGACTTCAATAAGAAGAGTTGTAGACTTTCATATAGATCACATGCTCTCCTTTCATATACTGCTCAAGTCTGGAAATACGCATTCTCCCGTTCACTGCAACAACATGTTATACTAAAGGACTTTTGAAAGTAAAAAGAATCTCTTCACCGAAGCATGACTTAATAACATAATGATGACTGTTTATGCCGCTACAATTACTGATCTACAGTTAAGAACACATATTGTCACTGTCCCAAGGCAAACATGTATCTCCGTTTTTGATGATTTTATGCATCATTTGAACACAGCAGCTTCTGTTTACATTGTGTAGAAATTTCATGATGAATGGACCAAAATAACTGGTCAAAAATCACTTGGAAAAAAATCTTTGGAGATAATTTATTTGGACGGTGATACTTAATATAATATCTAAAATAGTTTTATTTTTTCAATATAATTTTATATTCAAAGTACTAAACTGTTTGCACAGTGCTGTATTAAAGACACACTGATGAATTCTTGATATGATGTAGTTAAAGACTGTCCTGGATTACTATGGATACAGGCTCATTTGTAGTTTCATGGCTAGTATCATCACAACAACAACAATCACCAAGAAATAATATATCATATAGTCCTGTTTCAAATATGAAATATCTGTCGCTGTATTATCTCCAACAGGGCAACTTTACAGGAGGAGCAAAACCTAATTTAACAGTAATGTAAGTCAATGGAACCAGACTTTTTCCCAAGTGATTTTGAGTCATTTCTGTTGGTCTATTCATCATGAAAATACCACACAGTGTAAACAGCAGCTGCTCAAATGTTGCATAAAAGAAAAAATCGACAAAAATGGAGATAGTTAGTACGTAGATCCACTATTAGAATAAATACAAAATAATTTTAATGCAATAAACACTTTATATATGTCAAAGTATTCCCTTGACCATTTCCAGACATCTCCGTGAGGTTTTATTTGCAGTCATCTATTAGTTTTATAGTTATCTTCAAATATCTAGCTTGGTATTAAATGGCCTATATCCTACAATCGTCTTGTTTTCGTTTGTTTTTTTGTTTTTGGTCCTCCAAGGTCGACTTATAATATTATGACATTATCACTTCATATTGTCTGGTTTTATAAACCCAAAACAGTCATTATTAATTTAACACATTTTACTCTTTATATTCTTTAGAATTTAACAGGCTGTTTTTGTTCATGTGCCTTTAAGATCTAGATAAATGAGCTTTGCTCTAATTGGCTGTCCTGTATTGTGCCTGTAATGAGTTGAAACACTTCTTGTAATTTGATTGTAGATGGGCAGGGTCAAGCTGCTTTGAACAGGTGGATATATGTGAATGTATTTGTTTTTGTGACATCACAACAACACTGAGCTCAAAGCAGGCTATTTCTACAGCACAGTGTGCATATATAGATAGACTCTTTGACTAAAGCTTGCAGGCAAATCAGGAACCAAACCTTCATTCTTCTAACCAGCTCATAGGATATATGATACTTTTTACTGCATTTAGGATATAAAATAAAATAAAATAAATGTTCATTTTAAATAAAAAAGAAGAAAAGAATAACTGTCTGTCTGTCTAGCTATCTGAAGGTGGATAGAAACCCGAGCCATGTTTTAGAGACTCCTGTAGTGAATTCCAGCTGGTGCACTGTAGTTAAAGCAGATTTTCCCAGTTCAGTAAAAACTCTGACAGGTCACTAGAGTAAATCTGGTAATTACTATTGTTCACAGAAATCATACGATCACAGATCACAGATGTAAGTTGGCATATGGCCGGAGACAGATTTATAAATAAAGGTAAGCCAGTGTTTAGTGAGGACAAAGCAACATATCATAGCATCCCGCTTAAATCTTTCACTCAAAGCACAATGTTTCCCATATCTCACTCTACACCAACATCACAGCATAACGCATCTCTGATTTGAATGGCATTGCAGTGTCCCATGAACAGTCATGGAAATGGTGTGAATATGAGGTTTTTACCTTGTTATAGTAGTGCAGCCACACTGTGTGCCACTGCCCGTCACTCACTCCAGCTGGTACGAAAGGCGATACAGTGGTCTTACTCTCTCCTGTGCAGGACAGACACAGAACAGGTGACTGTTTACAGGGAAAAGAATTTCCATTACATTTCAGAAGATACTGTCATATCCAAAAAAAAAACACGTCTACCTTCATACACATATAGAAAATCCTGTCAACATACATTATTTATAAAGTGTAATAAAATCAGATATTCAGCATTTAACAAGAAGCTGTTGGTATTCTTAGAACAGAGGCTAAACCTCAGCATTATTCAATGTTTTAAAGTACTTGGATTGTCCAAAAAAGAAAATCCACTCAATTTCAAGACTGAACTTTTAAAAGGCTTCTGGGCAAAGTACAGTTTAATACAGTACATGTTTCCTGCAGTTAGCTTGTACTTAAAAATTGTTATTGAATATATGGAAATGGAAATGGAAGTGGACATTCAATTAATAAGTGGATGTACAGTACTGAGCAAGGTTTCATAATGACCTCAAAAATATGTGTAGCTGAAATAACTCTTTTGTCTGCAGCCCTGATGCAATGTTATTACAGCTTATTAGCATAAAATCAGTGGTGGACAGTAACTGTAAGTAAATGGATTTGGTTTCCGTACTGTAAGTAGTGTGTTGGTGAATCTGTACTGAAGGGTTTCCATTCTGGGGGACTTTGTACTTTAATTCCATTACATTTTAAAGTCTTACTGTTTACTCCACTACATTATGGCCAAATCTGTCCTTCCTTTTAACTCATACGTGCATAAAAATGTAACATGTTCAAACAAAAGAAGTGTGAAGTGAGCCCACCAACCAGGGTACAGCGGTCATTTTGTTTTGAGCTTGTTTTGACCTGTTGGACAGAGCTTGGTTCTAGCTAATGGACACTGTTCTCCTTCAGCGTTCTGTGCTTATAATCATTTGAATAGACATCAGCGTCAGACTAATTAATGACCTTCTATTAAAGACTGGTGGACTGAGAGACACCTAGAGTCTCTTCACCTAAACTGAGCTGATTAAGAGTCTTGTTCCAGAAATGATAATAGGACATTAGAGCCATAATAAATCATGCTACTGTTACTCTCCATACTTAAGTACATTTGAAGGTAAAAACGTTAGTACTTTTACTCAGGTGAAGGTCTAATGGGAGGAGCTTCTACTTTACTGGGGGAATATTTGACCTTGGGTATCTCTACTTTAACTCAACTACATGGTTTGTGTACTTCGTCCACCACTGATAAAAATAACCTGAGCAGTGTACCAGCGCTGAAACTGGGTATAATAAAGTGCTATGAAAATAACTTCCAAATAGATCTGACAGTGCTTCACAGGAAAGTCTTTTAAGCTGCTAAAGTCATAGCACTTGCCAAACCAATAAAACAGTCCAGTGGCAAACAGCGGAACTCACTGGGAGCACTGTAATACTGATGGCGCTCTTCCAGTTCAGTGGACTCAACAAGTGAATAATTATAGAGAAGATAATGACAGTCTTAGACCTCCCATGAGGAGAACTCCTTAATCAAGTCCCATCTACACGCTGTGAAGTCCGCACTGATATTTTCTTTTCTATCCTACATCATTATCTTGAGCAATGATCGTGGAAGGGGCTTGACCTTTGACCTGTCTGGATTCGTCATTCACCAGAATGGCACTGTTGTTCAAATTCCTTCATGCCTAGACAGTGAGATGATGTTGAGGAAACACCTTTCAGTGGTTTTAAAAGTGCGCTACTGTCCAAGTTAACACATGTAAGATGCGTGGAATTCACCAATTCACACTCAAGGACAGTGCAGTGACACGTTCCACTGTTCCTTTTCCTTTGGAAACAAGTCCCAGTGTTAAAGAGACAGGAGGAGCGTTCGGAGGCATGTTGACTACATGCCAGCCCAGGAGGGCCGGAGTGAAAGGGTTAGAAAAACAAAAAGACAGGTAGATAGAGGATGTGTGTTTCAGTGCTCTTTGGCCAGCTGCTTCCTTTGGCACAAAGCCCACACACAGATACGTGCTAACGCTTCGAGCCAAGGCACTCATAAAAACGAGGGAAAATACTCCACTCTCTGTGCCTGTGTGGATTCCCTCTGACCTTATAGCAGGATTTTGGTGCTTTATTTATTTGATTCGAATCAAAGGAACCCTGGCTATCACCACTCACTAACCCCCCAAATGGCCAGAAGGTCCAAGCTCTTATTATTCACATTGCAGTCCATGGAGTTACGGAACAATGCTTAAGTACTATTCGGATGGGGCTCGTTTTCCATGGGGGAGGTGGAGTGATGCCAGTTTACCACAAGACATCTGTAATGGTTAGTGTGGAACAGTAGGTCAGTACATATTTAGCCTTGGAGTTCTTAGCCCCTCTCGCAACTCCTCACTCATGAGGCACAGGGTTTAAAAGAGGCAGTAATCATAATGGAAAGGTCACTGATGAAGAGATAGCAATGCTAAGACATAACAAAGCTCTTTTCCACCACAGAAATCTCTACAGGAGTGTAATTTTGCTCAATAACGCGTGTATTGTAGTCACATCATACCATATTCTGCCCATATTTCCTCACATGCGTCCATCTGGTCCGGTGAGTCACAACAGTATGATTTGTCCAGCATGTGCTGGAGGTTCGTGCCTCCAACTAACTTACACCTGCTTTTAAAAGGCTATGCAAAAACTGGCAGCAAGTTTTTCAGCAGCAGCTGTAATATTTCCACCTACTTCATGGGCAATGTTCCCATGATTCGTGCAACCCTCCCACAACTGCACATGTAGGATTAAGAGACGCACATTTTACATTTTACCACAAACACAGACATTTAGGCCTGTGCAGCGGTTTTGTACATACCATGCATCCTATTTGTCCCTAAAACTGATGCCAAAGCTAAGGACTCTAGAAATAACTCGGCTTCTGAATCAGTTAGTTATGTTTTTACATACATTCACAGACTCATATACACTCACCAGCAGAAAAGGTGAGTTGGATCTGTTCCTCCACGATCTCCACAGCAATGAAGTCATGCTTTTCATTGAATCTGCCATTATAGAGTAAAAGTGCATTTCTCTCTCTAGTGGCAAACCTGTAGGACAACAGATTTTACTTTCATTAGCTTCATAGACACATAATAGTTCCTAGCACAATACAGAATACATGGAATATTATTAGGGAGTCATTTGATTCTCGGTTGCATAACCATGGAACCATGCACTAAACACCACCGACAGCATTCTGTATGGTTTACAGACACATAGGATGGGCTTGAGGGAGGGAAAAGAGAGGGAAGGGGAAAAGGAAGTGAGAGAAAGATAAAAACGCAAGGAGAACAAAGCACACTATTACGGTAATGAGGAGGGAATGGAGGGAGAAGTCATTGGGGGAAATCTGACCCACAGGTGTTTGCCAACCTGCACTTAGCTCAGTTAGTAGGGGAGGCAGATAGGGAGAGGTGTCAGATAGCACATGGCACGAGGGCAGACTGACAGGAAGTCGGAACAAAGATCCCCGCCGCATGCTACGTCCTGTTTGCATGTCTGCCATGGAGATGACTGATGGGAACGCGTAAAGTTTGGTGTGCCTTTTTTCTATCTTTTACACCTTAGGGACGTGAAACAAGTCCTGCGGGAACACGGGGGGGGAGGTGATGACGCTGCAGCTGAAACTGCACCATGCTATGACTCCCGTGTCAACTAATGCAGTCAAGCATGCTGTGTTTGTCCATGTGGGGCATTTCTGCAGAGTGGCCGGATACTTCAGCTGTTTCAGCTTTGAAACATTCCATTAGATAACAATAAAGCAGCTGTAATATGGTGAAACTTTCATGCAACTAATTGCATGCTGCAAGCTGTATGCAACACTATCTCCATGCAACTGTTTCATTGATATTGTTTCACAAACTTGAAGCGGACACTTTACAACTCAAGTGCAGTGTAGGTTATGCAGGTTTTAAGCAACTAAAGTTTCATGAAAGCTTCACTGTGTAAAGCCAGTCTGATACAGTTCTTTAGGATATGTGGGGTTTAAAAAGTGTTGCAGTGATCTTTATGCAACCATGTACACATGAAAACTCCTATTCCAGCCATAGCAGTTCTAACAACAATGACTAACTGTTTATACCTTTCATTCAAAGGTTTGGAATATCTGTTTTCAACATTAGTTCAACAATAGTTAAAGCCAATCTGGCTGCAGGTTAATTCATAACCTTATTTTAATATGCAAGTCCTTTTCTTTAACATTTACAAATAATTTATGGGAAACAAAATCCGAAATTTTGGATGTGTCGAGAATGATCCATAGCCATAGTTGACTCTAAAATGACTGAGAATGAAGTCATATTAATATTGAAAATTTCTCATCACATTTAAAAGGGGATCAAATCTCAAAGCAGATTATTGTAAATAGGCAAGTACAGTACTTAATCAATCATTGTTACCAAAATAGGTAGTGAATAGTGAATAAACTGTCTGCTTATTTGATCTTCACAAGTTATTATTATATAAAGTATAGCAGAAATTGTTATCCTATGTGAATCCAAACAGCAGTGTGCATTCAAGGTCATAAAAGAATAATCTACTGTGCCACTGAGTATTTATTACTACTGTAGTAATAGATAATATTGAACAATGATACTTTGAAATGATTAAGTGCACTTTTTGAAGATTAGTTTAGGTAAGAATTGAGTAGTAGTTTGAATACTCATTACTGTATGTACTAACTGTAATTACAATGGCAATAAATCGAGCGCACTTGCTAATAATTTACAGCATAACTTACAAAACCTTATGCACTAATCCCATTAATTAAGCTGAAGATCTTTCAGTTCTTTGAATTAATGATCTCTAGCTAAATATATTTCTCCCAAGGACTGCCTTCCCTAGAAAACTGCAGAATGAGGAAATGCATGTAGATATACATCAGTACATTAATTAACAGATCCTTAGCCTAACTGCACAAGTACTGCTAATTATGAACTCAATACCAAACATTAAATACACGGTCAGAATATTATAATATATTATGACACCTCCTTGAATTTACACTTATGGTCCATAGGAGCACTTTGTGGTTCTACAGTTACAGACTGCAGTTCATCAGTTTCTCTGCACACATTGTTACCCTATTCTTCAATGGTCAGGACCCCCACAGGACCCCCACAGGACCAACACAGAGCAAGTATTATGTGGGTGGTGGATCATTCTCAGGACTGCAGTGACACTGTCGTGGTGGTGGTGTGCATTACTTTGTGGGTAACATTTCAAATACTTCCCTAATATTTGAATTACAGTAATAAATGATTTATTAACAGCATGAATGACTCGTTCACGACCCTTAATGTTTCGGTCTATTTTTACATTCAGTGTGACACAACAAGAGTCTCTGGGTTTTCCATAGAGAGGGAGGAGTTACAGTGACCGTTAGCTTGACGGAACGACTCCCAGCAGTACTCACTTAAAAGACAGGGTGAAGTGGAACCTTTGCCTGAGGCCCCTGAAGGTGATGAAGGCATGTCCAGGGAAGCTGCGTGTGGTCATCTGGCAGTAGGGCTTTTCAAACTCTCCCTCTGGGCACTGGCACATGAACCCCCCCACCAGCAGGTCAACACAGTGGCCTCCGTTCTTACACACTCCGGACACACAGCGACCAGAGCGAGCATTCACCTCGCAGTTCTCTCCTGGAACGAAAACAGCAAGACAAAATGTGCCGACACGTTAGGATTCCTCAGCCCGGGCCAAAATATACTACAGCGTGTACTCGGTTCAGATCTGCACATTAATACTGAAGAGCTTGGCAAAAGTGATGACACTTAATGGAAACAATTAATCTTAATATCAGCAATGCTTCATTCGTTTGTTTACAAACCCCCCCACACACAGTAAATTAATTCGTCTGCACAGCAATGAAAAATCTTTTTTCCCACAGGCCTACATGATAAGCACATCAGGCCAACCTATTATTTATATTAGGAACTTTCATCGCTGTGTAAATTACAGATCCATCACACGCGTTGCGGCAACGGCCTGGGGAGGGGACGTGTCACGCTGGCCGGGAAACAAAAGAGAAACCCAGGGAAAACAGACACAGAGGCCAAACTGTGGGTGCAAAGCAGAGCGTTTATTTAAACATGAGAAAACAAAACTAAAACTAAACAGCGAATAAAGTCTGCTAAGAGTTCAAACCCTCTTACTGCATCCAGAATTCTCTCTCCAAAGCTCTCTCTTCCACTGCCTCAGGTTTTCACCCAGAAAGAAGCAACTGACAGGAATGAAACTCGGTGGGTGGTTTGACATTGTGAAACACGCGAATGATTCAAGTTTCACATTCAAGTGACGTAAGCAAGGACGGGCCTTATCGCTGTATCTGACCCTGCAGCCACAATTGCAGGCATTCAACAAGCAGTGATGCCCTCCATGAGTCATCCTGTTAGTTCCAGCACTGTTTTGGTGGAGACGACCAACGAATCCGTGTGTGGAGGTGCCGTGGTCAGCACCAAGATGAACAGTTTGTTGTCACACATCACACGTCCAGAAGGCTTTGAGAGAGAGGTCTAAATTCGAGCTTTGTAGGCGTGTAATAATATCCCTGCAGATTTCTCTGAAAAACTGAAAGCAAGCTGTAATAAAGGTAAAGGGTGGACTTAGATATGTCACTAGAAACTGTTCCGGCTGTTCAGGTTGTTCAGTCTTTTGTTTGTGTTTCTAATAAATACATTTTCTTCTGGATTTTTTCCTGATGCTGAAATATAAAATTACTGGTTTGACTGGAAAATAGCATGTAGTCTCTGATTTTGATTTTTGGTATTGGTGGTAGTGAGAATGTGCACTTGGCCCCTGTTATAAAAATACCGCACCGGTCAAAAGCTTAGACACGGCTACTCATAGAAGGTTCTCCTTATGTTTATCTTAAAGGCTTTACTTCAGAATAAAAGTGAAGACATCAAACTATAAACTAGCACTCATGGAATTATACAGTCCTTTACAAGGAACTTTACAGGAGGATAAACAGCTTTCTTAACCTGCAGTGGAGGCTGATACAACAAGGTTTATTTCTAAGCAGTGTTGGACCAATTCTATTGGTCTGTCCATCATGAATATTCATTAAACTGAAAGAGGAAATAGAGCTTTTAAACTGAGATAATTCTTTTAACCCAACAAACCATATATTAGATATGGAGATACGTCCAAAGTTACAATACTGTGATCAAGAGTATATGTGGTATATCAGGATATGTATTGTTTCTGACATCTCATCAGCTGGAAGTGTTGAGTGTAAGCCTGTACAGTCTTTAAGATACCCAACAACATCCATTTAGTTGGGTGAGTCTAAACTTCTGACCGGTACTGTATGTCATGTGGTAGTCCCTACAACAGGCTACAGTGCAGTTATTACTGGGGGTTCACCCAAACACAACGTCATTTTTTCTACCCTCAGGGTGTCCGAACACACACCACATTCACCGCTGTGTTCAGTGACCCGAACTAACCTTTGCTCTTAATCTAACCAAACCAGCACACTGCCCTAAGGCGCGAGGACAATGGGAACACCCTGGTGGTCTGGAGGACACCTGCCAGACCCCAACCGAACCATTCTGGAAGCTGAAATCTCTGAAAAAGTGATGACAGCTCACAAATGGAGGGTGAAGCCGGCTGAGATTACATCATTGTAGTTTTTGTTCTCCTGCAAGTCTCTAAGGATTCCTCTGGGTTTTGTTATTTGGTATGTTGATCGAATTTAAGATAATGTTTGATGAGAGAAAATCCAGGTGCGAGATAAAAGAGCTTTCACGCTGTGATGTAGCTTCACTGGAAATAGTTATTTTTGGTTTGGTTAGGGGTGTGTGTGGGTGTGCGCCAGTAAAAGCTTCTACTGCCACATTCACTTAAATACTGGATGTCGTAAGTGCAAGCAACAGACAGCCAATAATCAATTATAACACTGTACTTTAAATGCTCGTAGTAGTCAACCAGGAATATTTATCAGGCATTTTAATGCATAATCACTCAACATAGTGTTTTTATGAGTCTGAACTGTTAATGTTCATTGATACATTAAATTAGCCTTGACCAAAAATCAGATTGGACTTTGTGGGGGTTATCAGACTACATCATACATTTTTACATATTTATATCACACGTCCAGGCTCAAAAAGATGATTCAGCTCAATGTTTAGGTCTCAAGCATAAAATCAACATTATACTGGTGAAGGCATGAAGACAACAGTAGACAATTCACTCAGTCAACTCTCTGAATTCTCTTTCAAAGCTCTCACAATAATCAGATTCATCCACTAGACACACATGGTCCAAAGCACATTCCACCAGCGAGGTCTCCAAATCTACATATTCATATACATATACCTACATATTCATTCATTTATTCGTCTTTAAAACCTTTTATCCTTCTAAGTCATCAGGGATTTTTGGTGAGTATCCTAGAGCTCACTGGGCAGAAGGCAGGAGGCACGCTGGACAGGCCGCCAGTCCATTGCAGAATCTGACATAGTGTAGCTTTAACATGTTAAAGTGTTGGTTAAATGAAGAACAACTGCTACTATTACAGTCAATATAAACATGAGCAACTGTTTTTATATACCAGAGCCACCTGTAGATCATCTAAAGATCTGGTGCAGCAATGTGCGGTTTAAGGCTTGGACCAGGATTTGGTTATGGACCAGGTTGTAGGTTAGAATTGGGTTTTAGCTTGTAGTAAAGGTTAGGGATAAGGTTATGGTGGGGTTCGTAAAAGTGGAGTTGAATAGTAGAATACAGAATGTTAAGTGTCTACGAAGCATTGAAAGTGTACATATAAGGTGTTACTGTTGCAACAACTGCTAAAACATCAGCCTCCAGGGGACCATATGCAACATGGCCTAACCCAGACATGAGAAATCCAATAAGTTGATCAGTAATTTGATTATTGCTTAAATTTTTAACTTAAACATTAAGTAATATACATTTTGACCAGATTTTATGGCCAAGAAGATCATATAGTGTGGGTACCGCAAAAAGCCCATGTTGAAGTTCCTCCAGACTACTGGTCTAACCCCCACACGCACCCCACACGTACGCTCACTCGGACTTGTGATCCGGCGTTCAGAAGGCCAGCTCAATGGCCTGCCTATTGTTTTCCTGTCATTACTTTGACATGATCTGTGCCCAGAGCAACTATGTGTGTTGGGATCTACAGAACAAGTTTCAAGGAGGTAATGACCCAAATGCCTGCTAGATAAGCCCTCATTTCAGTGGAATTACAGGGATATATTACGCTGTAATGAGAGAAACCCAAAGCAGGAACTACAGAGGCCACTGTCAACACCTTCGGTTATGACCACAGACTACCCGAGGGCTCAAGGGGAGCACAGGTTCACTGTTCTTTACAGTAGTGCAGAAACCTGAATCCATGGCGAAAGGAGCTGTCAAAGTGGGTGAGGGACCCAGAGAAGGATCGGTCGTGCCCATTCCTGATGGCAAACAGTTCTCTATGAATATTTGAGCTCAAAGGAGAGGCCGTCAAGCTTCATGTTTCTACAGTGTCAGGCCTAATGAGGCTTTGACAAGAAGAGTAACTGAGAAGGTGGCAAACAGTTTGTTCAGCTGCCTTCACTGTAAGCAAATGATCATCCTCTAACCTCAATCATGCTAATGTGATATTTTGGTGAAAAATGTATCCATTTTGGTCTTTAGCTAAACATAGCTGACTAACCAAGATGTGCTTGGTGTTCGAAATTTGCTTTATACTGAAGCTACAAGAATTAGCTTGATGCAAACCAACTTGCCTGAATGATCTCACCCTGAAAACCATATTGAGCTGTACAGGCTTGCATATGTGATTCATGATGCTTTATGACACAGTAATGAATTGACAAAAAGCATGCGGGGTAGCTCAAAAGCTGAGTTTAGAGAACAATTCCATATGTTGGGTACAATAAATGTGGTATTAATGTAGCATTTTACCCAACATGTTTTAATGTTCAGTAACACACCAACTAGCATGGAACTTCAGTACTCGGCGATCCTGCTCTGTGAGCTTGTGTGGTTTGCCACCTCATGGCTGCGCTGGTTTTGCTTCTACATGCTGCCATTTTACAATATCAACACTTGCAGTTGACTGGGGCAGACCTAGCAGGGCACAAATGGCATGTACTAACTTGTGGCAAATGCGTCACCAAGCTCTACAGTATGAACTTCAAGTTTGACCCATTCTATGTTTGTCTATGGAGACTGCAAGGCTTGATTTAGTACACCTGCTAGCAATGAGCGTGACTTCAATGTTCATACACTATATTGCCAAAAGTATTTGCTCATCTACCTTCACACACATATGAACTTGAGTGACATCCCATTCTTAATCTATAGGGTTTAATATGATGCTGGCCCACCCTTTGCAGCTATAACAGCAATAATAATAAGCCTTCTGGGAAGGCTTTCCACAAAGTTTAGGAATGTGTTTATGGGAATTTTTGACCATTCTTCCAGAAGCGCATTTGTGAGGTCAGACACTGAAGTTAGACAAGAAGGCCTGGCTCGCAGTCTCTGCTCTAATTCATCCCAAAGGTGTTCTATCGGGTTGAGGTCAGGACTCTGTGCAGGCCAGTCAAGTTCTTCTACACTAAACTCATCCATGTCTTTATGGACCTTGCTTTGTGCACTGGTGTGCAGTCATTTTGGAGCAGGTAGGGGCCATGCCAAAACTGTTCCCACAAAGCTGGGAACATGAAATTCTCCAAAATCTCCTGGTCTACTGAAGCATTAAGTTTTCCCTTAACTGGAACTAAGGGACCGAGCCCAACTCCTGAAAATCAACCCCACACCATAATCTCCCCTCCACCAAACTTACACTTAGCACAATGCAGTCAGACAAGTACCATTTTCCTGGCAACCACCAAACCCACACTCATCCATTGGATTGCCACACAGAGCAGCGTGATTCGTCACTCCAGAGAACATGTCTCCACTGCTCTAGAGTCCAGTGGCGGCATGCTTAACACCACTGCATTTGATGCTCTGTATTGTGTTTGGTGATGTAAGGCTTGGTTGCAGCTGCTCGGTCATGGAAACCCATTCCATGAAGCTCTCTACACACTGTTCTTGAGCTAATCTGAAGGGCACATGAAGTTTAGAGGCCTGTAGTGATTGACTCTGAAGAAAGTCGGCGACCTCTGCGCACTATGTGCCTCAGCATCGGCTGACCCCGCTCTGTCATTTTACGTGGCCTACCACTTTGAGTTGCCATCGTTCCCAATCGCTTCCACTTTGTTATAATCCCACTAACAGTTGACTGTGGAATATTTAGTAGCAAGGAATTTTCACGACTGGACTTGTTGCACAGGTGGCATCCTATCAACCTATCACCACACTGGAATTCACTGAGCTCCTGAGAGTGACCCATTCTTTCACTAATGTCTATAGAAGCAGTCTGCATGCCTACGTGCTTGGTTTTATACACCTGTGGCCATGGAAGTGTTTGGAACACCTGAATTCAATGATTTGGAGGGGTGAGTGAATACTTTTGGCAGTATAGTGTATGGTAATGTCATATTATGCTACATTGTTCTTTGCACAGTTCTTTGTTTGACTGTATGCTTGTATATAGCTGAAATGACAATAAGGCCTCTTGAACTCGAACTTAGAACACCTGAACTCTATAAGTAGGTATCCACATACGGTTGGCCATATAGTGTATCCGTCATACGCTACCCATTGAGGAGGTCCTTAAGTTTTGTGGCTCCACCAAGACATTTCACCACATGTGGGATCCCAACTATCTGTCTACAAGGGTTTATATATACTGTATATGATATAATGCTGGGCATTGCTCTCTTTACCCTATAAACTATTGGACTGTCTGGCCTTGTGGGGATCTCAGGTCAAACTTCAACCAACAGATCTTCTTTGTTGAGAGAATTACAGATTATTAATTTAGGAAGGAAAAGCAAAAAGGAAGGGATTAAAAAAACACCTCACCTGTAAAATCCTCCGGGCACTCGCAGGTGTATCCTCCCTCACGGCTGCGGCACCGGCCGTTGTTTTTGCATGGAGCTGAGTAGCATAGGTCTATCTCAGTCTCACAGTAGTCTCCAGTGAAGCCGTCAGGACAGCGGCACCGCAGGCCATTCACAGGGTGGATGGGCCTGAACAGCAGCGTGTTGGAGGCCACAAAGGGGGCGGAGCTGTCAAACTTCAGCACTGACACACACTTCATGTAGTTCTCGCAGGGCTCTCGTAAGCAGATGTTATCGTCGAAGGGCAGCACGTGTTGGGTGGAGATGAGCCTCAGCAGGGAGCGGTTCAGGTACAGCTGCTCCTGCAGCTCCTCGGTGGGGAAGAAGCGTCCCGGGCCGCCACCGGGCTGCAGGGCAGAGAAGGTGACGTTGAGGATGGGGGCACCCACATCCGTGTCATTCTGCACGTTGAAGACGAAGACGCCTTCTCGGCTGGTGGACAGCACGGCCGCCACTCCTTCAGCAAACAGGCCCAACAGAGGGGAGAGGAAACGCTCCTGAGACATGTTCTCCAGCCGCACAGTGATGCTGTTGGTCAACATGTCGTCTGTGATGATGGTGACTCGGAGCGTGCAGAGAGCAGAGACCTGGTGGAGACCATCTGAGAGCACAAAAAAGACAGAGGAGCTCTGAAACTTCAGGAGATTCAGATATGCTGATATTATAATGTTATAGTTGCATACAAATGATAATGATATTCATAACTGATAATAGTGTTCTCATGTTCTGCTCTGCTACTGTGTAAACAGGTCATTCTGTGCACATTCAGTGTATACTGATGTGCATACGGATTTATATCAAGGTCAAATCTAATTGTGGCACATTTTTGACAAATATTGCATAATGCTTTGAATCATTTAATAAAGAATCAGGACTAAACAGAACCGTTTTGATGCTGGAGATTCCCTGCCAAATCCCCTTCAAAGACAACACCAAACACAGCTCACATTATTGGTGTTACAATCACATGCACATTGTCATTTTTCATATTTTTTCATCTCATTCTCAAAGCAGAATTATCCTTTAAGCCAAGTTAAGTCAAATTAAGTCAAGTTAAGTCAAGTTAAGTCAAGTCAGGGTTTATTTATATGCGCCTTTTACAACAGATGTTGTCACAAAGCAGCTCTACAGAGAATCTGGGTCCAAGCCCTCAATGAGCAAACCAAAGGTGACAGTGGCAATGAAAAACTCCCTCAGAGTAAGACGAGGAAGAAACCTCGAGAGGAACCCTGACTCAAAAAGGGAACCAATCCTGATCTGGTCCACATTGGATAGCAAAACAAGCACAAAAGCAAAATAAAAAAAGTTATTATTTTACAATTTTATTAGGTATTGAATAGAGAATAACCAACGACTAGTAAAGTCGTATCAGAGTTGCAATGAATTATACTTATGAGTTATACTTATAAACCTAAAGAAATGGGTCAAGATTACTTGGTGAAAAGAAAAAATATGTAAGATAACACAATCAATTTTCAAGATGTTTAAAACATTTAAAAATTAACAGAATCATTAAAAAAAATCAACAGAATCAGAAGAAATAACTGTTTTAAGTAGCTGGTTAGCATGCTAACCTCAGTAGACATCTGACATGGGAAATGCTTTACAGACTCACTGGAATAAAACAACGTTCAGGTTAATGTGTTAAGTATCCACAAAAGTGTTCACATAAAACTCTGTAGCAGCAAAGACGACCGTACTGCATACCGAGAACGCTGCTCATCTAGCATTAAAGGAATACTTCACTTAAAAATGCTAACATTTCTATCAGTGAATGAAAACCAGACACCAATTAGCATGATGTAAAGAGTGAGGCTGATGATTTGAGGAAGCATTTAAAAAGTCTAAATACACATCCAGCATTTCCAGGCTAACCTGCTAGTTTTAACTCTTTATTAGCATCACTAGTGTTGTTGGATAAAGCACTGTGTTCATGAATACATCCAGCCTAATACTCGTTGTGAACTCTAGATTTCAGGGAGCAAGGCAGCAAAACTGGAGTTTAATTTTAAAGAAAAAGCAAAAAGTAAAAAAAAAAAGTATATATTACTTTGTTATCCCCCTTTAGCTCTGTTCATCAATGGCTAGCACCCCCACAGAGCAGGTATTATGTGGCAGTGAAGTATTATCAGGACTGCAGTGACACTGACGTGGTGGTGGTGTGTTAGTGTCTGTTAAGCTGGTGTGAGTGGATCAGACACAGCAGTGCTGCTGGAGTTTTAAACCCCTCAGTGTCACTGCTGAACTGAGAATAGTCCACCAACCAAAGCTATCCAGCCAACAGCATCCTGTGGGCAGTGTCCTGTGGGCAGCGTCCTGTGACCACTGATAAAGGACTAGAGGATGACCAACACAAACTCTGCATTAGCAGATGAGCTATCGTCTCTGACTGTACATCTACACGGTGGACCAGCAGCACTGCTGAGTCTGATCTACTCACACCAGCACAACACACACCACCACCATGTCAGTGTCACTGCAGTGCTGAGAATGATCCACCACCCACATAATACCTGCTCTGTGGTGGTCCTGTGGGTGTCCTGATCATTGAAGAACAGGGTGAAAGGGGGATAACAAAGTATACAGAGAAACAGATGGACCACAGTCTGTAATTGTACCTATACGGTAAGGGAAGCTAATAAAATTGACAATCAGTGTAGAAACAAGGAGGTGTTCCTAATGAAATGCTCTGTATAACCTAGAATGTCTCACATCTGAAAAGTGGTAACTATCTTGCTGATAGCGATTCCGAATATTATTCCTTCATTTTAATTGTCATACGTTCTGAAAGTTTCTGCTATTGTGTATACAGCACATTTCCCACACGGAAACACAGAAACGATGCTCCACCTTTCCCAGTTTTAAATCTGCCTTTACAGCACTGCCTAATCTTGTTGTCCCAAAACGTGTCAAATATGTTAAGAGGCGTGTTCAATTTGGTGCTTTAAAGCCACTAGAGAAAGGCTCCCGGCTTTGAGCTCCTCAATGAAAAAGAACCTGGAACACTAGATCATTTTCTCTCTGCTGCTGGACAGCAATGACCGATCCTCGAGCACCACTTCAGCATGTCCAACAGGCCGTGAGAGTGTAAGAGCCGTGTACTACATCTGCTCTCCTCACCATGATGGCTGCGCTCTATTGTCTGTTGCTGTTTGAAGCATTGTTGGGCTCCAGTGTATTCTCTTATCCCTCCTGTTCAGCCCGGTGTAAAAGGCCTCACTATCATTTGAATGGAGAGAGCTATAATTACTGGACAATGAGGAGACGTTTCCACTCTGTTACGCTGTCCTTTCACATACAGTCAGCCTGGTCAGACATGCGGTCGTAGATGTAACACACGTTTCAGCCTTAGTTCTGCCTTACTTCTATAATCAGGCAACACTAATAAGGCCAGATCTTGACAAAAGGGCCCGTAATGCTCTTTTCTTGTACTTTTTACTTTTTCCCTGAGGTTCATTTAAAAGGTTTGTGTGGCTTTATGTATTAGCGGTAGTCATAATTCATTTTTACACCACCATTTTCCAACCTTTATACAAACTGGGCCTTTTAATCTGACGTATGTAAATTAGCTGTGATGAGACTCCTTATAATGTCATCGTGAGTGGGCGGGGCTAAACTGCAGTGATATGAATAGGCTGATCTTTGTAACCGAACTGACAACAATGCATTTGATATAGGCTATACATTCAGCTTAGTTTTCATATGCGGACCACATGGACTGAGTGAATGGTGCATGTTAAAACTTAAAGTTAAAGTTAAGTTTTTCCTTCAGATTGAGCTTTTAACAGTCAATCGACCCTAATTACTGAAGGTGCACCAATATGGGAACTGTGTGTAGATGCTAATATGCAATATGGATATGATTCTGATATTATCGTGCACCCCTAAATAATTACAGTCATGATGATTTCAGAGCTAAGAGATATAGTCTAGTGTTTCTCATTCTACAACCTATTGATTCAAACCACTGTTATAATATACATCTATACATCACAATATGTTTCAGCATCTGCTCATTCTCTTGAATTTTATAGGGAAGTTGTGAGTCAATGAATTCTTGTACCAAGTACAGGTTAATGTGTTGAAATGACTGTCTGTGGTAACTAGCTGTATGCTACACATGCAGAAAACAGAGATTAGGTTGAACCACAGCAGTATTTAATGGGATGTCCTTTCTCTGACCCTAGACTGCAGTTTGAGCCACTATGGAAGCTCATTCCTGTCAACAAATACCAACTTTCTACCTCAATATAATGACTTATTTTGTACCAAATATTGGCTTAGTGTTAGGACAGGACATATTATTGTTATTATGAGAAATAATGCCACAGTCCACCTTTTGAAGCATATTGTGGATATCGTCTGTTCAAAGAACTACATGTTTTATTACAAAGTGAGCTTAATTTGGCCTGTTTAACTGCGTTTAGTGCAGTCCAGTTTGCAAAACACTGAACAGAAATCATTAGAGTTAATTAAGTATATCTATTATCATGCTTTTGTGAAAACGTCTCGAAGTATTATAATATAATATTTTTTGCCAGAGTACCCACCCCTACTTAATGTCATAATGACTTAATATGTTGACATAATTACTAATTGACTTACTATGTCAAAATAATGATTTATAATGAGCATTTGTGAATCCTGAAATAACTGACTTACTTTCTCAAAAATTACCATCTCATTATTTCCACATAGTATCTCAAAATGATGAGAAAATAAGTCATTATTTTGAGTTATGAAGTAAACGTTTCAAGAAAACAACTTATTATTTCATTATTTCAATAAGTCAGCATTTTGAGAAGTTATTGTCATTATAAGATACTGTGTAGTATTTTGATAAAAATAATTCAGATGTAAAACTGAATCAGAAACAGACATGATGAAAAACCTTAGGTGATTTTTTTCTCCTATACCTGGTGGAAATGGATCTCAGTGACACTAATACGTTTTGGCAAATATTTGGCAAATATGGCAAATATGTTCAGATTTCCTATCTACGAGTCACACATTTTCAGAAACTAAAAAATACTATATTAAACCCCAACATTTACCAAGTTACTAACTTACGGTTAAGTACATATATAAGTAAGATTCGACAAAGTTCTTGGTATTTTAGCGGTCAAAGAACAGAATATTGGAGAAGTTAAATAATGTTAATAAATAAGGCTGGAGTTGTTAAAAGTTAAATAGTAAATATGAGCTCCAAGTGCAGACTTTCAGCTTTAATTTAAGGGTACATTGTAATGGGGTGAACAGTGTAGGAGTTATAATCACCTTCATACACACACCCCACTAATGTGAGGAGCTCAAAAATAATTGGACAGATGTGTGCTCAGCTCTTCCATGATCATCTTCCATTCCATCGTTATTTCACTTACTAGGAATCAGATAAAAGTTCTACAGTTGGTTTCAAGTCTGGCATTTGCATGTTGAATCTGTTGCTGTTAATATGTTGCTCTAAAGTCCAAGTCTGAAAAATCAAAACAAAGCCATTAATTATTGAAGCCAGAACTGAAGGCAAAATACTCCAAGAAAAGGCTGGAACTGAGGGCAGCTGTCATAGATGCCTGGCAGAACATCACAAGGGAGGAAACCCAGCATCTTGGGATGTCTATGGGCTCCAGACTTCAGACAGTCACTGAGTACAAAGGATTTCCAACCGATTATTAAGAAAAGACAATTTAATTTATGACTGTTAGTTTGTCTAATCACTTCTGAGGGGACGATGATTGAAATTCCATATTAATTCCTACAATATTTATGTGATTTGGATGTAAACATGCCCAAATTAAAGCTGGAAGCCCATAAAAAAAGTCTGAACTTTGAGTCCATATTCATTTATGAATAAAACTAAAACATCAATATTGTCAGCATCCAAATATTAATGGGTCTAACTTTATATACGGTATTTCTACAGTCAACATTTTCATCCAAAAGCACTTTGAAAAAAGGCATCAACCACAAAGAAATTCAAGTTATAGGCAACCAAATGTTGACATCACCAAAAAAGCTGATCTCTATTACATCTATTACATTATCTATTGCTTTTTAATGAGGCGTACATTAAAGCCCACTTTTCTGGTCACAGGCTTGGCTGTGGTCATTCTGTATTGCATCAAGTAAAGTGGATGGCTCTCTCCTCCTCTCATTCCCTCCATCCCTCCACTTCCTAATAACTGAATTGAAAGGACACAAGAGTGAAGCAGATATACAAGCAGACTGCATTAGCATATGCAGAGTAACTCTGGAGGCAGGCAGATATTAGCTAACAGCACAGAGGAAAGCCCAACTGATCCAATATGCCAACACACAGGGGAATATTTCTAATTACATTAGGCTAACCCGATGCTCGCTAATGACTGACCCTGAAGCTAAAGGGGTGTGTGGCTGTTTAATGGCACACTGTGCTTCTTAAGGATGTGCTCAGGATTTGCTTGCACGTGGTTTTAGTTTCGCAAACACAGATATTGGACCTGCAATCTCAGTAAATTCCTGTCCCATTCTTTCCAGCAGGCCATAAAAACAAAGCTCTCGTTTAAGGACATAAGACCTGAGTGTGGTCTTGGCACACTTCCAGTTCAGAGGCAAATTATACTGTCTGATGTGAAGACCGTCACAAACCTGTCAAACAGCAGCAGCAGGTCTGCTACTGCATATCAGCAGTGGACTTGTTGTTTCTCCGGTTACAGCATGTGACTTTACAACACCCTGATCTCACATAAACACATATAAATCAAATGATTCCCGAAATCATCTGAGAGAGGAGCAGAACTGAATCATATGGACTGGCAAAAGAAATGTACTGAGAAAATCAAGCTGATCAGCCAGCCTCTTGTTTAGCCCTGGAGCTACGAGATTAAAGCAGCTAATAAACAATAGTGGCACAAGACTGTTCAGTAAATACATCTGCAAAACTGTTTTACCAACTCTCTCAAACCACATCTAGCTCAGCGCAGACTTGTTGGTGTGGTTTAGGACACGCTATCATTTGCTGAACAAAGCATCACTATGAGCAGCTGAACACTGCGGCCTGTCATCAGGTTTCATGACAAATCCCAACTTCACAACCTTAATAAGAGCTGGATTAGGGATACTAGCATCAAACATTTGGGTTACTATTGACTTCTACTGTTTGTTAGCTACAGCTACACCTTGTAGCTACAGCGCTAAAAATAAAGAAGCAAAATTTAGACGCCAAACACGACTTGGCTACTCAAGTACATCTGGGACTAGTAGGGTAAACCTGGTTTTTGGCCAAATGCTTATGTTAAACAAAATACTTTTTCACTTTTACTGGACATCTACAAGTACTCCAAGTTAAATATCTAGCACATGGAGCTGATCAGCCAGCACTTCAAATTAGCTGTTCAGCCTACTTGCCCAAATCCACTTTTGGGCCCAACCAGATTTTATCCAGATGGACTTTTGATAGTCTGCACAGCAAAAGAAAACACAAGAAATCCAATTTAGCAAATTGGATCCAAACCACATTTGGAGGTGGTTTGAAATGCAATTCCTATCAGATTCCAATCAGATTTTATACACATGTTCTGGCCACTCAAAGCGTCTTTTTGAGAAATACAACAACGTCAACTCCAGCGTCGCGGAAGTGCTGGAACTGATGATGTCCGGATGTTGGTGATGTTGGTGATGTCTGCACATACAAATCTGATCCAATCAAATAACTGCAGTGCGGGCAGTCCTCTCAAAAGAAACAAATCGAATTCATCTGCAGTCTGACTTGACTTGCTATTACTTCGGCTCAGGCAGGATTAGCCAAGACATCATTGGTGTCTGAAGTTTGCTTCTATAGTTGTGGGCTGTAGCTAAAAGGCTAACGTAGCTAATATGTCATTTCAAATTGACTTGACTTTGTATATATACTGTTACCTAAAAACACAAACGGACAGAAGTACAGACAGAATACATCATGGTTGCTTCTGCTTCTGCTTTTAACTAAGCTAAAAAGCTGTCCACTTTTCTAGACAACAGTATCTTATAAAAATAAACTGAAGCAAATCTTAAGCAAACACTCAGTTTTAAGAACATTTTGATAAAAAAAAATAATTAGACCCAAAAACTCCAGATCACTGTAGGACTTTTGGTTCCTGATGGACGGTCTGGAAAGCTAAGAGACTAGACAACAAGCTGCCAAAAACTTGAAAAGCACCAGTCAACTAACGCCAAGACACATGTCCCTCTTCACGGGCAGTGGTAGGGGCAACATCATGACTGAAGGCTGACCTAAATATGTGTGGCATCGAGCCAACTGGCCTCCATAATACAATGGGCACAGCTGAGAGTGGGGACAGAGAGTGCCCATTGCAATGCGGGTGGGCTAGCAAAGTCTCCAAGATCTTACCATCATATTTTATAGTGCAGATTAGAACTGCAGGCTGACCGAGACTAGACATCTTTCTCAATGTAAGATTTCCAGACAGACTTCTAATAGAAACAAGGCCAACATTAGATTGATGGAGTACTGTTCAGAAACAGATTACGCATCATGAAGTAATAAAAGGTTACCAATAAAGTAGACGGTTTATAGTCTATTCTTTCTGAATAAGTATTGGCAGAATTGGCAATTGCATAACTGTGTAATGTGTAAAACAGTCTCTAATCACAGTGCTGGACAGCCACTCAGTTTTTACTCTAATATCTTACTGTTTACTCCACTACATTATGGCCAAATCTGTCCTTCCTTTTGGCTCATGTGTGCATAAAAATGTAACACGTCCAAACGAAAGACACGTCAAGTGAGCCCACCAATCAGGGTACAGAAGTCACTTTGTTTTGAGCTTGTGTTGACCTGTTGGACAGAGCTTGGTTCTAGCTAATGGAAACTGTTCTCCTTCAGTGTTCTGTACTTATGATCATTTGAATAGACATCAGTGTCAGACTAATGACCTTCTATTAAAGACTGGTGGACTGAGAGTAACACTAGAGTCTCTTCATCCAAAATGAGTTGATTAAGAGTCTTTTTCCAGAAATGATAATAGGACATTAGAGCCATAATAAATCATGCTACTGTTACTCTCCATACTTAAGTACATTTGAAGGTAAATACTTTAGTACTTTTACTGCAGTGGGGGTCTAAAGGGAGGAATTTCTACTTTTACTGGGGGAATATTTTACCTTGGGTATCTCTACTTTAACTCAACTACATGGTTTGTGTACCTCGTCCACCACTGTTAAACACTGTTAAACATCTATTGTGTGCTTTGAGCATTCTGACTAATCAATGATGTTCTTAGGGTGTCATACACATGATCCAACAAGTATAGCTAAAACGTAATGCAGGCCATTCCTTAACCACATCGCATCACTTTGAAGTTTGTCATGATCATGCAAGTCTAACTAATTAACTATCCTATGAATAATTGCAACTAACAAATAAACGTTCTGCTCATTGTATGCATCTATTGTATGCATCTACAAATGCAGCTCAAATAATGACAGAAAGTCAGGAAATGTAATGACTGTGACAGGCCTAGCGCCTACGTGACTTTTCCCCAAACATTTTTCACCCCTATCTCAGATCAAGTATTCAGGGTCTGTCTTACATCAGCCCTGTTACTACATGGTCCACACATGGTCTGCATTCATGTTTCAGGCGTATTAAAACCCGGTTTCGCCTTGGCATGGCTTCTGTGGAATGCGGCGAAGGTGCACTCAAAGCAAGTTAATGAACAAAAGGCTTCTTCTACACAGTGCATGGTCTAAGTGCTTCATAATGGGGGGCACACCTCTCCACACTCCCCTCATGAATCTGTTATGGATCTTGTTAACATCAGCAGTGACAGGCCTGCTTTGGCCCCTCTCAGCACACTCAGCAAGAAACAGCAGCAACCAGCACACAGCTCATTTCTGTCTCCCCAGCTGTGGGTGCTGCTGTTTACGGGCATTTCTGAGTTTATGAGCGCTATTGTAAAAGCAAACGCTTGGTTAATGTAATAGAGCTAGCAGGTATGAACTATGATAAATTACATATCAGTATTTATGAGCTTGGTTATAAGGAAACGCTCTCCTGAGACCGGATGTGGGATATCAGTGCTTATGTGCTCAAAATGGTCAAATTATGAAACCAACTAATTTAAACAAGGCATGTAAAATTAGTTCTGTGCTTTGCTGACTTTGCTGTCCAGATTTCTGTTTTGAGTGAGCTTCATACAGAAAACCTGGTTTTCTAATGGAAAAGATGAAGGTCTGAAGGCCACAGTACAAACACCAGTCAAACTACAGCTGGCATTCCCTCTGTAGCTTGCATAAGGGTTTGAGGGGTTTGTGAACATACATTTAACAGGGAATTCCACCGATCGTCAAATGACAAAGTCATTCAGAGTGGTTTGATGTGTAATGGTTCATTACAGAAGAATTCACCTTACCTATCCTACTATCATCTCATTTGCTATCCAAAGCCACCAGTAAACCTTCTCGTGTCTTCTGAGTTTATACATGTTGATATCTTAAGGGTCTGTTTTGCCTCACAGTCTCAGACAACATACATCATAATTGTAACCATTTCTTCTAACAACTTTCTGTGAGGTGGCTTTTAGGGGCATTCTCTTCAGACATCTGGTTCTTATCATCACAAGTGTGAACAATGCTGTCTCAGTAAGTTTGTCCAGAACACGATTTCACATCATTTGCTTACTTTTAATCATTTAATTCCATAAAATATTTGAGGAAATGGTGGAGGTACCATTTAAACAGGGTTGGGATGTATTGTAGTATTAAGTATTAAGTATTGGGAGTACATATTCAAAATATAGAACTTAATTATATGAGGTCAGTCCAGGTAAAGTTTTTAAAAGGAAGTATTTAGAATGCGTTACAGGTACATTTTAGGAGAATATCTTTTGCAATATTCACCAACTAAATAATAGAAATCCAAGCTTTTACAAAAACACAATTAATGCTAGTTTATTTATTTTAAAATCAGCACAAAGCAGCAAAGTAGCAAAAGCATTTATCTGATAGAATCTAAAGAGGATCTCAACATACGGCTTCTTTACAAACACTGAGTTGCAGCTAAAGCTTGAGTGGACTGATAAATCAGTGTGATGGGCGAGTAATGTGGTACTATGAGCTCTTTTGAGGGAACCTAACTGAAGCAACAGTGTGAACTCAGTAAATATTACAGAGGAGTTTGCCCCATGTGCTTTCTCCAAAAGCATTTTATAACAGATCTGTAGAGGCATGGAATTACTATAAAGCTTAAACCCGGACCTTAAAGATCAGCCCCAACAAATCCTTACTGGTACTGGTACTTCCTGGACTTGAACCTGCTCATCACGGACATGGATTTATATTGTCGCTGTCCAAAGAAAAACAAGTATCTCCAAAATGGTAACTTTAAAGGAGAGGGCAAAAACGTTTTCAACTTTCAATGTAAGTCAATGCAAAGAGGCTTTAATCTCAGCATTTTGGGAGCATTTCTGTTGATCCGTTCCTCATGGAATTTCTACACAATGTAAAGGCAGCTGCTGTGCTCAAAGTAAAAATAGCAAAAAAATGGAGAAACATGACTTTCTCTGGACAGCAACAATATTCTTTTACAGTGTACACTGAAGGGAAATCTGTAATGAATGTACGTAGGCACTTACCTAGGCACAAATCTATTACATAAAAACTTATTGCAAGTACAGATAGAAAAAAGCAACAGATACTGCACAATCCCATGCAAATACATACGTGTCAAGCCCAAAATATAAGCTGATGGCTTCAAACAGGTGAAACTCATCGCCAAGGTAGTTTGTGTTTCTATAGGGTTTACATATGGTCTCTGACCAGGTTAGAAACATCAGTAAAACATTCTATTTTGCATGGAAGTGCATGTGTCTGTTGCCGTGCTACACCATCATATGTTGTGCTGGTTAACCTGCATGACCAAGCTGGGTGACCAGCTAAGCCAGCGCTAGACCAGCATGGAAGTTCATGGAGTTCTGAGCTGGCCTTTTCACAACTTGATCACATTACTGAGCTAACTGAGTCTATCACCAGACAAAGTAATTACACATTTTGCATTGCACACTTTGCATGGCCAGCTGATTAGCTCACTGAGGCTAACGAAGTGTGTTCCATTTGAATAGTACTCTCCCAACAGTCCCTTCTTCCAGTTCTGCAGCCGGAGGGCACTAGATTAAAAGAGGTGTGATGTACATCCGAGCGCTGAGTAAAATCTGACAAGAGCATCTCAAACAAAGAACTGCCACGGGGCAGCTTAACAATGTAGCAGTAAGAAATATTGAAACTGACATGAAACATTTAGTGCATTTCCAGCAGTGTTGTACTATAAACTGTAAGTGCATTAGTTCACGTAACAGCAGAAACATTTTTCACTAATCATAAAATCACAAATGTTTGGCTGTTGTGGTGAAAAAGAGATTTTGATTGCTTTGGAGTACCTTAAACTCAGACTAAATCAAATTAGTAGCTGTCGCCCTACTACTTTAAAATAAGGTGGGTCAAATGCCCAGCAGCCCTGGATGATACTTGACTGAAGTCTTAGGCCACACGGCCTGTCTATTATGACATTCTGGAGCTAAAATGAGGAATTTCCAATTATGGGGGGCCAAGTACTTAAGTGACCTGGAATGCACCATTTGTTTCCCTCTGTTTAAGGGTCTAGTGGTGGAATGTAGAGTTGTAGGCTTTAATAACACAGCATATAATACCCTTTGGCCTCTGAACTGGTGCAGTCCAAAGAGAAATCCGTCGAAGACCCTTTGTCAAATATTAGCTGGTATCCAGTGGCAACCATTTGTAGTTCATGTGAAAATGAAGAATAGTCATTGAGCAGCCGTGCCACTAAGCTGCGTTCAGGAGCAGCTCTGGCAGAACAATGGCAAGTTAACACTGAAGTAAGGACCATGCATTGTCCTCTGGAAGAAGAAGCCAGTAAGAATAAGACAACCAACTGCAAACTGATGTCATACCACATGAGAAGACTCTGGAAGGAAAATGTCAGCTAATATGAATAGCATGTCCCGACCAAATGTGAGTGTGTATAAAGGCTAGCCGGTGGCCGGAGGATGAGCTGCTGATAAACGGCTGACTGCAGATCCGCCACCATAGCCCAAGTGAGACAGAATCACCCTCCTCTCTTTCAGCAGCTCCCTTTTCTCGAGTTTTCAGCACACAAACAGCTTTGTCTTCAGTGACACAAATCTGCATGGGGACAATGGCCCACCCCCCTCCTTGTGTAAGAAACCCCCTCTTGCCTCCATCACAACCCCCCTCCCTTCTCATCCTTCTCCACAAAAGGGGCCCGTGCTCAAGCCCCCCTGTCCGGACAGAATGCCTGAAAGCTCCACAATGCACACAGTCACCATGCCAACAACAAACGAGAGCCAGAACTTCTCAAATTCTCCTCCTCAGGCCTTCCTCGGAAGACGAGGGGACAGCCACGGAGGACACCAAGGGGGATGCTGTGCTTCCATTACCCAGGATTCAAGCAGAGGACTGACTTGCTGAAAGGGACAATGGTCAACTACCACGCACAGCAGTTTTGATGTGTTGCCTTTTACTTGAAATAACAGGACGCAAGTTGACTTTAGACATATTTGTAGTGGAGGGGAAAGGGCAAAGGCTGGGGCAACTTCCCACTGGTTTCTACTGTAAATGTGTTTTGTATGAGTGGGCTATCTGTCCATTTTAAACACCAGGGAATTGTTTATTTGGAAAAGTTATTTAAATAGTTGGCCACACACTACAGATGCAGCAGATAGAGACTTGGTCATGAAGTGCCCCATGCAATACATTACCTTAATAAGGATATCATTTGTACCATGTACTTTCTTAGTTTTGATCTTAACTCTCACACATACAGTTGTGTCCAGAAGTTTGGGTGCCCTGTTACTGTACGCCACAGGCAGCTTTCTGCTACAGGTCCCACCCCTATGAGATGACATCACCATGTAACAGAGAAAAGGACTGAAATTCCAATGAGGTGTTTCAGGCAGCTAAGAAAAGTGGTTCTGTGGGAGAGTTTCTCCCTCTGGCGTGTACTTCGGGCTTTATAACTTTGCAGTCTGTTTACATGAGCACAAAGCTACATAACCCACTAAAGAAAAGAAAAAGAGAAAAATGCAATATTTTAACATTTTTACTTGGGCGTAACAACAAAATCTTATTCGACCAGCAGTGTTCAAACTGAACATACACATTTACTGCCATCACTTAGTGAACTCAGTGACTGTTTCCAGGTATTTAACATGGTTTGACCCTCCGTCACTTCCGCTGTTGGTTGCATTCCAAGCATGCCATTGAGAAGAAATGACTCCATAAAGCTTATCTGAGGTGCTTCTGGATTTCTGGACGGTAATTAATATCTGATTCTGAGTGTAGCTGGAAAAAAAACATCTGTAGTTCATTTTCAGCCAAAGTTTTGACTTTGTGTTGGAGATGGCTCACCTTGTATAGTTTCCAAGCTTTTCATCTTTATCTGGAAGACGTTTGATGTATTTCACTTGTGTGTTCTCTCTCTAACTCAAAAAGACAGGTTTCAGCTGCTCAGTTGGTTTCTGATGTAAAGCATGTGTCTTCAGGTATGCGCATATGAATTTCTGTTTTTATCCTATTTCCTACTGAAGTCTATCTAATGCAATGAATCAGTGCGTCCTGAATTGTAATCTTTTACTGGCAGTTGTAGTTACAGTGAACAAATCATGTGATGAACCTCTTATCATTCAGGTATTACGTTTATAGTGTTCTTAGTGTTCAGTGACTTCTAAGAATTACTCAGTAATGTTGGTTATTATAGTGAGGAACAGTCCTGTGTGCCTCCGCCGTATATGTGCTACACTTGAGTTCCCCATTCCTAACTCTTAATTCTCATAAGTCATTTCCAATGTCAACAGAGAAGGCTTTGTTTTACAGCCACTATGATTTCTGCAATGGTCAGCTACTGTCCAGAGGACCGTTTGGATAGAGGAGAACTGTTTACAGTACGTGGACAGAAAACGCATTCCATTTACACTTGTGTTCGTGATCTGTCTTTGACCATCTCTGAATGTTTTAAGGATCCGCTTGTATTCCAGTCACAACGATGAATGTCATGACATTACCTGGCTGTTTATGCGGTCAAGTGAAATCTGATCACCCGAAACAAAAGTTGTAGCACAAGGTGTAAACAGCCTCAAAGTGTATGATTGGGGTATTCCTAGTTCTAACATTGTGTGTCCTAATCTCAGTCTTGAAACAACCAGGAGTTCAAGCTTTCCCTGTTCTAAACTACTGAATTCAATTCCTCAGTTCAACCATTCAATAAAAATATTACTTGTTTATGAAGTTCCTAGTAGATAGGAAACCACTCATAGCCGTCACTGAATAGTGAGTCATAAAGTGGACAGTAAAACGTCTAGAGTAGAGGTGGGAAATATGGTTAATATATAACATCATGATACTTTAAAGACGTTTTCACGATACACAATACGTATCACAATATTTACTTTTTCTGAGGTTTAATAAATTGGAACAAAAAAAAACAGAATAAGTAGTGTCATATTTACTAATGCCATAAAAATTATGACTACAGTGAATTTTGTTTAATGTTTCACACAATCTGCTGCACTGATTACAATTAAACAAGACTAATTATATTCTGCTTGTGATGAAACATGCAGGTTTAGGAGTCTTGCCCAAGGAATCTTATTGGCCACCCACACCGGGAATCGAACCCCAGTCTCTCACATGGGGTGCTAGCTCACTGGCAGGTTGTAGTGTTATCTGTTTCCCCACACCAACTGCATATTGTGGTGGAGCATATAACCATAATGATAAAATATCATATTGCTCACTCCTAGTCTAGATTTATTGTTGCTGTTTTAGCTATAGCATGTAAATTGAATTGCTTAATTGAGATTTACACTCAATATCTATTGAATAGTTGAACAAATAGCTGCACGCAGAAGGAATCAACTGACAGTAATGAGACTTGGTGGGTAGGTTTGACATCATGAGACATGCAAAGAATCACAAAAAATGTGATGCATATGACAGGTATTTGCCTTATCACTGTACCTGACTGTCCCAACAGTCATGATTGCAGACAGTGAGCAAGCAGTGATCCCCTCCATAAGTCATCCTGCCAACTATTCTTTTGATGATGAATGTATGTTCTGTATTGACAGGTTTATTAAAGCAATAACTATCATAAAATCATAATAAAATATCTTTACTTAAAATATCTCATTTATAAACACAGAAGTTTAGCAGATTTTAGTTTAGCACTCCAACTGACTTTCTCCACAATTCGCTAGAAGTAATTAATATCAAATCTCCACATGTTTCAGTTTTGGCCAATGCCAACATCTAGGGGTTAATGAGTAAACAATTATAATAAGAATCCAGAAGGCCATAGACATTCCTCAAATTCTTGGTCATCATCATTAGTCAGAGGAGGCCACCAGACCACCACTAAAGGCAGTGGCATTTAAGAACAGCCCATTGCAACCTCACACCAGGTGAGAGATCACAGTACCAACTCATCTGCATCCAGAGCAGTTCAGTGAACATGACCAGTACCACCCACTCTCCCCATGACCTTCCCTTCTCTGTACTCTTTCTCTGTCTCTTTTCTTTTTCTCTCTTCATTCCCTCAAAGCTAGAGATGAACAAAGCGAAAGCCCGAACGGTAACGGCCGACTGGCTAGAGAACGTTCAGGGAAGTGAGCTGAGGGATTAACATGACAATGTCCTTTGAATGTTTTCTCTCCTTGAGAAAACGAGAAAGTATTTCTAAGCAGCCGGCCTTCACTGCCACACGGCTGGTTTCCAAAAAAAAAAAAAAAGTTACCAGGAAGTAGGAAGTCTGTTTGACCATCCTAATAAATGACTCCATTCAGGTTTACAGTGTACTCAACAAGGTATTAAAAAGTGGGGTCCATAGTAACGTTATAATTAACATGCTCCTCATGAGCAGAACAGTCACTGGGAGATCCTGCATGCTGAGAACTGAGCATGCTCTATTGACAAAAGCAGCCACTTCATGTAGTGTGCTGATAGCTAAAGGGATCAGAATATTGAGGCCTAGAAGTGATGATTTATGATAATCATACTGTCTAAGTGATATTGTACTGAAGCCTAGTCCACAATAGCTGCAAGCTAATGAGTTTATTCCTTTGTTTTAAATAGGAATCAGGATCTGGACTGGCCCAAAACATTTTTTTTTTTGGCTGATATATATTATGGCTTTATGACATAAATAATGTCAGCCAAGCTGGGACGCAATGCCCTACCAGCTTAGGTTTCATATCAGTACACTCATTTAGCCTACAAACTGCGGCCTTCGGGTAAAGACAAAATAAACAACTAAAAACTTTGTCTAAAAATGGAAATAAGGAATTCAGATCAGTTGTTTTGATGCAGTTTACACCTCGCATTAACATGTGTTTCATTCCCGGATTCTTTATGGATGTACTTGCTGGATTCTTGCACTTTATAAAATGTACTTATTCAACCATCTTTTCTCACCAATCTCAGTCATGGCTAGTGCCACACACTAGCTAGGACTCCCTGTGTCACACAGTGCTCCTGAGCTGGAAAAATGAAGGCCAGCACAAGCTTCCTGTGGGAAATGGGAAGCACCACCGCTATGGCAACGTCATTAGACAGCTCAACACGCTTGGAGGATAACACAAAACCGCCACTTCTGTTATGTTAGCTAACAGGTGTCGGCTAGCATCATGCTGAGTAGTGGTGGGAGAGGGACGACCATCCTACAAACCAAGAGAGAGCAAGGCTAAACATACTCTCTTCACATCACTGGGGATTGAATTCATGATCTCCCAACAGGGCCAGCCATTCCAGACGTACCATCCACTTAAAATGTACACTCAATTGCTTTGCTTCATAAAAAATTCCTTTTCCCACATTAAAGGACATAAACACATATGTGTCACTTCCTGTAATGTACTGTTTCATTCTAGGGTTGGCTTGATACCACTTTTTCATGTCCAGTGCCAAAACTGAGACCTTGAGCCGATACCAAAACTAATCCGATACCTCCTTTTCCCTCTCTTATACAGCTAAGCTGTTAGTAATACACTTGTCTGGATGCATTTTGCTTTACTAGCCATCTAATTAAAATCATGCACTAACTGTGAAACAGATATTCTCCTTAAGTCATTTCCACTGTCATTACAGAAGGCTTTGTTTTGCAGCTGCTATGATTTCTGTCCAGAGGGCCTGCTGGATGGAGAAGAATTTAAGGTGTATATTACAGTATACGGCAGAAAACGCATCCTATTTACACTTTATGATCAGTCTTTCACCAACTCTGAATTGTTGAGGGATCCGATCGTAATCCAATCACAATGTGTTCTGACTGTGTTTACCTGGTCAAGTGAAACCTGATCACCAAAAAAAAAAAAAAAACAAGTTCTCACAAACCTCAACATTCAATTTTCAGTTCAAAAAGTCCATTTATCATCTGCCAAATATCATTTTGTGCAAAAGCTTTCTTTGAGGTCACATTTAGAAGCATAACATGGAACATCGCTTTTCTGATAATTACATCGTTGCAAAACATCCCATTCTCTCCTCCTCTCATTCCATACTGTCTACGTACGGCAACACATCTACAAAAACAGCTCTTTTTAATTCTCTGTTTCCGTGAACCAACATATTCAGATGTATCCAAATAGTCAGCATATAGATGTTTATCTCCACCCTCTCATATCGAAGGGAGTGTTCCAGCTCTGCATGCTTTTTGAATGAGGCACAATAGAGGACCACCAATCAGAACAGAGCTCATTTATCTTAGGTCAGTCTTAAAGGCACCAAAACAAAAGCAGCCTGTTGGATTCTAAGGGACAAAGAGAGGTTGGAAAACGGTCATGTGAAAACGAATGATCCTTTCTGGTACATAAAACCACACAAACGTTATAAACAGACCTCAAAGAAAACAATACAACATATGAAAAATGGAGGACGAAGAACAGAAATGCTGAAGAACAGAGCACTTGGCATCAATTTATGCCATTAACAACTGCCACCAACCAACACTTAAATGAGCTCAAAACTTGGCTCATACTGGTCTATTGTGGAAAAGAGTGGACACTGCTCCTCTAAAACATCAAGGGCTATTCAAACATATACATAGTCAATGTCACAGCCAATTCAATTCATCAGTTAATTATGGAGCCCTTCGTGAGACGAATCAAGAATTTCAGAGCAGTGAAAACACCAAATCACTCATAATATCCATGACTACTGTGGAAGAGAATTCATTGTCTATTTAATTCATTCAATGATCACAGCATATTGATCTAATTGGCTCATGACACCTGATCAAATGAAGTTAGAGCGAAAGTGCGACTTCAAATGTGTGTAAATTGAGCAGATCGTACTTTACAGTTTTTTGTGGTTCCTGGAAAATTCACACCAGATTCGCACAAAGTGACGCCATGCAGTGGAGAACTGTTTGTTTTCTCTCTCCATGCCTATACCAGGAATCCTATTTGTCTATTTGTGCTAAGCAGTGGCACATGCCACGGCTAATTTCCTCAAATCAAATTAAGGGTGGCACCGTGCACAGGACACATTCGTACTGAATCATCTGCATTAGCTCCAGCAAAGCTCATGGTTCTAATGGAAACCACATGGCCATACAGGCCTCTACTGACCACGCAGTGATCTGAGCTAACAGACTGGGAAAGAGCAGCAGGAAAACAAGTAAAAGCCTGCACTTGCCATCACCGAGGTCTTGGTATATGTGCTACAGAACTTTAAAGCAATTTCTATACGATACTCACATCGTCAAAAGAATAGCTACACAAATAGCTCCACCCAGAAGGAATCAACCGACAGGAATGAAACTGGTTAGGTTTAATATTGTGAGACATGCGAATTGCTAGCACCGTTGACAGACGGCTGCACAACGCAAGATTACATGCACAACATCATCAAAGACTGCAATGGTGTTGCGCCACCAATGAATATGTGGGTGGAGGCATTGTGGTCAGCGCCAAGATGAAGGGTTTGTCCTGATGCGTCACACGTCCAGAAGGCCTAGTGTCACTCCACCTCCACCCCTACAGGACAATTAGGAGCCTCTATAACTCCATGCCGAGACGTCTGGCATGTTGCATTAGCAAAGATGGTGGCTGGACGCCATACTGAGAGACACTACTTCTGTATGTGTAGCTCCATAAATATTTCTGGTAACCTTTATCTTCCTTCCCAACAGCATTGCAACATTTTTTGAGGAATGTATATCATCGCTGTCCAAAGAAAACATGCACCACCATTTTTGACAATTTTTATTTTTATGCATCATTTGAACACAGCAGCTGCTGTTTACGTGTTCATGATGAATTCAGCCACATAAATGGCCAAAAACTAGTTAGAAAAAAGTCTGGTTCCATTGACTTACATTAAAATTAAATTAGGTTTTTGCCCTCTCCTGTAAAGTTGCCTTTTTGGAGATACTTGTTTTCCTTTGGACAGTGATGACATACAGAACGCCCTCACATCGATCCATGAGTGTGCTGTTTACATTGTGCATCTGCTGCTGCAGTACCAAAATAACATGCAGCAAGTCCTGATAGACATTTCTTTATCTATTAAGAACATTTTAAAGGCTCTCAAACTATAGAAAAGTAATAACCTAAAACAAGTGGCATACACCCCTGTAATCCAGGACTATAAGGAGCATTTGTGCACTTCAAAGGGAATGTGGGCAGTTTGGAAATCACATAACTACATACACTGAGTTTAAACACTGAACAGAAAAGTACTAATGTGAACTACAAGTGAGAGCAACCCTGACTCGCAAACACGAAAAGAGAAACATTTTAGCCCTGAAAGGAGACTCCTTGACTGAGGATTAGCCCACCCTTACTGGGGTCTAAATTACACTGCACTCAATCATGATGTAATCCTCAATGCCACATCACATCAGGTCATTCCAGCAAATTAGTACGTAAGAAGGAAAAAACCTTGTAGCTTCACAGGCACATGTGAAAATGCAGCTTTAGAAGCCAAAAAGTATTGAGTGAAAAAAACAATGTCCAAAAAACAAAGAGCTGTCCAAGTACTGTCAAAAGAAAGGTTCCCAGATTGAACATTTCTGTGTAACTCAGTCCATTATGGCTGATTGAAACAGCTTCATTCGGGTTTGATGTGAGATGGTTCACTGCAGAGAAACTTTTTCACAGACTTTACAGTCTGTACAGTGGAGGTGATGGGAATCAGGTGGCATGATTTCTACAACACAAATATATAATGATTTTTTTACTATCCCGCATGATCTGCACATGTCTTCTGAGCTTTATATGTAATGTTGCTAAAATAATAATGGCAAATCTGAAAAAACGTTATTTTTGTTTTGTTTTGGGAATATTTTACCTTGCAATGCGCTGCATGTATCCCTCCACCATGAATGGATCTTTTAAAAATATCTTCTAGTTAAAACTTATCAACAAAGGCAAAAGACAAAGTATTCATTCTTACTTACTACTGTTCTATTCCATTTCCATTTCTGTGAGAGAGCTATAATAAAGCTCTTCAGCCATTAAGCTCATCAGATGTCTGGTTCCCATCACCACCACTGAGAACAATTATGAATCAGTAAGTTTCTGTAGAACAGAGTATTTCGCACTCTACCTCTCTCAATGACTTTGTTTACGTCTTGAGTACTTAATCAGGCAGCAAATTCTGAAAACTTTGGTGGCCATTTCATATACATTACTGCTAGGGTTGGCTCGACACCACTTTTTATGTCCTATGCCGATACTGTGACCTTGAGGATCTGCCAATACCAATACCAATCTGATACTGTCATATACCCTCTCTATACAGCTAAGCTGCTAATAATGCATTTGGATCCATTTGGATACATATTGCTTAACCAGCCATCTAATCATCATTATGCTCAAACTGTGAAACAGATGTTCTCCCTAAGTCATCTCCATCAGACTTCGTTTACATCTTTACCACTTAGGCAGCAAATTTAGAAGACTTTGGTTGAATTCCCCTTCAATATAAAGTAAATGGCAGTCAAATAACATGCTTTTGTTGCTTTGTTGAAATTAAGTGAGCATGTCCTCTACAGAGAACACACTTCTGAACATCTTAATGCACTGTTTACACTGTTCAAGTTTAATTGCTGAATTTAACACATTGTAAAAATTAGGGCACATTTAATGTGTAATGTTTTCTTTTCATATCTTAGTTTGTTTACTGTTTAATGTAGAAGATTAGTCAAAAATCAATGAAACGTGTGATTTGACCAGGTATTCAAATTTTGCATGACTAAATCTTTCTCCAGCAACAGCTGCTGCCAACCAGCACTGAACACAAGTGTGTTATGATTGACTGATGCTAAAGTGTATTTCTACTGGTACAACATTAAGTCTATCCAGACTATTATTATATGCTGTCATGCCTGACACAGTCACCCTCACGGTGGCTTCCAATTCATTCCAGTTAATTAACAAGCACTCTGTGAGCTGAATCAATCATCTTAGAGCAGTTAACATACCTGACACGGTCACTCTCATGGTGGCTTCCAATGGCCTGTTGTTGTCCAGGTCCTTACTCAGCTTCAACTCTCCTGTGTCCTGATTCAGAATCAGCAAACTCAGCTCATTACCCTCCACAAACGTGTAGAGCAGCTTATCAGACACATCCGGGTCATGAGCGGGCACCTTCCCAATTACACCTGCTGGGAAGCTGTTGGACTTATTAGTGACGTAGTTGTTAAAAATGATCTCGAAATCCTGCAGAACGGGGTAGTTGTCGTTGACATCCACAAGGCGAACGTGTACGATGGCCCGACTGACCAGCGGAGCGGAAGTGGCCTGTACTACAATCAGGTACTCCATTTTGGCCTCGTAGTCCAGGTCAGTGAGTGCGATTAGATCCCCACTAAAAATGTCCAGCTGGAAGATCTCAGGAACATTCCCCTCCACAATCTGGTATAAGATCTGCGCATTGGTTCCCTCGTCAGGATCCGTGGCACTGATGCGAGCCAGAGTGGAGCCAACGGCACTGTTCTCCTCCACGTAGATGTACAGCTCATCCTTTTCAAAGACAGGGGCATTGTCATTGATGTCTAGCACTGTCACCTGGATGTCCACAGCTGCTTTCAGAGGGGGGACTCCTCTGTCTACAGCAAAAGCCTTGAGGTTGTACAGAGCTACGTTCTCCCTGTCCAGCTTCCTGGCTGTTCTGATTATCCCTGAGTAAGGCTCGATGAAGAAATCCCCCTCACCATCATCCCCTCCCTGAAAAGTGTAGCTCACCCTGCCGTTGGACCCTGAATCTCTGTCCGAGGCTGAGACTTGAAGAACGCTCGTATATATGGGTGCATCCTCAAAGACGGTGCCTTGGTAGATGTCCCTCAGGAACTGGGGTGCGTTGTCATTGGCATCGAGGACTATGATCTCCACGTAGGTGGTGTCTGATTTCTGAGGGATGCCATTGTCCCGTGCGATAATGGCTAACGTGTAGGAAGCTTGGTCTTCGTAGTCGATTTCAATCTGAGTGGTGATGGCACCTGTGTCTGGGTGGATCTTGAACTGGGGTACGTTGTCCTCCATCACGTAGGTGATGCGGGCATTCTCGCCAGTGTCTTCATCCGTAGCACTGATGACCACGACAGTGGAGCCCACTGGCTTATCCTCACTTACTAACACCTGGTAATTGGCACTCTGAAAAACAGGCCGATGGGTGTTGGTATCTGTTACATTGATGAAAATCTGTGCAGTGTCAGACCGGGTCCCATCTGAGGCTGTCACTGTAAGGACATACTGGCGTTCCTGTTTGTAGTCCAGCGGCAAGGCTAAAGTAATCAGCCCACCACCACTCTGGCTGGTAATAGCAAACCTATTCCTCGTGTTCCCGCTGGATATCTGGTAGGTCACCACGCTGTTCGCATCCCTATCCACAGCTGTGACAGTGAGCACACTGGCCCCAACCGCAGCATCCTCATTGATTTTCAGGTTGTACATCTTCTGGGTGAAGGTGGGGATGTTGTCGTTCACATCCAACACTGTTACGCTCACGCTCGCTGAGGATGACATCACAGGGACACCGTGGTCCCTCGCCTCCACGCCAAAGGTGTAAAACTCAGTGGTCTCTCTGTCGAGTTCTAGGCCGACTGTAACCCACCCTGTACTGTTATTGATAACGAAAGGAAAGCCAGGTGACATGTCCGTGAGCCGGTACTCCAAAAGAGCATTGTCGCTTGAATCTGCATCAATAGCTTGAATGTGAATAACGGAGTAACCGATGGGAACGTTCTCCAGCACCGAGGCTTGGAAGGGGGTGCTGACAAACATAGGAGCGTTATCATTCACATCCACCACCTGCACAACAACCATACCCGTCCCATTAATGAGAGGCGGCCTACCACCGTCTTGGGCTTTTATCCGCAAATTGTACTCCCTGATCATCTCGTAATCCAGTGGGTTGATGACGTCAATGACACCGGTGGGAGAGTGAATGTAAAACTGGCCTTTTACATTCCCACTGATAATGCTGTAGTGCACTTTGGCATTGTTCCCAGCATCTCTATCCGTGGCCTTCACCTGGGCTACCTCCGAGTTAACAGCTACATTCTCGAGAACTTGAACCACGTATCTTTTCTGACTGAACTGAGGATAGTTGTCATTTTCATCCTCAATGGTGATGTGCACGGTGGCCGTGGCACTGCGTGGACCGGGCTCTCTGCCTTGGTCATTAGCCTCCACTATCAGCTGATACTGTGACTGCACCTCTCTGTCCGGACGTACTTTGATTTTAACCAAGCCGTTCCTTGGGTCTATCTCAAACCCGGAATTCACTTCCACTTCATTCACAATCCTATAGATCATATTGGCATTGGACGGAGCGTCTCCATCAGTGGCCCGGATGGTCATTACCTCGAAACCCACCTCTACATTTTCGCGGATGCTAACCCTGTACTCGGTCTGCTCGAAGGTAGGCCTGTGGTCATTGGTGTCACTGACCGTGATGGTGAGATAAGCGGTGCCGGACTTTTTTGGCGTACCCTTGTCGGTGGCCGTGACTTTAAACACGTGGGTGTCTTTCAGCTCCCTGTCTAACGGCTGCAGAGTTGTGACACCACCCGTTTCAGGGTTTATTTGAAAATAGTCATTGGATCTACTGTAGAACAGAGCTTCCATGTCATACTCAACAACACCTGCGTCACCATCGTCCGCATCGAACGCTTTGAGGGTGATGACCCGGGTTCCTGAGGGCTCGTTCTCGGGCACAGAAACCTGGTAGTTGGGTAACTGAAACTGTGGAGCTGAATTCACGTTTCGTTTCAGACGTTTAGCCCACCGCTCACTGTTTCCAGCCCAGCCATGACCATGCTTTGGACTCAAGTTCAATTGCACTTGCAGAAATAGAACCTCGTCTTGAGCATAGGGTACTGTGCAGCGGAAACTGGCATGGTGAGGCAAACACTGGTGGGTCTCTGAGACTTTACTCCCAGACCTTTCCTCCCTACATGCAGACAGGAGCATTTGAGACTGCCTTGCAAAGGCTGGTAAATGCTCATATATGCTTATAGGTAACATAGCCGAATTAAAGCACATCCCGTATCCAGAACGGAGATCAATGTACGCGTCCAGCTGACGCGTCTTTCTTCTGTACTTGATAAAGCAGTTCTGTCCGTGAACAAACGTGTTGAAATGTATCAGCACCGCGTTTCCAGACTTTAACGAGGTTATTCTCACGCGCAGCGGAGCCGGGCGTCCCGTGAAGCGCGAGCAGTGAACTTTTCGCGCGAGGGACACAACTCCATCAGTGCTACCGACCCTCACCAAGCGTCCAACAGACCTGGCAGTGAGTCTCCTGTCTATACTGTAAACCCATCCCGGCCCAAGAGAGACGTTCACCAGCGGCGCTCCGGGCTGAAGGCTCTCCGGAAAGTGGAGATCGAAGCATCCATACAAGCGAAGCTGAAGGAATACTCCGAACCAGATCCATATCAGTGGTAATTCCATGGCTCATCACATCTCAACACCCGCAGAAACACAGAGACTATCCCAACGATCCGGAGCACGCAGGAAATCACACTCCGGGCGGAGGTGTCCTCCAGAAGTTCCCAGACCGCAGCATGTTTCTGCTTAGCGCTCGCTCTCTCTCTCTCTCTCGCTCTCTCTCTTTCTCTCTCTCTCTCTCTCTCTCTCTCCTGAGCTGTAATGCCTCCAGTGGCTGCACTCCTCCTCCGGGAGGAATTTGCATGGACCTGCTCCTCAACAGAGATCTGTCCAACCAATCACCAGTGACCGAGCTCGAAATGATCAGTTCTACAAACGTTGTGCAAAGTTCCATGAATGTTTTCAGCGGGAAGTTTTATTTTGGTTCCCAGTAGGGATGGGCGATACCACTGATTTTCCAATCGTTTCGATACCAAGTAATACCAAGGCTTATATCCCGATACCGATACTTTGAAGTATATGATTTCCAACAATGACAAATGGCGAAATTAAACAACTGTAACAGAAAGTCTAGCATTTCATTACTACTATTAATTATTATTGTGACTATTAAATACACCTTTAGAAATTCAACCTCTTTCTTTACTTCTTTATTTAATAAAAAAGCACACAACACAATTCAATCCAGTGTTCAATAACGTTCAAATTGTGTTCATTTAAACTAGTGTTTTTTTATTTAAACCGCGGTTTAATAACATTTAACCATATAGGAATGTTCTGTAAACATTACATTAAAACATGTTTTTTAAACTTTATTAGAATTTGTAGGTAATGTTAGTCAAAGTTCTGGGAACGTTCCCTGCTAGCTGGGAGGCTGCTGCTTATATACACTCTTTGAAAGTTCCACAGATAGTTCCATATAGAGCCAGTTTTCCTCTGGTTTTTGATCTGTGCATAAGTTATAGTGGTTTTTATTATATTGGATTTTTAAAAGATGTTAAAAGTGTGCCCTAAAATTTGCACATATAATACTCCCTGTGGAAAAAACAGCATGCTCTCTGGAACCTGCTTCTTGGTACGAAAAGTTGACAGTCACATGACTTTTACAATTTTAAAAACAACTTCTTCAAGGATTTTGTAGTAAAGGGAATGGATTGTTTTAGAACCACAAGTTCTATAAAAAATCATATGGGTTCCGCTAAAAAGGGTTCTGCTATAGTTACAATATAAGTCAATACAGATACTTACACAATAGAACTATCTACTGCACATTCTCCATGAATCTAGAGAATCCTGTCATGGTGCAGAGAACCCTTTAATCAAGCAAACGGTTCTTAGAGTGTGGATGGCTCTACATAGACCCATTTTCCTTCCCAAGAACCCTTGAAGAACCATCTTTTATTTATATTTAAGAGAGTAGATGTTTTTAATTGGAACCTTTGGAAAAGAAAATTCAGCATAGATCTTCATACAGCCCTGTAAGTCATATGGCTGTCATCTGTTTTTGTTACCTACACTTTTATTATAAAAAGTCAAGTCAAGTCAGAGCTAATGGTCTGTATGGTTTGTTTGCCCGAGCTGAACTACTGCCCAAACTGTGTGGTCTGATTGCCCTTGACTTGCTCACTGGGGGCTTGGACCCTAATTCTCTGTTAAGTCATTAAACACTTCAGAGAGAAAACCTAAATATGGAATTATTTTTGTTAGTGCACACTTTTCTTATTTTTTGCTGAGTTTAACAACAGCTGTCTCAACGCTGCATTAATGAAATATCACTGATTATCACTGATGTCTGAATTCTTTCTCCTAAATCCCTTTCAGAGATAACCAGCAGTATTTGATGAGAAATGAGAAAAGGATGAGTTATCCTCATCCTCAACTGATTGACTGCTGAAGGAGTCCTGTGATGTAGAATAGCAATGGCTCTATAGGACAACAATGAGATGTTCCACTCTTTCTTATGGGAATCTTATTCAGCTAGAACCTGTGTCAGATGAGTTAAGCCGTATGTGTGATAACATTTTGAAGTGAGAACAGCTAGGGGTTATTTCTCAGGAGACAAAGTTCAGAACCAGGAGAAAATAGCTATGAGTGGTCCAGGAGAAGTACCTGAGATCAAGATGAGATCTTACATAGCATGTTTCTTGCTTCTGGAATGTTGTGCTTTTCCCCAGTATGTTAGCTTCAGTAAATAAACAGCAGCAGTGCACTACAGTGTGCAGAGCTGTGATCTCTGCGAGGGTCTCACGTAGAATCTTAAAGATGCAAACTGACCAGAGATGCTCAAACTTTTGCCCACAACAGTATAAGTTTAAGAAGTTCCATCATTCAGAAGTAATAACAGTTTAAGCCAGAACACCTCATTCCGAAGGCTAATTCACCGCTGTGGAATTGATTACTATTTGACCCTCATTAATATTACATTGTAAAACTCATAAGCTCACTGTAACTGTAGGCTCACTGGAGATTTCCCACAGTACATTTACATTATCTGCACTGTAGACATTGGGACCTCTGGTTCCTATCATCACCACTTTACAGAAAACAGTCAGTCAGTTTCTCTACAGTGAGTTACTTCAGACCAAAACACCGTGAATGACATTGTTTACATCCCTATCCTAGAATGACGGAAATATATTGAATTCCCCTTGAACTATTATTGGGTTTGTCCCATTTGTAAGTTCTATGGATACAAATATAAGAGCAAGCGAGACAATGTGCATCAATGTGTTGTAAGCAGCTCCCCCCTGTGGACAAATCACTGCAGTTCTGATCATTCAGTATAAAAGATGGTTCTACCCAGGGTTCCATATAGAACAATTATTCTAATATGTGGTCTGTACAAAAGTTATGGCAGATCTCATTATATAGTATTTTTTAAAGACGTTAAAAATCGTGCACCAAAATTTGCACATAAAATTCTCCTTGTACAAAAACAGTTTGCTCTCTGAATTGCAAACACTCCTAATGACCTTCATCACTATTAAAACATCCAAAAAAAGAATGTCCAAAGACTGTAAATTTAAACACATCTATAACCACTAGCTTTGAGAGCTTTATGAAAATTGATGCTGATTTTTCCATAATTTCCTATAACATTTCACAATCTTTAAAACCAACTTCTTCAGGGTTCTTTAGTAAAGGGAACAGATCGTTTTGGAACCATAAAATCTATATAGAGTCACATGGGCATCACCCAAAAGGGTTCTGCTACTGCTACAATGTCAGCTTGTTATAATAGCAGAACCTTTTTGGTGCTAGATAGAACCACAGATTTGTGTCTGCATAATTCAGTGACTGAGATGTAAACAAAGATGTTCAGAGTGGTCTGATATGAAATGCTTAATTGGAGAGAAATTCACTCATTGGAGAGAGACTCTGATTTCTTTACAGTGGTGGTGATGGGAACCAGGCAATGTCTACACTCAGTGTCCACTCAGAGTTCCATTAATAATGGTAAAATTGTGTCATATATGGATAGATA
>CM067485.1:6596851-6708881 GCA_034552555.1 Semaprochilodus insignis
TAGCTTTGAGAGCTTTATGAAAATTGATGCTGATTTTTCCATAATTTCCTATAACATTTCACAATCTTTAAAACCAACTTCTTCAGGGTTCTTTAGTAAAGGGAACAGATCGTTTTGGAACCATAAAATCTATATAGAATCATATGGGCATCACCCAAAAGGGTTCTGCTACTGCTACAATGTCAGCTTGTTATAATAGCAGAACCTTTTTGGTGCTAGATAGAACCACAGATTTGTGTCTGCATAATTCAGTGACTGAGATGTAAACAAAGATGTTCAGAGTGGTCTGATATGAAATGCTTAATTGGAGAGAAATTCACTCATTGGAGAGAGACTCTGATTTCTTTACAGTGGTGGTGATGGGAACCAGGCAATGTCTACACTCAGTGTCCACTCAGAGTTCCATTAATAATGGTAAAATTGTGTCATATATGGATAGATACCTTCCATGATAGAAAGACCTTCCATGTACTACTCTGATATAAATGTGTGTGTATATATATATATGTATGTAATAATTATCATAAAACATTTTCTCAACATAACCATTTCATGTAAAACAATTTTCCATGAAGGAGCTTTTAGAGTTACCATCACCACCACTGTAAACAATTCCAATACAATATTTCCCATATAGATACATTTGAGATCAAAGGAGGCTGCACTGTTGTGTTTTTCACAACAATTTGACTACGCAGAGGTGTTCACAAATCATTCAAACTTCCTTTGAACCACACTCTCTAAAAATGTTCTTCAAGGGTTCTTGGGTAGAGGCAACGGTCACATGGTACGGAAAAGCAGATGAATAACGTTCCTTATAACACATTTAAAAGTGTTTTTAAATAGCACCACTGGATCCCTTATCAGCAAGAGTGCAGTGAATATAAAGAACAACAGAATGCAGGAGGAAAACAATCATGTGTTCAAGTGTCGTTTATTGCAGTCGGTGGGTACAAGATTCTTTAAAATGTTTAAAAGGTTCTGATGTGTTAAGAAAAGTGTTCAAGCAAAAATATGTCATCAGTAACTGTAGCAAATAAGACATCTGACTGCACTGCACCATTATTTTCCTGACTTACAACTACTTACTCAACTCATCTGTTATACAATGAAACACAGTAAGCAGCAGGGTACGTTCATACAAAACATCAGCATGTGAATCATATTACTTTATCATCACAGACACACACACACAGCTCTACCAGTGAACTGAAATGAATTCATTTATGAGTTATACTGTCAACGTCCAAACTGTGAGATAAAACTGACACAGACCATGTGTTATTGGTAGTACGGTCTATACCGGCCCTGCTCTGGGTGGTGGGGCCCAGGCATCTGGCCCTGAGGTGGAGGCCCTTGCATGCGTGGAGGGTGAGGGCCTCGGGGAGCAGGCCACATGCCTGGGCTCAAGCCTCCAGGCTGGTTGAAGGGTGGGCTGAGGGTGCCCTGGTCCTGTGGCATGGAGTTGGGGTTGTAGTGGTGAGGAGGTGGCGCGCTGACTGGTGGACCCCCGTGTTGAGAGAGTGGCCCGGACAGCGGGTGGTTCATGAACGGCGGCATCTGGTTGATGAGATGTCCGGGTGGAGGTGTGATGGGAGGCGGGGCGGTGGACATTGGAGGCGCCTGATTGTAGACCATGTGTGGGGCGGCTGAGGCTTGGGAAGGATGCTGCATAGGGTGGCTCATCGGGGGAGGTGGTGGTGGAGGAGGACCATAATGCTGCTGCTGAGGTGGGGGCATGATGTGATGAGGGTGGGACACCACAGACTGACCAGGGTAGTCCCCGGGGTGGTGGTGTGGGGGTGGACCTGGTGGGGTCTGAGGGAGGGGATCACGCGGAGAGGGGCCGGAGCCGCCAGAGTCGTCCTGAATGGGCACAGTGATGAGATTGCTGTGCTTGCGTGTAGTCACAGTGGCTATGCGGAAGGTCTCTGGGGGAAGGCCTCGAGATGAGGGCCCCAGGTCTGATGCAGAGGGTGAGGCTGGGGGCAGCTGGCCGTATGGTTCGTGACCCTGCAGTGGGGGAGGGATCAGAGGGTGGGCCTTGGGCAGGTGAGGTGGCGGTGGCAGGCGGAAGCGGTCCGGTGGGTCTGAGGCCGGAGAAGGAACCGGGTGAGCAGGCTCAGGCCGCGAGCCTCCGGGCTTGCCCGCCCTCATGTGGCGATGGTTGATGTGAGCCTGCAGATCCCGCTGAGAGAGGTAGGTGCGCTTGCAGCCCTGCACAATGCTGCACATGTAAAGGGAGCCACGCTGGCACTGCTCGATGCGCTGGACCGGGTCTGTGCAGCTGTATAGGGACAAACTGAACTTAGAATTTAGTATAGGAAGTGGAGCCAGCGAACAATTATACAATTATACACTGTGGCTTATAAATTAAAAGGCCCATAACTGACATTTGTCTCATAAGTTATAGTCTCATCAGTGTGGGATGCTATTTTTATCAAATATCAGCTTGTGAAATTTCTGCCCTGATCTGCTTCGGTCAACTGTAAGCACTATTATGAAACGGAAGCATCTTGGAACAACAACAGCTCAGCCAAGAAGCGACAGACCACGCAAACTCTCAAAGCGGGCCTACCAAGTGCTGAAGTGCCTAGTACATACAAGTACCTATACTCGCATCGCTCACTACAGAGTCCCAAACTGCCTTTGAAAGCAACATCAGCACAAGAGCTGTGCATCGGGAGCTTCATGAAACACATCTCCACAGCCGAGCAGCTGCACACAAGCCTAAGATCACTGTGTGTAACGCTTTGCATCACATGGAGCGGAGTAAAGCATGCCACCACTGTACTCTAGAGCATAGGAAATGTGTTCTCTAGAGTGATGAATCATGCTTCACTATCTGGCAGTCTGATATATAAATTTGGGCTTGGCGGATTTCAGGAGAATGCTACGTACTAGAATGCATAGCGCCACCAGTAAAGTCTGGTGGAGGAGTGATAATGTACTGGAGCTGTTTCTCATGCTTTGGGCTCAGCCCACGATTCTGGAATGGGATGTCCTCATATAGACGTAATGGTCCACATACATCCGAGCATATAGTGTTCGTCAGTGTGATTATTTTAATGACATCGCAAAAACAAACACAAAACAAAACACTTAGCAACTTAGTTTGCATATATGAGCTGTATGTTTCACATTTTTAACAATGTTTATTTACATCAAAATTTTAAAAAAAGCCAGGGAAAGTCTGTTTTCCATGATATGGGCCCTTTAAGACATAAAGCCTGCATAAAATACCAACACAGACAAGAAAGTCTAATTATTAAATAAAAATGTTTGGCAAATAGGGATGCAGCGATGTGAGAGTTACAGACTGATATGGATATCTTATATCTATCATGTACATATGTACTGAGACCAAAACATAAACATCCATTAAACAGGGAAATTGGGACAAAATCTACTCTACACAGGTAAAGTTATTTGTACAAGGTTACAAAGACAGTAAAATAAATAAACTGCAGAAATTGATCATAGTAAACCAGCACAGCATAAACGATCTGTGTTTCCAGAGTTCAATAAATATCATGAATAAATATCAGTTTAAAATATTGGTCAAATCCAAACATCCGTATGATTTCACTATATCTGTACATCCCAATTAGCAATAGGAAGCTATTTAACAAAAACAACTAAATATCATTTTAATTTTTTTTAAGCTCAAAGTATTAAATGAAGTCACCAGACCATAATCCTTATTACCACAAACTGTAAATAGCAGCATATAAAACTAACATACCCAACGGTGCATTTGAAACGGTTACAGTAAAAGACTTACCCTGGGCACTTCTTGTCATTTTTCTTCTCGTACAGCACTGCACAGTCATAGCAGAACACATGCTTACAGGGAATCTGTTTAAGCATGACAGATCACGAAAAAAAAGAGTTAGGTGAGAAGACCAAGATCTGAATCACTGTACATAAATGATGCAGACACATGACTCAAATCTAAATTAGTGCAACAAAGCCTCAACAGTGAAGTGTATACTGCTATATGCACAGTCTACTCTTAGAAAACAATGGTTTTCCTTACCATTCGACCATATGTATTAATGGGCAGGCCACACTTGTCACAGAAATGAACTGGGGTGTCATCTTTCTCTCCTACCAAGTTAAGCTGAGGGGAAAAAGGAAAAGAATGTTTTCAAATCTAGCAGCTGTAATGGGGCGATGACATTTTAAAGGGCAGCTGAAGCACATACCTTATAGTCCCAGAATAAAGGATGGGGGAACCTCCGCTGGCTCCCATAAGCATCTCCAGATTTGCACTCAATTCTTTCCTCCTGCTTACAGCTAAAAGAATCTACAAAACACAGAAGACACAGAGTTTCACAGGCAGACTCATGGCATGTTTCCAGCGAACCTAAAATCTGCATAAAATTTTAAAACAAAATTACCCGGAACTGTCCTGTGATCAAAGACACAGACGCAAGCTAGGCATATTTGGAATCATTCTTTTATGTACATAACACCTACCTTCATCACTTTGTCCATTTGATGGCAGTCTGACGCTGGGCCGCTGTGGCCGGGCAGTGGGTTTGCCTCTTATATTCTGTTTGGATAGTAGCTTGATGGGAATCCGCCGACGAACGTCTTGACCTCCAAGAATCCCTGAACCATCGGTTCCCTGAAGATCGTCTGCAAAAAAAACAAAAAAAAAAACACTGAAAATCCTCGTGAAACTGACCCTTAAAGATAATCCCTGAATTAATCATGTTAATCAGTTCCTCCTTCTTATAACCACATAAGTTACCCACAGTAGTTTTAGATTCATTACAGTTACCAAATAATTAATCATAGAAATTAAATATGTAGTCTCAAGCTTGATAACTCAATAATTAGCCTTGGGTTCACAGGTTGTAATAAGGCTATTTATTGGCAAAAACCTAGTGGTAGTGGAACATCTAATGGCTCAAGATACATTACAACACTGCTGTTGGGTTTTTTTAAATTAAAAAATGATATTGTGTTTCTGAGAATCAATACAGTATCACAGAACAATACTGCAATACCAAGAGTGATTTTTTTTTCTTACACCCTGAAAATGTAAGTGGGCCAAACAGGAATGTGGCAGTAGCAGTCAAATTGCTGGCCACAAAAGTCTAAGGGCTCAGTCACACGTAAAAAGCACATAGAAGAGAAAAAGAAAAATCCTACATAAGCTATGCCAACATGTCTTACTTGCTACACTTATGAAACGTCGACCCTTTGCATGATAGCATGGTCGTATGGGACGTGTAGTACTTTTATGAAATACATATCAGAATCATTTAACCTAGAAACCAAATCACAGTTGTGAACTAACCTGCTGACTAAATTAGTGTTTCAGCTACACATAGCTCTGTATTTGTGCTGTAGACATGGTGACTCCAGGAGGGTATTCCACAAAGTAGGATTTCTTAGTTAGCCATATATCTTAAGCCCAAAGTCAAGCCTGTCCAATAGGCAAAGAGCTGAGGAACATTCTCTTCAACCATGATCGACCCGAGGAGGATGGGTTCCCCCCTTGAGCCTGGTTCCTCTCAAGGTTTATTCCTTACTCTAACAGAGTTTTTCCTTCCTGCTCACGGGGGGTTTGGACCCGGATTTCCCTTCCCTACGTCTATACATGGGCTCCATGTTTTTCTTTTCCTCTATATAAACTGCTTTTCTGCAAAGCTGCTTTGAGACAACACTGCTTGTAAAAAGCGCTATACAAACAAATATTGACTGACTGATGATTCTGATTGGACAGTCCTCATCTTTAGGCTTAAGCTATCTGGCTAACCTGCTTTGTGGAATACCCCCTGGCTCCTTTCACCATCAGCTTATAATAAGCTTCTCTACATTAAACCACTTCACACCAAACCACACTGAATGAATGTGTTTACATCTCAAGGACTGTACTAAGATCTTAAACATGGGTTGAGAGGCTCTTCTCAAGCCTTGTTGAATACACATGTACATACGTACATCTGTATGAGTTAGAGATCCCTTATAAATGGCTATTCATCATTTTGTGATTCATGAAGAATGTCTTTCTGGACTAGACTATGTTAAGTGTGTATAATGTGTATTGCTGAACACATAGATGTCAGATGTGTCTCTTTCTTGCTTCCTGTTTACAGTCAGCAGCTACTGCTGAGGTACATTAGCCTATTATCTCACCAGTCCGCGCGAAGAACTCATTCACGAATGTGTTTATCTTTTGCTTCTGTTTTATGATGAAAACACCAAACACTTTACAAATAAAGCCCGAGGAGCTGCTGCTCCATTGTAACTGTACATGCCCGATGTAAGTGCTGCTCCATTTAAGGTGGACGGGGAAATTTGAAGCTGATGAATAGGAAGAGGACTTCAGCCTCGTCAATGAACGGTTACACTGGAAGCTTCCCATCCCTTTCTACGACACAGCTAACGCCTTCTACAACTACAACACGGACAGCTACTAGCCAGACACAAACCAGCTCTATTTTATTAAGATAAGGAAGCTAAATTTAATGAATGCATGTCTTAAAGTGTGTCAACAACAGCGGCTCATTCCCGTTAGCTTCCCGGCTAGCTGGCTGAGTGTGGCGCGCACTGTTCAGCCTGATTTCACTGGAAGAATAAACAACCAGTCGTATAAACTACATGCTCATAGTTTCAGCGACATGTTGGCAACATGACCAAAAGCTATGTGACTAGTTAAAGCATTCGGCAGATTAAAAAAGACTTTGTTATACTCGCTAGCTTGTTGCTCACCATTTTGGTCCATGACTTCTCGCTCTGCATTCTGGGACTCTCGCTTCCAGTCTGCGTAGGCGGGACGCATGCCCGGTCTTGTTGCGATCATCATTGCGCAAAGATTACGCACAATGATTTGATTTACAGCATACAGCATACAACTTGCACTTACTTTATTTGTTAATATATATATAAGTGTGATTTCTTGGCTCATTTTATTAAAGATTTTAGGTTTTTTAATCCATATATAAAAATATATTAAACCCAAAGAAAGCAGAAACTCATTTATTAATGAATTCTTCACATGGACTAATAAACTTATAGACTAATAACTTACTATAGCAGTAGCTGCTGACTGTAAACATGAGGCAAAACAGAGATATATCACACATCTACTTCAAAGTTCTGCAAAACACATTATACACCCTTAACATATCACTTGTACAGAAAAACAATCTTTATAAATCACAAAATAATGGTCATTTATGGAACATACAAAATCACACTGATGTATTTGTAAAGATACTGAGAGGTTCTGCTCATGCCTAGTTGTGGGTTTAAGCACTGAAGCAGAAGTAGTAAACCCAGAAGTCAATATCTGTTGTGCTGGTATTTAATGAATAAAGACGACTGAAGAGGTGAAAGCCACTCTGACCTCCCTTTCATATTGGAAAGAATGAGAAACATAAAGGGGAATTCCACCACTTTTTCAAAAAATCTGAATAAATTAGTTTTTGGGATGTAAACAGGATCATTCCGAGTGGTTTGATGTGACATGGTTCATTGAAGAGAAATCTACACCCTCTAGTGGTGGTGATGGGAACCAGGAGTCACTTAGTCTATGACTGACTCCCATACTCCTCCTTTGTGAATAGATTAATAGATTCTAATAGATTACTTGTAAATAGATTCTGTGAAGGAGTTTTCAGAAGCATTAAATTCTGGTTTCTCTAGAATGGAATGTTTCACACCAAACCCTTCTGTGACTCTGTGTAAAATCTCAATCATTCAATTCTGTGATCTGAAAAAAAAAATGGGTGTTGAAAATGAGGTTCGATGCCATCTTGGTTCTAGTCTTGTTCCAACAGTAGACAGCCCTCCAGTTCTACCATCTCTGGCCAGTCTGCATACTTGTTGACCGACTTGTCATTCTTTATATACTGAAAGAAAGAGAAAGACAACAGACTGTGCATTATTGAAAGTTTGCAGATGCCCCTTATAGTCAGTGAATTCAGCTGTTTTATGTTTTTTGTGTTCAAATGCGCACATACAGCTTATTTAACCTCCACAGGATAAATATTACCAATAGCATGAGATGCTCTGGAGTAGTCTTACACTCATGTGGGACTCTGTTCTCTGGGTTGATGGAGCTCCAACCCAAACATTTATTATGAGCTGGAGTAATCCAGAACTGATCTTCCAGGTCCTCACTAATGCTCTTGTGGCTGAATGCAATCAAATGCTCACAGCAATGATCCAACATCTATTCTAAAGCCTTCTTAGAAGAGTAGAGGCTGTTACTGGGGCATAGAGTGGGGGAAACTGGATGTTGGATGAGGTAGGACGGGTATCCAGATATTCAGTGAGATGCCATTAGGGGCATTTTGACTATACCTTCTCCAGCGGCTTGATATTCTTGAGTCCTTTCCCTCCAACAAAGACCCAGCTGTCTCTGAACCCAATTGATGAAATATTTGAACTTCCAAGCTGACGGATGAGTGTCCTTGCTTCATCGGTAAGTCTGTGGTGAGATGAGTCAAACAAGCCAGTCTTATTTATTATTACCACAAAATGCCCACAGATGAGTTGTACAGAACTGGAAATACATTTAACAGTACAATGAACACAAACACACTCAGACATTTCAGACCAAGTGATACTGCACCTTGTTGATGGATCATCATAGGATGCCATGAGCACAAGTGAGCCATTTTGAATTGAAGTCAGGAATTGTATAAGTGGCTTTACATCTGTGAAAATGAACGTTAATAATCATTAGATACAATCAAAACAGAAATCAAAACAGTCACTTTTACAACAGTCGGCTCTGGTGGTCATAGCCTTCTGACATCGTACAGTGGTCTCTAAAGACAAGGAACCAGCGCCGTGTATCTTCAAAGTGGGAGCAAAAATTACAAGCGCTTTGGGGGTGGATACATGAGGGCCGGCCTTCTGAACTATTATTTTTCCCTAGCTGGCTAATGTAGAGACTGCACAAACTGCTGTCTATTATGGATGATGATGCGCACCCACTGCACACCATCATCATGAACAAAAGAAGCAAGTTCAGTGGCAGGCTGCTGTCACAGAGCTGCTCCACAGACAGACTCAGGAGATCCTTTGTCCCGAGAGCCATCAGACTTCCCTCTTCCAGCGGGGCCGGAAGAGGGAAGAGGACAGATGAGGACTATTTTCCCTTGTTAAATCATAGGTTTATTTATTTGCACTATTACACTTTACTGTATATACTGTACATCTTGACACTCTGGACACTCTACTGTATATACTGTATATCCGCACTCCTGGACACTTACTGTATATACTGTACATCTGAACTCCTGGACACTCCACTTTACTTAAATACCAATATATGCACATGTTTATTATGTTAATTCAGTCATTATCTGCTGATAACTGCACCCCTTGCACATCCATGCACATTTATTTATTACTATTGCACTGTCTTCTCTACAGGTCTACAGTTATATTTGTATTTCTTGTATATATTTCTTGCCTCCTTGCGAAGTGAGATATATTTATATATTTATCCATACTGACCTGTACTATGTACAGTTTATAGTTTATAGTTAACAGTAGTTATATATCTGTAGAAGGAAGCCAATAGATAACATTGGCGTCGGGACATGCCCCCATGGAAGAGGGGACAGGACGAGCAATGACTCATTATCATGTAAAGGAACCGGCTATTCTGAACAGGGCAGATTAGACAGGGTGATAAGGGAACTGTGGTGCTTGTTCTTGTGGCATTTACATATGTCACCTTTAAACACACCCAATTTTAAGCTTCTAAAAGACATTCCATGTTTCCCCCAGCTGGTTAACGTAGAAAGAAGCCAAGAGCTAACATACCAAAAGAAAGCAAAGTATCACTCAGAACGCATTAGCCTTTACATCAGTAGCTATGCTAACAGTCAAGATCTCTCAATGGCTGCAAAATGTATTTGTATAAAGCATGATAGAAACTGCAGCGAGAGAACAGTGGTTGATCAAACTGTAAAATAATCTGTAAGAACTGTAAGAGCTGATTAAGAGTCTTGTTGCAGAAATGATAATAGGACATTAGAACCATAATAAATCATGCTACTGTTACTCTCATTTGAAGGTAAATACTTTGGTACTTTTACTCCAGTGGAGGTCTAAAGGGAGGAACTTCTACTAACTCATATACATGGTTTGTGTACCTCATCCACCAATTTTTAACTTTACGAAACATTATGAAACGTTTTCAGTTTTTGTGCACATACATATGGATATCTGCCTACAAACCCGCAAACAGTGAAATTAGATATCCCTGTCAGTTCTGTAGGCTGCCTAGATCAGAAAACATGGGATTCAATAAGTAGTTCAGATTTGGCTCCCCTTCCTAGTTAGATGAGCACTCATTAGAATAATCCTGCCCACAGCGTCAGGATCACCTTTTCACCGTTTTCGTTCTCGCGAATGCTGGAGCCGCTAGCACTATGAGGAAGCCAAGGGATTCTCTGCTGTTGGCTGAAAATTATTGATGGCAACATCCGGTTATAGTCGCCTAAAACCTGCGTGCTAATCACTGACACCAAGTTGGCTTCTTATTCCCTGACTTCTCGTTGGAATTTTCCTGTTCCACCTTAAATTGTTGTAAGCTGCTGCACCATTTAAGGTGGAATGGAAAATTCGAACAAGAAGCTGGGGAATAAGAAGCTGACTGTGACCTTGCATGTCTGACTGTCTTTCTAGCCTGGGTCAGTATGAAGGAGCACTGGTAACAAAACTTCATCAATACGAATTGTAGACGAGGAAAATGTAGTCATTAAAAAATAATTGTGCTCTGTTTGTTTAGCTGATTAGCACTAGCTAATGCTAACAGATGTTTTTGGTGGATCGCTGCAAGATCCACAATAACTGAACTTCATCTAATCAGCATTGAATGATGTGAGAGTAAAATGAGAGAATGTGGGGCATCGGGACATGAGCCCTGGAAGAGGGGACGGGATGAGCAATCACTCATTATCATGTAAAGGAACCGGCTATTCTGAACAGGGCGGTTTAGACAGAGTGACAAGGGAGCTGTGCTTGTTCTTGTGGTATTTGGACAACCGTTAACGTTAATGTTGCATTTAATTGTTCTCGCTTTCTTATTGGATGATTCCAGTCATATGACTAGACGTCATGGTTCAGTTCAGTCAAACTTAACAATGAAACAAGAGTAGTTCTATAATACTAGCAGTGTTTACATATAAGCACGATTCTACTGAAGGAAAGTGAATCATAAATTCCAGACATGCATTTTTAGTTCCCAGAAATCTTTAGGCCTTCTCTGAGGGTTCTGGGGGTTCTCCTTAGGTATGTGCTGGCATGCCCCTTTAACATTAAAATGATTACAGGGGCGTGACCTCGGGTAAATTAAATATTGATACACTTTTCACCTAAAGTATAGTTGCACCCAGAAGGAAGTGTTGGATTGCAATGCTATTGGGAAGAAGGATAAAGGTTACCAGGAACAATAAATGATGATAAATTTAGACTGATATGGGCAATATTTACTGAGCTACACAAACAGAAGTAGTGTACCTCATTAAGGGTGGCGTTGGGCCACCGTGTTTGCTAACCCAATATCCATCTCGACATGGAGTTGTAGAGGTTCCTAATGTGATAATCCATCCCATGCAGCTTGAATATTCTCACACCGTTCCTGCAGATGGTGCGGTGGGGGTGGAGGTAGAGTGACACCAGGCCTTCTGGACGTGTGACATGTGACGTCAAACCGTTCATCTTGGTGCTGACCACTGTCCCTCCACACACAAACTCGTTGATCATCTCCACCAAGAAAAAAACAGTACTCGTCAGTGAAGGTGACCTGCTGCCTTTCTAACTCACTCCATGACAGTCTGGCACGACACCATGCAGTCTTTGGCGACGGTGACGTGGTGTTAAGGGCAGTCGTCGTAACGGTCTGCGTGCACGTAATCCTGCTTGGTGCGGCCGTCTGCCAATGATGCTGGCACTAACAGGATGACTCATGGAGGGCATCACTGCTTGCTGAATGTCCACAAATGAGGCTGTTGGGTCAGTCAGGTACAGCAATAAGGCCTGTCCTTGCTTACACCGCATGCGTAACACATGTATCATAATGTCAAACCTACCCACCGAGTTTCATTCCTGTCAGGTGATTCCTTCTGGGTACCACTATTATCTTTATGATGAGTGTATTTTGTAGCCTTGTCATATAAGCATATAAAATATGTAAGTAATAGATATATGTATGTAATAACGAGACCATCAGTGACAGAAATATCACTTCAACTAACAGACAACAACAAAAAATCACATACCACCAGCCCACATGTCGAAGGAGTCGGCACTGATAAGTTCACCAGTCTGGCCTAAAAACAAGAGCAAAAATAGAGACTTCAGAAACTCTGTTCTGATGCTGTTCTGATATTTTGCAGTGTGTTGCAACTTTTTTTATGGAGTTCATGGTTTAGCTTAGATTTAATTACCATTGACAACAGCAATGTTAATTCCTACTCCCCCGGTCATACTCGTTCCACCTATTAAACTGAAAGAATATGCACTATAAATAGCAGAAGCCAGATTAAAAAAAAAACTTAGCTGATTAATGAGAGAAAACAATGATTGGAAATATCATATTAATAAGCCCTGCCTTTTCACTTCAAATATGTGAACTTACAACATTCCATCCAGACAGATTTTCGCACCTATCACATTTGCCGCTCCGCTGGAAATCTTAAAGGCAAGGTGATTCTCGGGACACGGCTGTGGGACGCCGCATTTACCATGAGAAGCTGATTACACACATAGAACAGCATGAAGTATAACATTTACATCTAAATACATAAAACATTTCAATACAGTACAACAAGTACAACTCACGTGCTCTGTGCACACATGTGACTGCAAAAATGACTGACCTAAAACCTACCGTGCTATTAATGAATGTCGCACAGTGGCAGTTTACATGTCTTACTCAGCGTTAGAGCACTTTCTTTGGTGAAGCATTAGAATAGATACAGTTTACATAAGTATATACATTTTTAATGCTTACGAGAGTTTTCTTGTGGGATGGATTTCTTCACAATGGAATCAGGCTCTTCATTCAACAGTTTAACTTTCAAGTCTAGGTTTCAAAATAAAGAACAAACAACATTTATCATTTTTATATACACTCATTATCAAAAGAATAGTTGCACAAATAGTTGCACCCAGAAGGAATCAACCGACAGGAATGAAACTTGGTGGGTGGCTTTGACATCATGAGACATGCAAATGATTCAAGTTTCACACTCTGCCTGGCATGTGCGTAAGCAAGGATGAGTCTTATTGCTGTACCTGACTGATCTAACAGCCATGATTGCGGACATTCAGTGAGCAGTGAAACCCTCCACGAGTCAGCCTGTTAGTGCCAGCACCATTGGCAGACGGCTGCATGACACAGGACTACATGCACACAGACCGTTACGATGACTGTCCTTAACACCACATCAACGTCACCAAAGACTGCAGTGGTGTCGTGCCAGACTGTCACGAAGCAACTCAGAATGGCAGCGGGTCATCTTCAAAAGTCCCACTTTTGTCTTGGTGTGTGTGTGAGGCACCGTGGTCAGCGCCATGAACGGTTTGTTGTTACGTGTCAAACCTTCATCCCTACCGCAAAATCTGAAGAAACTGCGTGAGAGTATTCAAGCTGCATGGGATGGATTACCACAGGACACCATTAGGAACTTCTGGCATGTTGGATTAGCAACGCCATACGCCATACTGATAGACATTACTTATGTATGTGTAGCTCAATAAATATTGCTGCCCATATCAATTTATCGTTTATTTCCTGGTAACCTTTATCTCCCTTCCCAATAGCATTGCAATCCCACACTTCTGGGTGCAACTATTCTTTTGATGACTATATTAATATATATATATATATGTATATATATAGTAATGTAGTAAATAGAGTATACAGTATAGTCACCCTTAAATTTCACAGTCAGAATGGCTACTAAGTACAAGTTATTCAGTCTTTAGCTTTCTTATGGCTTGCATTCTTTCTGGGAGACTTATATTTTTTGAGACCTTACCAAGTTTCGCAGGACTGTCTTTCAGTGTTAGTCTCATTGTATCTATAGCTATCCAGTTTGTGTAAAAACTGAATAAGGCATAACTCATATTTAGTGTCCGTTTTGAATGGAAATTAAATAAGTGAAAAATTAAACACCTACTTGAGTTAAAAGAGTCAGTTTCCAAGATCTTGAAAGTCAGGCCTACTAATAATACCAGAAGTAAAACCATCAGAAGTAATTTCAGAATTCCTGTTAAAAGAAGAAAATACATTCAGATTCAGCTTTTGAACAAACAGAAACATGCTTCACTGTTACATACACAGCCTTTCAAAAGCATTAGAACTGCTTGACATATTAACAGTTTTGGTTTGTTTGAAAACAAGTTCAACTTGAATTCTGCGAACGGAACAAGTTATCTGCCTTGAGATTTAAATTCTGGATATTAATTTTATTCTATTAAATTCTCAGTGTTGTACAGAGTCTCAGTGTCTTTTTCTAATCTTCTACCGCTCTGTGGATCTTTCTGGAAACATCAAACTTTTCTTATTTATAGCTTAATAGTGTCCTAATAATCATGTGAAAGCTAAAAACATCCAGATTGATTTTCTACATTTATCATACACTAAAGCAACTTTATACACTGTTGTACGTTTCTTATATTCTGCCTCCCCTTATCAGCAAGACTACCAGTCTGATGTTTAGTCTGATGTTCAGTCTGATGTTTTAGGCAAATGTGTCACTACTTATCACTAATAAAGCATAACTACATTCATGTCCCAAGTACTCTGCTTCTGTCAGCAAGCTTTTTCAAGCTTTTCTGTTGTGTATTTTCTATGCCTAGTGTTTCTTTCAGTGACTGAACGATTTAAATGATATAATCACAGCACTCTTCATCAGGAGTGCAGGAGACACATACTTCTGTCTGGCCGTCTCACGTGTATCACGTAGGGCCCCACTATAAAAACAAAAATGAGAAATGTCATAAATCTACAAATCGTACACAAGAAACACCCTAACAGAGCACGTCTCGTTGTGTTTGACTAACCTTTGCGTACATAAATCATGCTGTTCTATCCAGATCTGCTGACTGATGGAAATAAGCCGTCCAGCTCCAGGAGTGTGAAGGGTGTTGATGAATATGATCCAGTCAAACTTCAGCTTCCAGTGAATCAGTTGACCAGTTTCTCCCTTTCTTCAGCTGTAAATGTTCTGTGTCATCTTCTGTTATTGCTACCAAATGTTCTTTTCCGTGAAGCCACTCTAACAATACCGCAGTGCTGCTTCTTAGTAGCCCAGCTCTTCAAATCAACTCGCTGAACCTGTTTACTTTTTTTTCATCTGGAACAAAAGCCTGCACACACCAGTCTTGCCAGTCAACATGCTTCCATGCTTTTCAACTGTTTTTGACCAGTAAACCAGACAGTCCTCATTCATAACGTACAATTACAAAAATTGCAAAAATGTACAGCAAACAGCAGCATGTACAGCAGTGGTAGATATCAGTGACGTTAAAGTGCTGGCAATATTTTCAGTACCAAGTACCAAAATGTCCTGGAATGCTAGCATTTTCATATCTCGGCATATTTGTTGTGAAGCTTCAATCAGGTCACTGATTAGATGTCCAGGAATTTATTATACTCCATTAAATCTCCTTTGGTGTTATTTGTCATGAAAAACAGAACCCCCCCTTATTGCCCACTCCATACAGTCCATACATGGTAACCTAGCTGCAAAAACTTGCAGTTTTGAATTTACTGGTTCTGTGATGTCACAAAAACCAACTTATTTGCATATACTGTTAGGGAAAGTTATTGGCTATTGGACAGATACTGATTTTCACGTTGGACCACATGGGGGCACCAATCACTGGGGTCTCATAAACTGTGGGCTCAGCCGGAAATGAGGCTGGAGTAACGGCGGGAAACAGTGGTGCTTTGAACGCTGCACGTCGGACTCTTCCAGAGAGAGGTTTGCTCTCTCCTTGGGTCTTGCTCTCTCTCTCTCTCTCTCTCTTCTCTTCTGTGAATATCTTTCCATCAACATATAAAACCTGAATGCTCCTATGAATACAGCTTGAGCTGGCCGGCCACGGGCTCATGGACTGAGCTGCCCCCCCACCCTTTTTTAGGGTGATCTGAAGACTCGGACTCGGAGTCTAAATGTATCCAACCAGTTTTAGGCACACACCTTTACTTAGGTTCATGTCTCACGACAAATTGCAGCATGTAGGAGCAGTGTGTCTTAGTTACAGCCAGGTCAGGATATTCTAATTAAACCCTAGACAGCTTGGTGGTTTGACTCATTGGTCATTGGTTCCTGGGCTTGTAACAATACTGATATACGAATCATCTGGGACTCGAATTTGTGTCCCTGCAACGGGGTGCACACCTGGACAAGCCCCCTTAGTCGTAAGCTGCACTGATGAGCTATTCTCAGCAAGGTCTTGCTGGATGGATGAAAGAATGCAGTTCATTGCACCTGCTACAGTAATGCTATTAATGCCATGCCAACTTTTTACCATCCTCTGAAGCTAATGTTAAATAATGCTCTCTGTAAAAACGAGGACCTGCAGTGTCCCTATTGACACAGATACTTTCCACAAGACTTTGAAGTATGTCTGTTAGAGTTTATGCCCAGTTAGCTATAAGAGCATTTGTAAGGTTAGACACTGATAAAGGCCTGGCTCGCAATCAGCATTCTAAACCATCCCAAAGGTGTTCAGTGGTGTTGAGCTCAGGGCTCTGCAAACCATGTCTTCATGGCTCTCGCTCTGTGCATCCAAATCAGACACTGCCAGATAGTGAAGTGTGGTTCAACACTTCAGAGGACACATTTCCACTGCTCTGGGGTCCAGGGGCGCCACGCTTTATGCCACTCCAGCCTACGCCTGGCATTGCACACAGTGAGCTTACTGTGCAACTGCTCAGCCATGGAAACCAATTTCACATGCAGTTTGGGACTGGTAACGAGTGATGCAACAGAGGACTTTTATATGCTACACCCTTCTGCACTTGGAGGCTCTGCACTGTGAGCTTTCATGCACTGCTGCATTGCAGTTAAGCTGTTGTTGCTCCCAGATCCATCCATTTCACAGTAATAGCACTTGCAGTTGGCTGGGGCAGATCTAGCAGGGCACGAACTGAGTTGTGGCCAAAAGTCAGCATATTATGATAGTGGCATGTTTAAAGTCACTGAGCTCCTCAGTACAGCTCTTTCCAGTTTCTGAAACAGTTGAGCTTAATAATTACAAGGGGCATCCACATACATTTGGCCATATAGTGTAATATAGATGGAAATCATTTGAGCTATTGATTCCACTGTCTACAAATGGCAGCAACTTAAACCAACTACTTTATAGCAGTGTAATATGCTAAGATGCAAATGCAGGTTACTGACCCTTGATTCTCTTGAACTCTGTCTGTCCAAAGTGTATTTGCTAATCCACACACTGGCACTTTTCCACATGTGTAACTTCTATTGAGTTAAGATAGTTAACTGAAAGGCTTGTTTTGTTAATTTACTCTTTGATGTTTAGATAAAGCTTCAGGTAAGTGTAGGTGCAGTTCACGGATGTTGGCCCTTGTCATCTTACTTCATTAACAGGATGGACACAAAACCTCACTTATAAAATATATAATGTATAAAAACATAAGTAAATGTTTTACTACTGGTTTTTACACAAAGACAAATCAGCATAGTTGTGGACAGTTCAGTGGGTAGAGCTGTCGCCTCACCACAATAGCAGCCTTGATTCCCCCGAGGCTACCAGGGTCCAATCAGCAAGCATTTTGCATGTTCTTCCTGTGTGTTTTTTTCCAGGAGCTCCGGTTTCCTCCCACAATCCAAAGCCATGCGGTCTATACTACACTTATCACCAAAAAACAGCTGCACCAAGAAGGAAGTTTTGGACTGAAATGCTCTTCAGAAGGAAGATAAAGGTTACCCGGAACAATAGACGATAAGTTTAGACCGATATGGGCAATATTTATTGAGCTACACAAATATTCAGTATTATAAAGTACAACTCTTCTAAAATAATACAAAAGCATTTAAGTTAGAAGTCCTTCCCACCCGTTCCCGTCAGAAGACGACGTTCAGGCATTCATCAGAATTTAGGCATTCAAAATAACTTTCTACAGAGACATTGGCTGTATTCAAAATGTCATACTACATACTACTCATGTACTAAATCTGCCTAAAAGTAGTATGTAGTATGCAGTATGTGACCAAACTGAAGATCTGTAGTGCACTGAAGATACCCGGATGGTGTTCTACACCAGTCAGAGTTTCTAGTATACAGGGGGAGCTATCTTCATGGCAGAGGTGGGAGTAAGTCACTCACGAGCAAGTCTCAAGTCTTAACCTTAAAGTCTCCAGCAAGTCCCAAGTTAATGCAAGAAGATTCAAGCCAGCCAAGTCAAGTCCTGCTATAAGTCAAGCAAGTCTTAAGTCATGTGGAGTTATGATGCTCCAACTCAAGTTGCCACATATACGTAAACCATATATGTAAATCAGTTAAAGACAGCAGCCATAAAGAGCTGAATTTGTATTAAACATTAACAAATACTGTTTCGTTTCTTCTTGACCTTTTAACTCATCTGTTGAAGGTGTTTCCCATATGATGTTGCATCATTGTATTCCCGTTACAGTGGCTGAAAAGCCAGAGCCAAATAGTCATGTGAAACAATTACTATATACCAAATGAACACCTTTGTGTTTTACACATATCTAAACATCTGATCTTCATATGAACAATACGGAGAGACAATATAAAAATTGTCTTTAAAAATAATGTGTAAACTGTAATGAACAGAAATGCAATTTTTGTGAGTTAAAAGTTAGAACATTCCCACATTTAGTACTACTTAAAATGCCTAAAATTAAAATCAGGTGCACCACAATCAGCCGCTAATGATTAGAACATGGTTAGGAGGATTCTTATTTAAACCTCAGCTATTTATTTTGGTTTGCTCCTGATTGTTGACGTGAGTGGTATTTACTATTTGACCTTCGGAAATAAAGTGCCTGTACACTACAACAGTATTAGATCTGTATGTCATTGATTTTAGATCTTTATTTGATCTTGTTGTCTCACAATAGTAGTTTATTAAAGTAGTCTAATACTTATAAATAAATAACTACATTGGTTCTCTTCACACTACAAGCGATCTGCATGTTATATGGGTGTAATTATGTGATTATGAGCTAAATGTGAGGTAATTGATCATGTGACTGTATTAGTACACCACCCTATAGGACAGAGCTTGTTACAGGGGGCTGTATACATTATGCAGTACATACTACTGTAGTATGCAGTATAGTAGTGTGCCATTTCTAATACAGCCATAGTTTCTGACCAGAGCTACTAAGCCGTGTTTCTCTGTGGTCCTCTGCTTTGTATCTTGGTTTTTGCGATAATGGATTTGTCTCTGATGCTGCCTGCCTGTGTTTTGACCCTTGCCTGTTTGAACTGTGAGTCTTTGACAACCCTTAATGACCACTCTGCGCCCGCAACTTGCCTCATGTCAAAGGCTTTTGCACAGTACTTTCTACACAGTCATTTGCCAAACTTTTTTGGTGAAAATAAGTACACATCCTATGAGGAGAACACACTTCTGCACATTCAGTTTATTTCTGAATTTACTCATGTAATGTGGCATAAACAAAAATGTTGTATTCAGAAACTGTGCACTCAAATTTGCACAGTTTACATTGCCACATTTTACTCGCTGTTCTCTGAGGATAACACACTTTACTTTGAATGTAGGTCCATGTAACTCCACTTTTTTCCCTCCAAAGTAATTTTGGGCCATCTGTTTTGGTTCATTCATCATGAAATCTCTCACACAATGTAAAGGGCAGCACTTACAGTAGGGCAGGTTTTGTTACTTCAGCAGCTATACTGTATATACACTCATCATCAAAAGAACAGCTGCACCCAGAAGGAAGTGTGGGATTGAAATGCTATTGGGAAGGAAGATAAAGGTTACCAGGAACAATACATGATGATAAATTTAGACTGATATGGGCAATATTTAATGAGCTACACATACAGAAGTAGTGTCTCTCAGTATGGTGTCGGGTTGCCATGTTAACGCAATATGCCAGATGTCTCAGCCTGGAGTTGTAGAGGTTCCTGATGGTGTCCTGTGATAATCCATCCCATGCAGCTTGAATATTCTCACACAGTTCCTGCAGATTGTGCGGTAGGGGTGGAAGTGGAGTGACACCAGGCTTTTTGGACGAGTGACAAACCAAAACAAATAATCTTGGTGCTGTTATTATAGCCATATAGATCTATCAATACACAACACGGTTAGAACGCAAATGTCTAGATGATGTCATCACTTGCACAGTGAAAACTAATAATTTGACTGAAGCCAACTCAAAACCTCTCAATGAGCCTTTTAAATAAAAATATCAATCTCTTTCTGTCCTCCATCTGCCCAGTGTCCATGCTGATGGGTCCAGTGTTGTTTCTGCCAAGCACCATAGCTGTGAATCTGTCTTTCTCTCTTTGCAGTGCCGCTCTGTCTCGCTCAAGCACTGCTCTGTCTTTTTCAATCCTGGCTCGTTCTTGCTCCAGGGCTGCTCTGTCCCGGTCTAACGTGGCTCTGTCCTTCTCTAACAGCACTCGTTCTCTCTGGAGCGCTACGTTTTCCCTCTCTGCCAAATCCCGCTCTTTCTCCAGAATCACTCTCTCTCTGTCCACCTCCGCATGCTTCTTCTCAATCAGCTGCCTTTCTCTCCTCAGGCTGGCCTTCTCAGGGTCCAGATCAACTGAGGAACGGTCAGTTTCTAGGTCCTTTGTGTCTCCTTGTTTGTTCTGCAGTGTTGTTTCTACTGTCACTCCTTCATTTCCCAATACAGACTCACTTCCCCCTTTGACCTCTATCCTCGAGGTCGTCAGCAGCTGTATAATGTCTCCTCCCACCTGCACCTGACACACCCTCTTGCAGGGCTGAGGTGTGCATACGTTGTCATCGGCATCCACTGATGACGTCAAAGGAAGAGCACTATTCGCAGTAGACTGTCGTTCCACACCCTTCTCCATCAGACGAAACCATCGCCAGGAGTTTGGATTCACCGTTTCCACATCTGTTCCCAGCAACTTGATCTCCTAAATATGAGATCAAAAACATGATGTGCCAGCAGGCATGTAAAGATGAACAAAGTGTATACATGTATATTTATTAAGGATACTCGGGTCTATAATTGGTTGTTACTGAACAGTTCTGTCATTTGCACTAATATTGCATACTGTGCATGTGTTCTGCACCCATGCCTTTCAAACTTGCATTAGACACAGATGCACACAGACTGTATAGTACATAGCACACATTAATACTTAATAATACCTAATTATACACACACTTATATATGTGCGCATATTATATATATATATAAAATTTCCTTTTTGTGGTTCTGTACTTGTAGTCTGGGGTGTAGCACAAAGTAAGAATTTAATTGTACAGTGCAACTTTGTGTCTCTCTGCATATGACAATAAGCTCTTGAATCTTGAATGCATTGATCTAAAGTTGGTGATTCAGTGGCATAGATTTAGGAATATTAGAATATATTATAATGGCTTTCTCCTAAAAGTGAAATAATGAAGGCATGGTGTATCACATCTGTTACAAAAGTTCTTCCAGTTACATTTGTGGAATCTTACCACTCTGAATTTTACCAAAACAGAGATGCATTAATAATACGGCTCCGAAACATTTTGGCCAAAAATGGTCCAAAGTGACACTTTTCAGTTTTTGGCCCAAAGAGGACAAACAGGCAAATCAGTCCACAGTGAAGTTTTGAAAACTAACATCTAACATATAAATATATCGGTAATGAAAATGAGAAACAGTGATCTTTTTACCCGGTCATGGCAGACGTGGTCAAACAATCTAAGCAGCAATTTACATGCTTTTAACATGAGCTGATTTCATAGAATTCTTTGATGTAAATCACAGCAACTCAGCGGCATCTGGTACTAAAGGTTTTGTCTCTTGGTTTAAAAGCTGTGTGTTCTACATCAGCTTGCACGCTAATAGAGCCACCTGCTGGAGAAACTTCAGAAGAGCTGCATTCACGTTACAGCGGAGACACTCTGGAATTCAGATGTGGATGCTGCAGCAAACTGAGTACTGTGTTTTCATCATTTATTTTGCGATGAAATGAGAAGCAATATGTTATGAATTAAAACAGTTTATACACTTGTTTTCACTCACAACTCACAAGTCACTCATTTTGCACGTAGGAGAGCAGTGTTGGGAGTCTGGTTCAGTCATATTTATATTTAAGAAAAAAAATTGTGAACCACAATATTCAACATACCTGATATTTACTTTTTAAATTAGCCCACTTCTTTTTAGCCTGGGCAGCAGTCCAGTCTCCATCCAATTTTGATAGAGTTTCTTGTACAAATGTCCTGGAAAAGAAGCACGTGCAAGTACTTTCACTGAGTACTCTTTTCAACCAAAATAACTTATATCATAACTTAATATATAATATATTAATAACTTAATATAGGAACTTAAAAGGAAACTGTACAGGTAGATTTTTGTTCCCTCAAGGAAAACCATTAAAAGTATTCATTTTTCCAGCCGAAATGCATCTTGGGAGGCAATTGCAAAATAGGACGGCTGCAACAAGTCTTATTCCATCAAATAGAAATATGCTAGAGTGATGACAATCACACTGCACGTGGTCAGTTACATCCCCACCACCACCAGTAAGACAGAAAACACTTTCAACATCTGCTGCTGCATTTATTGAATAAACAAAAACCTTGTTTTGGAGGTATAAAAGTAAATATTTTCATGAGCTGTACTTCGTCATACTGCCCTGTGCTTTTGTATAAATGAATCAAAACACGCTTTGTTATTATGTTATTATGGAATTATGGTTTTGTTGACTTTTAGGTGACATGGTTAGCATATGTCAGGGTTAGTGTGTCTAGTAAACACATAATATTCTGTTATGGGTGACAACAAGTTGTTAAACTTTCCTGAAGCTAAGCAGGACGAGAAGGGTTGGGTTTAATTGTAACAATTATCAATCTGACAACATCTGATTTCCTCCATTCAAATAAATATTGTGGATGGCTTGTCGTACGTAATCATCATTAAATGGAAGATATAATTAGCAGACAGGTGTAAGTTTAATATGTGAAAATGTGAACAGTCTACTCCAAACAGTAAAGTAACTCAGAGAAACACTTAAAGTTTTGCCACCATGCCCGGTCTCTCTCTAAAAAGCTTAGGTAGAAAACTATGACTTGAATGTTTAAGAATGTTCTTTCTAAATGACATAGTGACATTCAAGGTATCTGATTATTCACAGAATCATTGTGGGCATCATACATCTGGCATAAGCTATTGTATATCAGTAAAGCAGATGACCTAACGTTGATGAACGAGGGTGTGAAATGTACAGTCCAGTCTTGTGTATCAGTACAGCAGATGGCTAAATGTTGAGGGACAAGGGTAAGAAATGTACAGCACAGTAGTACCAAAAAACTAAACAATTCTTACTCCCAACCATTTCTGGCTGACGATTTCTTCCCAGAGAATAGAAAGTGATGTCCCATGCGCCACTTTATTAGCTGTTCTGTGTCACGGTCTGTCCCTAGAACAAAAAAGGAATGATCATGGACTTGATTTAAGAAAGTACTTAACACACCTCAGAAGAAACTGAAGATACTGTTTTCCATATATCCATAGTCAGAGATCTGCTTGGGCTTCTTTTAGTGGAGCACTCCCATGTGACACTAAACACTACATATCCAGTGTTACATGGTAAACGTCTTTATTAAGGCCTCTTATAAAGTTATATAATATATATATATACTATAAATAACTACAGGGCTTCTATAGTGCTCAGTATCATATAATCATCTGTACACTGAAATGGTTCTGTGGTGCTGTATTATTGTAAGCAGGTGTAGTATCTTATAATAGACTATAGTGACATACAGTCATCTGTTTTCATGTTATCATGAGTTACTTAATTTGCTAATAAGACATATACATATATACATAACCCCCACTGTTCACAGTCCAGCTCAAAGTCCTCTCTGCAGCTTGGATAACTAGCTAGCTTGTTTGCTAACAGCTAGCATCAACTTTACATCTACAGCTTTACCGCAATACACAAGACCACAAACACTCACATTTGCCGTCATGGACAAAAGTCCCTGCTGGTTCCCCCATTTCTAACAGTGGGAGCCGTTATAAAGGACTTTGTGAGCAGCACTAAAGTTGTATAGCTAGCTGAATCTGGCTCTGCTCTACAGCAGTTACTGCAGAGTTTCGGTGTGAACGGCGGCCGGTGTCGCTTTAGCGCCTCCTATCGAGCTGGAGTAGAAGATAAACAGCAGAACAGCAGAATTCACTGTGAGGAGAAGAGATGCTTCAGAGGTCACACAACAGATCAGTCCTATAACCTTCTCCTGCCTCTGTATATTCTGTATTTGGTGTATATTTTGTATTTATTTAATATATCTCTTTTATTTCGTATGTTTAGTTAGTATGTATATTAATGCTGCCCTGCTGTACAGTATTAACCTGAGCCTCACCACAAGCATTGCAGTGCATAAATGTCCTGACATTCTGTGCAAATGACAAATAAACTTCAAAGTTATTTACCCACAAAGTCAGGAACAATGTGTTCTATCTGTTCACTAACACCATCCTGCTTTACCTACCTTCTTCCAGGTGGTCCTTGATGCAGTCCAGGCCTGAAATGGACATTTCCATGGATGCTAAGAATCCATGAATAAGCTTGTTTCGTTTTGTTAGTTTTACGCGCACGTAAGCTGAAAGGAAGGACAAATTTCCATAGTGGAGTTAAAGTAAAAAGTCTTCCAAAATGGAAATACTTCAGTAAAGTACAGATACACAAAAAACTCCTCACGGTACATATAAAAACGCAGATCTCACACATGGGTTCATTGATGTCTTTGGATGGTAAATAAAGTGGCTGTATTTGCATTGTAGACATCAGGACCACTGGTTCCCATCACTAACACTGTGAATTATTCTGACTCACTGAATGAAGCATTTCAAATCAAATCACTCCAAATGACTTGTTTACATTTTAGCCTTTTAATCAGCCAGCGATTCTGGAAAACCCATGCAATTCTCGTTTAAACTGAACTTCATGATTTAACTGCTAGAATGATTAAAACTGTATCTGTGCATAAAGAAACGGTGCTAGTATCTGTATCTGTGCATAAATGTATATCCCAATGATATACATGACTGCATATGAACAAAAGATGAACAACAAACACTGATCACAACATTAATTATCAAAAGAAAGTCATATCAGAATTTGATACGATGAATGAAAACATTTTATTTAAAATAATGTTCTTCTACATTGTGCATAATCAACAAATAATAAGCATGAAGGCTTTTCCAACCAATATAGTTCTTTTTCAACAAAGTGAAGAACCAACAAGGCATCAATATTGTTATTCATCTTTCAGTACAAATTATGTTCATTTAACAGAGTCAAAAACAGTCAAACATCCCTGACATGTGATTTACAAGTACAAGCAAAACTCAATGCAAACATCAAAGAACAGTTTTTTCCCCAAACACAAGTTAAGTCTTGGACTGAATCAGGGTGGAAATATACATTCTAGCTTGTATATGAATTTGTGTCACTTTAAAGTGACGGTTCAATAATCAGATTTACACAGTGTGTCTCCTCCAAACACGGTTGACCATCCAGGATTTGTTTAGTGTCCTAAGTTTGCACCTTTATTTCTGCACTGGAGGTACGAGGCAAATATAATGGAAGTCAATGTGACCCAAAGTCTTCTAAGCGTCCAGTTACTTGCTAGCTACACCAGGCTTGTAGCTCCAGTGCACAACGAAAAAGAGCAAACTTTTGATCCCAAACATGCCTTGCATGTGACGCAAATCTGATTCATGAACCATCCGTTTAAGCCAAGGCTTTATTTAGAAAAGATTCACTGGAGTGAAAAAAAGGCCTGTTATAAAACAGCTCAGATGTGAGCCACCGCAGCCTACTCCTGTTCAAAACTTATCAATCAGCCGTTCGATTAAGAGGATTAATTTCTCTCTGTTCTTCTCATGCGGGGTGTCTAGAGGGCTGTTTTTCCCTTGCAGCACGGCATTCAGACTCTCTCTGTCTCTCACGAGGGCAGCCTTGTCCCTTTCTAACGCAGCCCTGTCCTTTTCTAATCGTGCCCTATCCTGGTCCAGCGACGCCCTGTCCCTGTCCACCGCGGCCCTGTCCTTCTCCAACTGTACCCTGTCTCTCTGAAGCGACATCTTTTCCCTCTCTGCCAGATCCTTCTCTCTCTCTAACACTAGCCTCTCTCGGTCCAGCTCCGCATGCTCCTTCTCGAGAAGCCGCCGCTCTCTGGTCAGTTTGGCCTTCTCGATGTCCAGACCGGACAGCTGTTTAGGGGTCTCATCTCCTAGCAGTCTCTCTTGATTCAGCGCAGCGGATCCTGAGTCGGTGACCCCTGGAATACCTTCATCGTCCACCAGCAATTCTAAAATATCACCTCCCACTTTGACCTGGCAGATCCTCTTGCTGGCCTGTGGCCCACAGTCTTCGTCACTCACAGAGGACGTCATCGAGCGGTAGTTCGTCTCAGTTATCTCGTCCTTTAAGGCTTCGTCCAGCATTTTATACCACCTCCAATGAGACGTCCTCGCCGCCTCCTCCATGCCGGGGGGAGGGAATTTTATTTCCTGGGAATACAGAAATGAAAAGCGTTGTTTATTTGATTTGTTCTGTTCTATGACTGTATGAAGTCTCAGAAGTGGGCAACCATACTACCGGAATTTCTGTAGTATTCCCATGAGAAATGTACAGTCAATTCAGACTATTACTTCATTGTAATAGGATCACGAAGCTGCCGTCGGGAAACAAAGCCTCGGATGTCCATTTTTGGTATTTTTCAGTTTTTGACATAATTTAAAAAATGCTTGTGTCTATTTCGTGATGAATGAACCACAGGAAATGGCCTTAAATGACTTGGAAATATGCCTGGTTACAGTGACTTACATTAGAAGTTAGAGTTTTTCCTTCGCCCATAAAGTTAAGTTTGTTCCAACAGCAGCCAGATATTATACATCGGAATAAGACAGAAATCCAGGTAGGAATAATACAGAGCATTATGGAAGTCAATGCAGCACTGCAGTCTCTAATAGCATTACTATAACCATATATATAAAATTCTGTAGAAATCCACAGTAACCCAACCTTGTACTTCATCTTTAAGTTTTCCCATTTCTTAGCAATCTGGTCAACTGTCACCTTGTCCTCCAAACCCAGCTCTCTGATAATGGCACTAAAGAAAAGCAAAGATCCGTCATTCACACAGGAACCATAGTTATAATCCTATCTCTCAGCACTGGGCCGGTTCGGTTACCTCCAGGCTGTTTTAGCAGCATTTCTCCTCCTGGTGAAAAGGGCCGCGTTCGTTGTTCGCAGGCGAATCAGGTTCTTGATGTCCTCCTCAGTCACTACATAGCACAAAACAGAGGCTAGTTAGCGTGCTAGCTAGGTTATTCAAACAAGGATGGACTTACTACTGCTGAACTTTGGGCCGTTGAACGAACCACCCTGGATGCACAGTCCACAGCCACTTACGTTTATACGTATACGAAGCGCTGGCCATGATTTATCCGCGATAATTTAGTCATAAATGGATAAAGACACAGAGCTAGGGATCTTGAAAATAGTGCGCTTATGCTGTTTCCCTACAGCAAAGATGGCGTCGCCCTAACTCCGCCTTCGACAAAGCAAACCTAGCGAGGGCACTAGCCATGCAGCGTTCAACAACACACCTCCGGGTTTTACACTCAGAGAGGGCAGGGCGGTCTCGAAACGTTGCGAAGTGAAAGTATCGTTACTTCAATGGAATAATACAGTTTGTACAGAATAAATACTCACACCCTCTGATTTAAACTGCTGCACATGCACTTTATTACACACGCTGTAATGTACATAATCACTGTATATACCAGAGAACTTTTTCCTATTTATGCACTTTAACTTGTTGTAATATACACATTCTATAACAAGTTAGCGTTTACATTTCTATTTACATTTGCCTCTCAATTCTACAAAGTATACAGAGAAGCAGATGGACTACAGTCTGTAATTGTAGAACTACAAAGTGCTCCTATATGGTAAGTGGAGCTGATAAAATGAGCAATGAGTACAGATACAAGGAGGTGTACCTAATAAAGTGGCAGGTGAGTGTATACTTCAGTACTCTAGTACTTGGTTATATTTTTGTACTTATCTCACACCATACATACTTTAATTAATTATGTAAATTAATTATGTAAATTATGTAAATTCCTTGTACACTTGGTTCCTGGTGAATAGAGCTATTGATTCTGAGATTCTAATTCTGAATACCAACAATAATTCAGCTCAAATACATAAATAACTTTTAAAGTTCCATTATTTTATTGTGTATGCAAAAATTGATATATTTGTCAATGTGCAAAAAAATATCCCCAAACAATTACATTTATTTAGATTTTTCAGCATCAGCTGAGCACAGCAGCTGCCCTTTACATTGTGTCAAAGTTTGAAGGATAAAAGAAATTGTCCAGAATTACTTGGAAAAAGTCATTAAAATAAAATAAAGCTAGTTTAAAGTAAAGTTGCCATTTCATTATGTTTTTTCCCTTAGTTGTATGTTGGAGCTATGAGGCTAATGTAGCTAATTAGTAACACATTTAACACATGTGGTTAATGGTTCTCATTAAATGTGTGAATGCTGCACTGATTCAAACTCAGGACTATGGAACTGGAGATTCAGAGTGGTTTGGTGTGAAATGCTCTATTCTATAGAAACATTCAGGAGTGTTAACAGTGTTGGTGATCGTAAACAGATGTTCAAAGCATTTAAAGCCACCTCACAGAAAATGATTATATGAAATAGTTATAATTTACTGCCAGAATTCTGAGATGAAGTTTTAGTGTAAAATAGAGAGCATTGTGAGGCAAAACAGTCCCGAAAGAATCCCATTATATTGTCACAGTTGGGACAGAACCTCATATTTCTATTTTTGCTGTTTCATATTTTGACATATTGTTAAATCACTAACTGCCCTTTACGTTGTGTTTAAAATTACTCAGAGTAAATCATTTCTCCTTTAACACAAGAAAGCTTTTTCCTCTTCTCCTGTTAAGTTAACATTTTAGAGATACAAGGTTTTGTTGTGGCAGTGAAGATATGCAAAAACTACATAGACACGTGTAGGCTCACTGGTGGTTTTGGCTAACTCATAAAATGGTTGTATTTGTGTTCTAGACACGGGGGCTCCTGGTTCCCATCACCACAATTTTCTACAATGAACCATTTCACATCATACCACTCTGAGTGACTTTGTGTAGATCGCGCACTGTGTAGAAATGTAGAAACATTGGTGAAACTGCCCTTTTAAACTGGTTCAGAATGTAACCTTACAAAAGCAGAACCTTCAGCAGAATATCAGCTACAAATACGGGATGCCCAAAGCACTGCTGCTCCGGCGCTACACAGCCATAACTGAAACATATCAATCTAATAAATCAATTAAGAGAATCACCATGAAATCATAAAAGCAACATGTGAGCAACAGAATATTCCTCCGGCATTATAAGAGTGGGGGGGGGGGCATGGGGGGCGTCGTTTATCACTGTGCATTATTCTTATACAGCATCTCCACAGCAAACACATTATTGCCTTATATTCCCAGGCTTATTACGTCCTAAGGCTTATAATCAATACAAACTGTAGGTGTACAAAAGTTCTCGTTTCTAACTAAACTAATAACTAGTGACTAAAAAGCAGCTTGGTCCTAATGTGCTAAAACAGAGTTATAGTTCACACTGGCTTTTCCTAGTTGTGTAATTATGACCAACTATTTCAATTACTTTTGAAGTCTCAAACTAATTGAACCCCTTGACCTTATTATGTGTCTTTTCGCTATAAATAATAGAGTGGAGCATTAACCCCTACTAATGAAGAAACAGTCAAGAGGTCAAGCCAAGGAGCACACGCATGCCATGTCTTACCTTTGATGTGTTTTAGCCAAGGACAAAATCCAGGCTGCTATTAATGGTTGTAAATTATGTGACATGCCTTTATGTCTATTCAAGTATGTCATACAAGGTAAGAAACCATATGAACAAGTTTGCAAGCGTGTCATGATTTAGACCTGGAGTTTTCAATCCTGGTCCTGCAGGACCCCTGTTGTGAACATTTTAGTAGTCTTGGATAAAGACTGGATAAAGACTGTATGCTTTCAGGGAAGGGCACAATGCTAACTTGGTTGGTTACATGAGCACTGATGCTAATGTGCTAACGTGCAGCACTATATAACATACACTCATTGTCAAAAGAATAGCTGCACCCAGAAGGAAGTGTGTGATTGCAATGCTATTTGGAAGGAAGATAAAGGTTACCAGGAACAATAAATGATAATACATTAAGACTGATATGGGTAATATTTATTGAGCTACACATACAGAAGTAGTGTCTCTCAGTATGGCGTCTGCGATGTGTCCATGCACTGATTTGTTGGTTGTCGCCACCAAGACAAAAGACAAAAAGACTAGTCACTGAAGATGACCTGCTGCCATTCTGAGTCACTCCATGACAGTCTGGCACGACACAATTGCAGTCTCTGGCAGCATTGACGTGGTGTTAAGGGCAGTCGTTGTAGTTTGTGTAGGTCTCCCAGATCCTTCATGGCGCTGGTGCGTGCCTTCTTCTATCCACTGCTGCAAACAGCGTGCTGTGGTAATATCCGCGCTACTGGTATGGTGCCCAATAACAACATTCTGCCTCCCAGAGCCCTGTGATGTGACCCTTCTCAAGCTCGGATTGCTTTCAAACTCTTCTCTGAGGCATACTTTGCTTGCGAAGGATGCCACCAACACAACAGGATGAGTCAGATAGGAGAGCATGTGCAACAGGACCATCCTTATATAGTCCATCAGGTACAGAGATAAGACCAGTCCTTGCCTATGTCACATGTGCGGCCAAGCGTGAAACGTGCGTGAAATCATTTGCATGTCTCATGATGTCAAACCTACCCACCTCTTTTCATTCCTGTCGGTAGATTTGTTCTGGGTGCAGCTATTTTTTCGGTAATGAGTGTATTACTGAGGAGCTCTGAGTTTGGTGAATTATAGAACTATGGAATTATTACTGAGTAGATCTAAAAACTACAGACATGGTAGATCCGTACTGGATAATCACCCGGTAATCACTCAAATTACACCATGTCCCCAGGTAACAGTAATCCAGCTCAAACTGGGCTTGAGTTTTCTTCTGTGGATCATACAGTATGTAATGGGTAGTGAAAGTTTGACAATGTTTACATGTTTACATGTCAAATTCCTTTATTTTACAAATGAGGAAAATATGTTTTTCCATAATATGGGCCCCTTGATATAAGGCAAACTTCTCTTCCTAAGGGAAGCTTTTTGCCATTTTACTGGAGACCTTTCTTTGTTGCTTAGTGGTACATTTGCTTGAGTATTTGGGATTAAAAGAACACATTTTAAATTTGGGATGAGGGGTTGGGATCTACTTTTTATTATGATGATTTGCTTTTTTATTATGCTGTTCGTTCTAGTGGCTAATCTGTGTGCATATGTCCTTAAAAGCACTGATGCTGTTTTCCTCTTCAATTATTAAGCTTCTTCAGCTGCTTTAAGCCATTGAGAAGAAGATTAGTGAGGTTATTTTGTGTCAGTGTGTGTGTGTGTGTGTGTATGCTGCACGCAATTTTCCGTGTGTATGTGTGTCAGAGTGAAGGTGGGGGTAGTGGGGGGTCTGTCTCCTGTTCTGTTCTGCCTGAAAGAGAATGTGTGTATAAACCAGACCCATCGAATGGAACAGCATCTGGAACAGTAAGTGCTGTCCTTTAGAGGCTGAACGGTCCACATGGACCAATTACACTGAAACATAATACCATAATAAATATAGCAAAGTGCATGCGGAATACATAGTAGCTCATTTTAGCGTTATTGCAGGTTATACAGTCTGATTGGTTGAGGAGCGCTCTACCAAAGCTGTTGTTTGTGGTAACAACACATTTAGTGTATCATTCCGCAGTGAGCAATGATTGCTAAACTGCAGCTAATCCTGACCATGTTTCTACTTTAGGACACACCTAAACAGAAAAATTAAACACTTATAAGATAGTATTTGAGTTGCAGCCCATTTGGTCGGATTCTAAAGAAGAGCATGACAGCAGAAGGGAGAACCTTTTAACTAAATACACTGGAATTAGCCAGAAACTGATAGAATAGATACAATTCAACAAACAAGACGGACTGAGAAAAGCTTTACAGACTGACTGCAATCAAACGACCTTCAGCTCGCTTGAAAAAGCTGAGCAGAACTTGATACTGCAACAGTTTTATGGCATTATTAGTGCAGCAAGAGTGGTACTACTTTTTTGGGCGGAAGGACTTGCCAATACGAAAGTGCATTTGATACAACCCTTACGCTCCATCCTTTGCCTTTTTGTACAGAAGCGTAGAACACTCAGTTTTGTGAGTTCTTATGAACAACATCATGGCTGATCTTCTGTACCTGCCTTTGGCTCGTGCATGCAACCGAATCACTCCCTCTCATGCTCTAGTGTTTAATAGCAGCATAGGCCCGTTCAACAATATGTCAACATGTCCGCCATATTGGTCCAGGCAAGACTGGCCTGTAAGCAAGCATCAGCTTGTTAAACATGAGTGAGTGAGTGAGTGAGTGAGTGCATAAACATATACACATACATGCCGCATTAACCCCACTGGCAAGGTTAAATCTACCCGAGAACATGTTTTATTCAGTTTAAAAGTAGCTGTTAATTTAGTCTCCCGCTACTGGCTCATTCGCCCATGGACACGCGGGAGGCATGGCTGTGCAGAGCAGCCATGTGCACAACCTTCAGGAAGAGTGACTTTAATCTGTAAATAAGTTGACAGAGGTGATACAGCGGAGAGGGCCGAGTCCAACCAAAATATATGGTAATGTTCTTACAAACTAAAGTCATATAGTAAAACGAGCAGAGACCAACCAGGACAAACGGTGCATGCCAGGCCAATACTGCAGTACACATATCTAGGCATGTTAGTGACTGAGTGCTTTCTCAGTGTGTGACCATCTACCCCTGCTCTCTTGAATAAAGCATAATAATTCAGATTTCATAGTTTTCAGAGCAAGTCATTCATCTGTCAGTGTAAGCATTGCACACACAGTGTCAAAAAGAAGATCCAGCTCAATGTTCAGGTCTCAAACACATTACTGTCAACATTAACATTACGCCTTTTAGAGATACGATGACAATAGTAGATAGTTCACTCACATCCTCAGAAGTCGCATCCTTCACCAAGTTTTAACTGAGCTCTCTTTGAATACTCTGTCAACATGTAGCAATCGGATTCATCCGCTAGTGGAAGGGGTCCGAAGCACACCTGACACTACAAAATGTTTTTGCATGCTGTTACACTTCTCCAAATCCCCAGAACCTCCATAGTGTAGATTTAACAGTGTTTATATTCTACATCAAACTCCTTAATATTCAAAATAGCAGATTCAGATTCAGTAGTCTGCTGAATGCACCAGCAGCTTGTGCTGCAGCTAACTGTGAGAGCAATGAGCATCTTTAGGAAGATAAAGAGATTTACTTATGACATGTACTCTGCACCGTTTGAATCAAAGAGCAATTTGCAATATAAAATGGTGGTTATGTTTTATTGTTATCATAATCTCGTGACCTCGCAGATTCCGAAAGCATTTCTATTTGCTTATGAAATAAAGACTTCAGAGTTCAGATGTGTGCAGTTGCAATCTCATCTGTTCAAATCTAATTTTATTAATGGAAATGAGGTTGATTCCCAGGGAAGGAGTGCTGCTGCCTCTGCGTGGGTTACACTGTAATCTTGCTCTATGTGAGTGTGTGTTTCTGTCTAATCTCCCACTGTGTCCTGTGTGTATGTGTGTTTATCTGTGTCTCAGTAATCTTGCTGTGTCTGTGTGGCTCTATGTTGATAATCCTGTGATGTGTGTGTGTCTGTTTGTGTGTGTGTGTGTGTATGTTTTATGAGCATTTGTCTCTGCTGTAATCCAGAGAGTGTGAGCGTTTGTGCATGTGAGTGATTGTGAATGTGAACTTCTTCATGCTTGGGGTGTTTAATACCATTTGACACCGTATGGTTACACTAGCACACATATTGGCCTGCCTGTGGTGCAACATCATTCCTCGTCATCATAGTGAGGAGATATTTGTGGGGGGGGGGGGGGTGATGGATGAGACTGGAACGGGAGAGATCACTGTGCTTCCTGTCTAAAAAGGGGCAGAGGGAGCCGAGGAGTGGAAGAGGAAGTTAATGGAGGTAGTAAAGACTTAAATAAACTTGCCCTTTGGCTGCTTTCTAGGCCCAGTTGACCAGTGTAAACCATGAACTCCAGTATGCTTAGAAAACCCCACATTCCTGTTCTCAGGTCTGTAGCAATGTGCTCATATCTGCTATCTTGAAACTGGGTGCTGAGTAATACAGGGGCTCCTAAAATGTATTTGTGCCATAGTTGATCACTTTTTGCAGGATATCTACCACAAAATCCACTTGCGGTGTTGTAAGTCATACACACTCCCATCTTAATATATTCCATTAACACTACTGAAGGAAAGAAAATGGATAGTCGAACTGAGAGATCTCTTCCCATGGGCAGAATTGTGAAGGCACAGTATATGATGTTGATCCAATACATTTTCTGTCAGGTTAAGTGAATATCTCCTCACGGCCTGCCAGCTGTCTGTTCTTTGTGTGCATTGGCAAAAATCCGGTGTTGGCACACAGCCCTGGCTCTGTAATTAGGAAATAAACCAAGGGGCTCAGGTTGAACCCCATAACACTATTCTAAACAAACAGTAACAGTGGAGGTTCATACTTGTGCACAGAACAGGGGAGGGGCTTCATGCTGAACTCCACGCATGGTCAAGAAGGGGAGATGGCTGAGAAACAGCCAAAGAGGAGAAGATCTGAATATCAAAGAGCAAGAAAGAAGTTTGTAGATCAGGAAAGGGCATTTCAACAGGGGCGGGACCTCGAGCCTGAAGTTGCCTTCCTATTTGCATATTCCCACCCCACCTTAAAAGATTCAGCAGTTTCGGTGGCTGAGGCACCTGAATATAACAAATACACCATTTACATTGGAATGAAAACACTCAAACAAGAAGCTGGCAGAAAAGAAACTGATTTGAGCTTCATGGAGAGTGGAAAGGCTTGTAAAGGGATAAGGAGGTTGCTCTGTGTCGGCTGGACAGGTGACTAACATTTGTTTTTGCTGTTACACAGAACCAGTAGGTCAGTATTGTTTTGTCCCATTTGCTAATGTCTATAATAGCAACAGGTCATCATTACAGCAGCTATTGTTATGACAGTTTGCTAACCGCTGTGTCGTTGTTCTCTCTAACACCCTAAATCTATCAATGAATACGAGCTCACTAGCACCACTGCAAGTAAAACAGCTCCAGACCTTGATGGCTCTACCTCTGTGCTTCAAAGCACTCTTAGTGTAGTCTGGTCAGAGTTCTTCTCCAGGCTTTCTCCACACAAATAGACAACTGTCAGTTTGATGTGTTGAAAGTTATTTTCTCGGAAACAATATCATTATAATATCATTGAATCTTTTAAGATTTAAGATCATTTAAGAACCAAAAGAACTTCACGTTTCCTCTAGGTAAAAATGATGTTCCGATACTTTTGGGAGCCACTGTAGATTGCAAATACTTAGAAAGTTCAACCTAAAAATGACTTACAATGACTCAATTTCTGGCCTATTCTGCATTTGTTCCAGTGCATAGCTTCTTTACTGTTTGATTGCATTACATCCATGTTATGATGTCCATAAAATAATGCTGTCCCTGCTGCCAAGTAGTTTGGTTTTAGCTTTTAAGGTCTATATTGTAAAAGTACATGGTAAACAAAACATGACAGTGTATGCCATAAACTGTTTTGAAACAATCTTCCATATGACAATACATCTAATCACTGTGAGAGGTTTACAATATGATAAATACAATACTAGATAAATATTAAGTTTCTGTTTAGAGAATATACTTGCTGTTTGAATGTTAAGGTTTAAGGTTACTGTTGATTTTATTATAGTGTGACGTCTTGGTATAGCAGGAGATGTACGAACATGGCGCTTTAAGCGTGAAGGAGAACCCGTGGCCAGATGGCAGGCAGGTTATCAATAGCCATACATTTCAACCTAATGGTAGCACAGACACTGTAGTATTACCCAACAGCCCAGCACAGAATAGCACAAGAATAAACAGAATTTACACATCTCCAAGCTAACAGACATGATTTAAAGTCACTCTTACTGTGAGTCTGGTGCTTTCAAATCAAATCAAATCAAATCGTGAGGCCAATCATTCTCTGAGTAGAGAGCATTTTGAGCCATTTTGTGCCATTTGTGATCTTCACACAGAGGAATTTGTATTCCGCATTTAACCCATCCGTGAACTGAAACACCCACATACACACACACACACTAGTGAATACACACACTAGGGGGCCGTGAGCACACTTGCCTGGAGCGGTGGGCAGCCCTATCCACGGCACCCGGGGAGCAGCTGGGGGTTAGGTGCCTTGCTCAAGGGCACCTCAGACGTTGCTGTCAGTTCAGGGAATCGAACCAGCAACCCTCCGGTCACAAGGCTGGTTCCCTAACCTCCAGCCCACGACTGCCCATCATAAACCTTTGCGTGTCCATTGGTTGCAACAGAAAACAGGACAAAGTTGTCCAGTGGAAATAAACTGTATCAGATGTGTTAGGCATCCTTATTATTATAATATGAGCTCATTAACTTTGTCAGTGCAAAGCTAAATATCTGATACTGTGATAAATCTGCAAAATGTTGCGAATTAGACTTTTAATGGCACCATCCAGAACAACTGGAAACTGGACTTATGTAGCTATGCATTTAAGTATTTAGTACTTATGTATTTCAATATCCAAACACTAAAGTTTGCTTTCTGAAGTTTTATATCACCCATCTCTCTTCACGCATTACATAGACAAGCATATTATGGGGTTGCAGTGTATAAAGCCTTTATCAAAAAGATAAATGCACATAAGAGAATTCAGTAGTGTAAAGCTGAGTGCTAGAGCGATATGGCGATATGGCAGGGGGGTGCTGTGGCTCTGCTATGCTGTGGGTTGAATTTAGCTGGCATGGTTTGGGTCTTCTCAGAAGGAAGGGCCTATGCAAATCAACACAAAGCTGTTCTGACTTAACACTGTCAAAATCATGCAAATATCTGTAAAAGAAAAGGTAAAAAGTCCTGCAGCAGATCTAGCAGACAAAACCAGTTAATTAACACTAAAAGCAGCTTTTCTCAAAGATAGTAAAAGTTTGTAAAGTTGGTCATTATATTTATGAATACAGCCTTTACTGTAGTATAACAGCTTCAATAGTTCAACTACTACAGTATTGTACCATAATATTACCTGTTATAAACATGAAATTAAATGCAAATGTGCGTGAAATAAAAGTGATATTTATTTTAGTGAATTTATATTCGATTTCTGTAAATAAACAACTGCGGTGTTAAAATGCAGTATATGTGTGGTTTATTTATCACCTTTAAAATACATGCATTAAACCTTTGAATCCTTTAAAACAGGGTATTGACCCTTACATTTAAAAGTACTTGTAGAGGTGGCAATATGACAATATTTTATCATCACCATGATTACAATTCTCTTTTCTGAGCATATTGATGTTGATATCATCAGTACTGAGAGAACACTGACTAAGTACATGTTTCGTTACAAATTAAGCATAATTAGAATTGTTTACCTGGATTTATGGCAGTTCGGTTTGTAGATTAGTTAATAAAATCGTTGCAGGTTTTTAATCATTATTATAGCATCTTTTATGTGGCACTGGTTCTATTGTGTCTGTTATAACTTATTAAACCTTAGAAAAACGTAGTGTAGTGATGCATGTCTGTATCGCCCACACCTAGAATTTTGACAGTGAAAACATATTTTTTCAGTGTATAATGAAACATTTCTATTTAGATGGGTCACTGAATGGTTTGATGATGGCCTTCCGAGTCACCATACCTCTACTCTGGTCAGGTGAACACCTGTGGGACAGTCTGTGTGCTTTAGACCACCATCATCAAAACACTTGTTGAGGACATGTCTTTTGGAAGAACAGTGTTCCATCCCTCCAGTACAGTTCCAGAGACTTGTACTTGTAGAATATGTGCATTGAAGCTGTTCTGGCATCTCGTGGTGGCCTAACATCCCACTAAGGCAATTTATGTTGTATTTCCCTTTAATGTCACCACCGGTCCGCAGATAAGGCTCCTCAACATTGACAGTAAACACGTCAACACATGACCTCTATCCTCTGGGATTGCCCACCAGCAGGGGTTACTTACATCACTGTCTGCAAGTAAGCATACTTCCCAGTTGATCTCAGCATTACTCCATTAGCAGTCATGCTGGCAGGGCCCACTGGTGGCCGGGGCCCTGGAAAAATATACAAGTGTTTGTAGGCCGGCACATACAGCTATACAGGCTTACACACATCACCTTGTATTTTTACCCCTATGTTATTCTTCCTCTCCCTCAGTGATGGACCTTGGTCCCAGTATGGTGGGGTGGGAGCAGTGGAATTCCTTTGGACTGTTATGTGTAGTGTTTGCCTCTATTGTATGTCATAACAACGTCAAACAACAAGAGACCAAAAAGGTCTTAGACCATGCAGTGAGAGTGGTCAGTCCATGTCTGTGGAGGGCTAGGTGGGCGGCAGCTTTAGGCCGCAGAGCGAGGATCAGAGTCAGCAGCTGAGCCGCGGCCATGCTGCAGCCGAGCGGATAGGCAGCACTATTTATAGCTAATCCTGTTTAAGCGAGGTCATGCTCTCTACCATCCCTGAGACAGAGCAGTGGAGTTAAGCGCCTCGCGTGCCAGCGTGCGAGAGACAACAGCGGCACAGCATCACATCAGTTTCCACTCCTGATCAAACACGACCAGGAACACCTGCTCAACATGTGTGTCAAAGGCCTCACTGACTGGAGTCTGGAGAGCGTGCATCACTCACAGAGGAAACCCACTCAGAGCTCAGCTTTATGCGGTGAATAAAGGACCAGGCTGGAGGTCAAACTGAAATGGATTTGGGCTGATGAACATTGTGCTTCTGTTCATCTGAGCTGTTATTTTGCTTTGCTTCAGTTTAGAAAAATGTGAAACTGCTTATTACCATACCGAGACCAGCCATAAGTACATATTGAATTCAGTCCAAACGACATCTCTGATTCTGTCATTGCAATATAAACAGAGTCATTTAGAGTGGTTTGGTGCGAACTGGTTCATTGTAGAGAAGCTTACAGACTGATTTATCTACAGTGGTGGTGATGGGAACCAGGAACCCCCATGTCTACAACACAAATATAGCCATTTTATTTACTACCCTAAACCACCAGGTGAACCTACACCTGCCTTCTGAGTTTAATGTGTAAAGCTGATGATGGTAAAATAGCAGTAAAATATAAACCTGCCCCACATGTACCACTGTGCCATAAATGGATTCAAATAAACAGATTAAAATACATTTGAAGACAAAAAATGACCATAAAACTATAAAACTAACAGCACAGTCATAACCACTCCATGCAATGAACATCTATAAGGGAGTTTTCAGGGGCATTAGACTCTTCAGATGTCTGGTTCCTATCAATCACCACTGTGAGCAATTCTGGGTCAGTAAGTTTCTCTGTAACAGAGTGTTTTACACCAAACCACTCTGAATGGTTTTGTTTCCACCCCAGTTCCCTGAAGGATGTTATTCGTTGTCCAAAATCAGAAAAAAATATTTATCAGAAAGTTACACAGAAGCCTCAACAACCAAATGCAATATTAACTTTCTGAACTTCATAGAAGTTGTTGCCTTAGATGTTGGTTGCATGCTTTCTGCTCCTCATGATCCAAGTAATCACCAACACATTCAGTGATGTTGAGGTTCTGGACTCTCAAGTTGGTCAGTCCATTGTTTTAGGAAAACACCAGCAGCTTCTCTGTTTGACTAGTAGTCTTTTTTCTACAACCCCTTTTCTCACTAACGTTTTTTTGACAGCTATACTTTCAGACCCTTAGCATTGGGTTGTCTTATCATGGTGGTAGGAAGGACAGAAACACCTGTGGATGTTTTCAGACCTGAAGCCAGAGATTTTTTCCTCTCTCTCAAAGATGAAAGCTAAGTGCTTAAGCTTAAGCGCTGTTTATCTGATGGGGACAGTTTTGGTGGTCTACCAGGTGAGCCCATTTTCTCTGTATCTCTAAATCAGCTTTGTTGAACTCCAGTTTCAGGAGCTCCTGTCTTTCATTTGTTTACCTTCCAACGTCCCTAAGCCAGTGGATCTTATATTCAGCCTGCTTTGAAATATCTTGCACTTTTTTGACTGTTTTGATTGGAAATTAAACAAATGATGGGTGGTCTCTGACTTTTGCACAATACTGCACGTGTGGAACAGCAAATGTTGGTACTTGCAATAAGCATTAAAGAATATTCATGAGATAGATTACTCTAACACTGAGCACAGACAGACGCACACACAAAAAATTCTCTAGCCCTGTAGTTACATCATATCTGGCACATCTGGGGATCAGGATCAGTTCCCTCAACAACCTCTTCGGCAACGGCAAAGACGTCTCTGCCAGAAACTGGTAGATGATTAATGACTTGCTTGTACTCCATGGCTCATATAGTAGTCCAGTAGACCAATCAGACGATGCCACAATGAGCACTTTATCCACTCAGGGCAAAAATACATAGTCTGTAAAGACAGCCTGCCAAAAATACACTGTCTGGCTAAGAAGAGTAAAACAAAACAAGACAACAACTACAAATACAAACGCGTACACTAGTAGACTATGATTAGCCCATATTTTATTTTCGAACGCATGGAAAAATCCTGCACGCCAATGTATCGTATGATGTGTGCGTAAGAAGATTTTGAGATTACTCTGCATTGCTGGACCAGACATGACCTTTGATATGGTCAGGGATTCCCAGAAAAGAGAAACAAATAGTCCTGATGCAGATTCACCACATTTCCTTTTATTGCGGGCGAGCTCAGAACAGACGGGGCCCTGGACCTCTGTGTAAGCCGTCCCTTATTTTCCTTTATCTCTCATAAGCACATGATGGCGTTTTGGGAGAAATTAATGCTGTACAAATAATACTAGGTGCATGCTGGATCAGAGAATAAGGCCTTTGTTTTTGTTTTACAATAGTAATGTGAGATACTATTGTACCCTTCAGTTAGTCCCCAGTATAGTTCCGAGGATAAAAGGGAATAAACCACTAGTTCGGTGGTTTCCTCTCAGCACCTGCTCTACCTGCTCTTAGTTTGAGGTAATTAGATTGCTTTGGTCTTGAAGACGGGCAGCTGCTGCTCCACAGGGTGACACCTGTACCTGGGACGAGGGCGAGCCAATCAGGAGGCGAGTTAAATCCCAAAGACCCGCCCTCGTGACGTCAGCGCTCGCCGGTGTGGGCGGGGTTTTCCAGATGGAGTTGTAGAGCGCAGAGGGGATAAAGTGATGACAAGAGGATGGAAGAGACAGTCCACGGCTAGAAGTGAGTAGAAATGACGCTTTTCTGGAGGTTAATATAAGAAATAATGTGGTTTAAGTTTAGCAGAGCGGTGTTTTAGCATCTTTTCTGTCTATGAAAAAAAACCTGTTTGTTGTTTATAACGTCTGGTTGTTGTCTTATTTGGACTCTCACGTGCCGTGAAACCGTTTGTCTCTGTGAATCATAGCTTTTTAGCTCTTCAGCATTTTGGTACTAGTAACTCTGTATTATCAGACTGGATAACATACGACACTTAAAGTCAGGCACACTAAAGGGATGCATGTCATGTATTTTCCCTCTCTTGGTTTATCTCATGAAATTTAGGTTAGATAACCCACAAAAATAATACTCTGTAGAGGCGCTTGCTGAGGCCAGCCGTCGTTAACTTTGCCTGCTACTAAGATTAGAGCTGATATTGAGGCTTTATGGAGCTAACTGGTGTCGTTCTTCCACTAAAAGGCGAACTATTGTTGTTCTCCTATTAAACCTAATGAATACATTAACGCAAGTTGCCTTATAGTCTAATAAATACGAGTTGCATTGTATTTTTATTATATGAAAATATAATATAAACATGTCCAAAATAAATCCATTGACTGTGCCCGGCTGGGGTTTTATGCTCTGTAAGACTTCACCTCTCTGGATTTAGTGTTTTCCCCCCTCCCTCGTTATTTTGCAAGGTTTTGACTTTAGCTGACCTGTCGCGCATGCGCAGATTGCTCTCGTCAGCATCACAAGATGTGTGAAGTGCTGACAAGAGAAGGTGCTAAGTTAGTCTTGTGAGATCATTACATATGCATTGCACTTTATATTTAGCTTGGAAGACCTGCATGTTCTTCACCACCAGAGAGAACTGCATCCAGATATTTCACTTTTGTCAGGAACAAAAAGGATTAATGTATCCTGTATTTCCATGCACCCTCTCACTGCTAGTGGTATAGTTGATCACTCAGTGGGGTCCAGAGGATACATAGCTCCATTAATCACTCTCTGGCTGTTTGGAAGGGTCATCTGTCCTTTTGTTTGATACATCAGGAGCTTTATCTCTTTCACATTTGTAGACAGAGCTCCAGGTGTCAGAGCAGCTGTTCAGGATATGATGCTGGGGCTGTGGAGTCCTGTTTTGCACCTAAATGTTAAACACAAGTGTTTTATGATTTGGAAACAATTCAACCATCTTTCCCTTTTTTTTGGCTTCTTTGGCTTAATATAATCCAAAACTACTCTGGCCCTGTTGTGCTTACGTCATATTTGGTACATGTGGGGACGGTTTCACTCTGGCTTAACAGACTCCTCAGTAAGGCGGCAGAGGTGCCTCCGTTTGTGTGGAAATGAGGGTTTCTCTGTGCTGCAATCACACCAGCTTTTCCAGACTGTGAGATCTGGCTTCCGCTGTTTTTTGTAAAACACCTTGGAGTGATGACTTTGATTGAGAGAACTTCTGATCATCACAGAAAAAGAGAAAGATGGCTGAATATTTTGAATATTGTGCTTAACATTTAGATGCAAAAGAGGACTCTATTGCACCAGCTTTGTTGGTCTTGTAAAAAAAAAAAAAAAGAGAGAGAGAGAGAGAATGTATGCAAAAAAATCTGTGTGTGTGTGTATATATATATATATATATATATATATATANGAATAATAATCTGATGTTAAGTGGGAAAATATTAATCATAATCATATAAATCCAGCAGTAAAATGCTGGAAATCCATTTGTAATTTAGTTTGTGTTGAATATAACAATTTAGAGAATAATAATCTGATGTTAAGTGGGAAAATATTAATCATAATCATATAAATCCAGCAGTAAAATGCTGGAAATCCATTTGTAATTTAGTTTGTGTTGAATATAACAATTTAGAGAATAATAATCTGATGTTAAGTGGGAAAATATTAATCATAATCATATAAATCCAGCAGTAAAATGCTGGAAATCCATTTGTAATTTAGTTTGTGTTGAATATAACAATTTAGAGAATAATAATCTGATGTTAAGTGGGAAAATATTAATCATAATCATATAAATCCAGCAGTAAAATGCTGGAAATCCATTTGTAATTTAGTTTGTGTTGAATATAACAATTTAGAGAATAATAATCTGATGTTAAGTGGGAAAATATTAATCATAATCATATAAATCCAGCAGTAAAATGCTGGAAATCCATTTGTAATTTAGTTTGTGTTGAATATAACAATTTAGAGAATAATAATCTGATGTTAAGTGGGAAAATATTAATCATAATCATATAAATCCAGCAGTAAAATGCTGGAAATCCATTTGTAATTTAGTTTGTGTTGAATATAACAATTTAGAGAATAATAATCTGATGTTAAGTGGGAAAATATTAATCATAATCATATAAATCCAGCAGTAAAATGCTGGAAATCCATTTGTAATTTAGTTTGTGTTGAATATAACAATTTAGAGAATAATAATCTGATGTTAAGTGGGAAAATATTAATCATAATCATATAAATCCAGCAGTAAAATGCTGGAAATCCATTTGTAATTTAGTTTGTGTTGAATATAACAATTTAGAGAATAATAATCTGATGTTAAGTGGGAAAATATTAATCATAATCATATAAATCCAGCAGTAAAATGCTGGAAATCCATTTGTAATTTAGTTTGTGTTGAATATAACAATTTAGAGAATAATAATCTGATGTTAAGTGGGAAAATATTAATCATAATCATATAAATCCAGCAGTAAAATGCTGGAAATCCATTTGTAATTTAGTTTGTGTTGAATATAACAATTTAGAGAATAATAATCTGATGTTAAGTGGGAAAATATTAATCATAATCATATAAATCCAGCAGTAAAATGCTGGAAATCCATTTGTAATTTAGTTTGTGTTGAATATAACAATTTAGAGAATAATAATCTGATGTTAAGTGGGAAAATATTAATCATAATCATATAAATCCAGCAGTAAAATGCTGGAAATCCATTTGTAATTTAGTTTGTGTTGAATATAACAATTTAGAGAATAATAATCTGATGTTAAGTGGGAAAATATTAATCATAATCATATAAATCCAGCAGTAAAATGCTGGAAATCCATTTGTAATTTAGTTTGTGTTGAATATAACAATTTAGAGAATAATAATCTGATGTTAAGTGGGAAAATATTAATCATAATCATATAAATCCAGCAGTAAAATGCTGGAAATCCATTTGTAATTTAGTTTGTGTTGAATATAACAATTTAGAGAATAATAATCTGATGTTAAGTGGGAAAATATTAATCATAATCATATAAATCCAGCAGTAAAATGCTGGAAATCCATTTGTAATTTAGTTTGTGTTGAATATAACAATTTAGAGAATAATAATCTGATGTTAAGTGGGAAAATATTAATCATAATCATATAAATCCAGCAGTAAAATGCTGGAAATCCATTTGTAATTTAGTTTGTGTTGAATATAACAATTTAGAGAATAATAATCTGATGTTAAGTGGGAAAATATTAATCATAATCATATAAATCCAGCAGTAAAATGCTGGAAATCCATTTGTAATTTAGTTTGTGTTGAATATAACAATTTAGAGAATAATAATCTGATGTTAAGTGGGAAAATATTAATCATAATCATATAAATCCAGCAGTAAAATGCTGGAAATCCATTTGTAATTTAGTTTGTGTTGAATATAACAATTTAGAGAATAATAATCTGATGTTAAGTGGGAAAATATTAATCATAATCATATAAATCCAGCAGTAAAATGCTGGAAATCCATTTGTAATTTAGTTTGTGTTGAATATAACAATTTAGAGAATAATAATCTGATGTTAAGTGGGAAAATATTAATCATAATCATATAAATCCAGCAGTAAAATGCTGGAAATCCATTTGTAATTTAGTTTGTGTTGAATATAACAATTTAGAGAATAATAATCTGATGTTAAGTGGGAAAATATTAATCATAATCATATAAATCCAGCAGTAAAATGCTGGAAATCCATTTGTAATTTAGTTTGTGTTGAATATAACAATTTAGAGAATAATAATCTGATGTTAAGTGGGAAAATATTAATCATAATCATATAAATCCAGCAGTAAAATGCTGGAAATCCATTTGTAATTTAGTTTGTGTTGAATATAACAATTTAGAGAATAATAATCTGATGTTAAGTGGGAAAATATTAATCATAATCATATAAATCCAGCAGTAAAATGCTGGAAATCCATTTGTAATTTAGTTTGTGTTGAATATAACAATTTAGAGAATAATAATCTGATGTTAAGTGGGAAAATATTAATCATAATCATATAAATCCAGCAGTAAAATGCTGGAAATCCATTTGTAATTTAGTTTGTGTTGAATATAACAATTTAGAGAATAATAATCTGATGTTAAGTGGGAAAATATTAATCATAATCATATAAATCCAGCAGTAAAATGCTGGAAATCCATTTGTAATTTAGTTTGTGTTGAATATAACAATTTAGAGAATAATAATCTGATGTTAAGTGGGAAAATATTAATCATAATCATATAAATCCAGCAGTAAAATGCTGGAAATCCATTTGTAATTTAGTTTGTGTTGAATATAACAATTTAGAGAATAATAATCTGATGTTAAGTGGGAAAATATTAATCATAATCATATAAATCCAGCAGTAAAATGCTGGAAATCCATTTGTAATTTAGTTTGTGTTGAATATAACAATTTAGAGAATAATAATCTGATGTTAAGTGGGAAAATATTAATCATAATCATATAAATCCAGCAGTAAAATGCTGGAAATCCATTTGTAATTTAGTTTGTGTTGAATATAACAATTTAGAGAATAATAATCTGATGTTAAGTGGGAAAATATTAATCATAATCATATAAATCCAGCAGTAAAATGCTGGAAATCCATTTGTAATTTAGTTTGTGTTGAATATAACAATTTAGAGAATAATAATCTGATGTTAAGTGGGAAAATATTAATCATAATCATATAAATCCAGCAGTAAAATGCTGGAAATCCATTTGTAATTTAGTTTGTGTTGAATATAACAATTTAGAGAATAATAATCTGATGTTAAGTGGGAAAATATTAATCATAATCATATAAATCCAGCAGTAAAATGCTGGAAATCCATTTGTAATTTAGTTTGTGTTGAATATAACAATTTAGAGAATAATAATCTGATGTTAAGTGGGAAAATATTAATCATAATCATATAAATCCAGCAGTAAAATGCTGGAAATCCATTTGTAATTTAGTTTGTGTTGAATATAACAATTTAGAGAATAATAATCTGATGTTAAGTGGGAAAATATTAATCATAATCATATAAATCCAGCAGTAAAATGCTGGAAATCCATTTGTAATTTAGTTTGTGTTGAATATAACAATTTAGAGAATAATAATCTGATGTTAAGTGGGAAAATATTAATCATAATCATATAAATCCAGCAGTAAAATGCTGGAAATCCATTTGTAATTTAGTTTGTGTTGAATATAACAATTTAGAGAATAATAATCTGATGTTAAGTGGGAAAATATTAATCATAATCATATAAATCCAGCAGTAAAATGCTGGAAATCCATTTGTAATTTAGTTTGTGTTGAATATAACAATTTAGAGAATAATAATCTGATGTTAAGTGGGAAAATATTAATCATAATCATATAAATCCAGCAGTAAAATGCTGGAAATCCATTTGTAATTTAGTTTGTGTTGAATATAACAATTTAGAGAATAATAATCTGATGTTAAGTGGGAAAATATTAATCATAATCATATAAATCCAGCAGTAAAATGCTGGAAATCCATTTGTAATTTAGTTTGTGTTGAATATAACAATTTAGAGAATAATAATCTGATGTTAAGTGGGAAAATATTAATCATAATCATATAAATCCAGCAGTAAAATGCTGGAAATCCATTTGTAATTTAGTTTGTGTTGAATATAACAATTTAGAGAATAATAATCTGATGTTAAGTGGGAAAATATTAATCATAATCATATAAATCCAGCAGTAAAATGCTGGAAATCCATTTGTAATTTAGTTTGTGTTGAATATAACAATTTAGAGAATAATAATCTGATGTTAAGTGGGAAAATATTAATCATAATCATATAAATCCAGCAGTAAAATGCTGGAAATCCATTTGTAATTTAGTTTGTGTTGAATATAACAATTTAGAGAATAATAATCTGATGTTAAGTGGGAAAATATTAATCATAATCATATAAATCCAGCAGTAAAATGCTGGAAATCCATTTGTAATTTAGTTTGTGTTGAATATAACAATTTAGAGAATAATAATCTGATGTTAAGTGGGAAAATATTAATCATAATGATTTTTTTTTTAAAAAAGGAAACTTGAAGTGGTCTATGTGGATGGTTTGAAGGTGGCCTAAAGTGCAGTGTGTTTTTGAACAAAACCCATAGATCGTGAATTCAAATTTCGAGTGTGTTCTTTGTAGAGGGTGTGTTAACTCTTTTGCACCTAGAGAATCAACAAAACGTATTGCCCAAAGGTGCCCAAATTTTGTACGTCAGCAACATCAGTAAGGCTGGTCAGGATGCCCACAGTAAATATTTTATAGTTATTTATAGAGCTCAGTACATGTTGGAGCCTTGTCTTCAGTATTGTGGACCAACGTTACATATAAGAGTCAGTACTGTTCAGCCCTAATGTGTTTACATATATGCACATGCATATATACACGCTGTTGCAACTCTCCAGCTGGACCTTGTCGACTGCACACTGAGATGCAGAAGCAGCCACAGGTTGCCTAATTAGATTAAGCAAGAGGCTTTCCTGCGCTAATCATTTAGCGAGCCTTTCCCTCTGATGAAGACTGCGCTGCAAGACTGCACGCTGAAGGTCAAATTATTTTCATTAACATGAAGGAATAGTCTTTGAGCATTTATCCAGCATTCGGCCTGGTGTGATGTCAAGTAATGTCAGAGGGCCTTTGGAGCGACTGGTGTATTTTTGGGGGTTTTAGGAGCTGCTCTCGATGACCGCACTGGCTTAGCTGCCATCTTTTCTGGCCGTCTCCTGCTGCAGGAACGGATATATAAAGCTGCCGTGTGAGTATTTCAGTCTTGCTGTATGTGATTACGGAGAACAATCAAAGTCTCCGGTCTGTCCTGACTTTTTGACCGCAAACTCCTTTATTTGGTTGTCCTAGATAGTAGATGTTTGGATTAAGTTCATTTAAGTGAACAAGGATTGAGTCGTTTATGCAGGTATTGTAACAGTCAGATGCTTGAATGCTGTAATGATGCATAAGTGTAGAGGTTATGTTGTAAAGGAGTAGTTGTTTAACCTCTTCTATAGTACAAACAAAGAGGGACGTCATAATCTTCTCCATTGCACCTGTTAAGCTTGACTGGAACTCACTCTGATGGCCACGACCTTTGAGTTGACTTTAGGTATCACTGACCGCACTGTCTCAATTTCTTGCAGCTTTTTGGAACAGAACTTTGAATCAAGTTTGCATATATTGTCTCAAGCAGATCACGTCTTGAAGAGGAGGCTCTGTTTTATGTAATGGACCTAATTTTAGCCTTGCGTGTCTTAAATGGTTTTGACAGATCTTGCCTCTGAAGGGTCAGCAGAAAAGCTGACTGTCACTTCATATGCTCATTCACTTCTCCCCTAAAGATAGATGACAAACTGTTTAATATGACTCCTACAGCGCCTCTCCATGATGTCGCTTCCTTATGCACAATTCTTCATCTGAATGGTGCAGACAATGAAACGTTGAAGGTAATTAGATTTGAGGGACTATAAGCTAGAATGTGAAGTGTGCTAAGATCTTGTGGAGTGTTGTCAAATATTCAAAGTAATAAAAAACAAAACCGAAATACTCCCACAACCATGAACAACAGCTGCAATTCCATTTGGCATGTACTGGACAAGTTTCTGCATGTAGGTGATCAATCAATATCAATGTTCAGACATTCTTGCATCAAAGAATTGTGCAGTTAGCCCAGATTTGGTGGATGCCTTCCCTGGCACAATTCTGAGGAGAATTTCCTGTAGACTGGGATTTTAGCCACTGCCGGTAGACCCGTATGCTTCCATACACCTGCAGATTCAGCTACTTCCTTCACACTACGGTCTTTGGCACACCCAAATGCAGTCACTCCTTTTAGCCAATCATTAACATCTGCTTTGGAGCCATTTTCCACACATGGAAAGAGACATTCACTGCACTGTACCACCTCTTCTCAATCTATGAATCCCGTCACTCACACGACGCAGGTATTTATAGCCCCATCATCCCCATCTATAGGAGCCTGAAGTTACTACCATCTTAAACACGCCCAGTGACTAATTTTTTGTGTGGCGAGGTTATATCCTATATTGTGAATATATAAATATTTACATTGTATGTACAATGATACTTAGTAGGAGTTTGATTTGATATGATACAGTAATCTGTTTTTTGATACGGCAGAAATAAGGAATGGCTGAAATACACAAAATGAGCCACAGTCTGCCACAACGCTTATAAACTAGCATATAAACTACTAATTAAAAATCGATACTGTGTACTATGTAATCAATAATGTATCACAAAGCATAACATTGCAAAACATAACCCAACATTTTCTTAAGGCCCTACTACACACAAGCCAGCATGCTGGTCACAGTAGAACAGGATACCTTTGATTCAATCTTTAATATTTCTTTTTTCGGAGGTATGATGCGTTTAAATAGCATGTAGTGCTGCCTTAAGTTTTAAACTACAAGTTGCAAGGCTTCCGAAAGCTAGGATTAGGCCTACTTTGTTTAGAGTGTCACATGCTGCACTGCACTAAATCCAACCAAACAGGACTAATTTTGCTATACGCATGAATTAACAACAAAAATTGTCCTGGTTTTTAGAAATGCAGGATGTCAGTAACTGTGCTGTCTGCTTCCCTTTCAGATGTAGCATGAAATGCACCTAACCAATTTGGATCTTCTGTGAACCTGATCAAGCCAAGATGAAGAACCACACGCAGGTGCATTGGATGGACATAGCTGTTTTCATGCGTCCAGTTTGCCTCTTGGAGTCTTGTTTTCTGCACCCCTGAATAATTAGCAGTTTTATGGGGAATTCTGGATTTTGCCACTGAAGATTTTGCATTCCCCAAGGGGAGCCTGTTCTCCGCTGTCGTGAGGTGTGCTGCAGGGGAGACATGGCCCGAAACTCTTTCCGCGGGTCCAAATACAAGGCGGACGCCAACCATGATGCTGATTTTGGCTGCACGCTCAAAGAGCTGCGATCGCTCATGGAACTCCGAGGAGCAGAAGGATTACAGAGAATCCAGGATTGTTACGGAGATGTTCAGGGAATCTGCTCCAGATTAAAATCTTCTCCCACAGAAGGTAAATATAGATCCTCTTTCTCAGTTGAGCATATGGATTGTTGAAGCTGTGAAGTCTGCTAGTGCTGTATGCTCCTGAGTGTCAGCTAGTGGTAGGCAATGTGGCAAAACTGTAATACTGTGATGCTTCCCACAGAACACAAGATGAGTCACATGACTTAGTCTTTCTGAAGTTTAGGAAAAAGTAACAGAGGAAAAAAGAACCAGTGCAGCATTTAAAAACTAATTTTTAGTTTTCAATTAATTTAGTTCAGCAGTTCACATACTGTGCTGCACTAAATCTAGTGAAACAGGACTATCTTTGTACACGCAGACTATCTGTGTGAAACGAAGTTGTTTGGTGTTCTTTAAATACTAACAGTATCCATGATGTGCTCATTGTGACGTAATGTGACACAGCATGTCATGATAACAGTAAGTATTGTTATATTGCTCAGCCCAACCATCAACCAGTTTTCATCATTATTGTCATTGTAATGGAAAGTTAAGCTCACCGTTCCTAACACAGCCCTGATTCTTACTGTGATAATTCGGCGTGCACTGATCTGGGACGCCTGAGCCGATACCAATATCTGATATTTTTTATACCCCTGAAGATTTACACATTTATAGATAAACATTTATAGAATGCTAAAATTGTGGTCAAATCTGCAGGGTTCCCTGCTCCCTGTTTACTGTGAATGGGAAAATGTATTCCGGTTGATATTTGCCATGTTCTGTCCATTAAGGCAAAATATAGTCTGTGGTGTTATATATCACATTCCATGTGTGACATGCTGAATCAGATGTATGTGTACTATCAGAATCTTAATGCCACTTGTATTAGCCCAGAGGGATTTTTTTCCTCCTCCTTCTTTAGGACTATTTTACATGCCCAAATACCCTCTTACTAGCTACTTACCCTCTTACTTTTGTGATTATTCTTTTATATGATCAGACTTTTCTAAGTTTAATACCAAAATTTAGATTTGTTTTTTTATTATTATTATTATTATGTTAGTTTAGTATGACTTGATGGTTCGCTTCAATGTTTCATTACTGAATGAATATTTTATTCACTTCCAAGACTTTAATTAATTAAAAAATGTTAATTGTCTTTTAGTGGTCTAAATCATTTGCCAATGATTAGCAGGTCTTTTTTGTCATGGGATTGCCGGGATGTGAACCCATGATTTCCTGGTAATGGGCTAAAACTTTGAAGTGCTGCACCAACAATATCCGACACCACCACCTTTAACTCTCATAGTCATATAGGCTGGACTGATAAAATGGTATCATGGTTAGAATAACAAAAACATGTATCCAAATGTATCCAAACCTAACCACTAAAAAACGGGTGTGATAAGTTGTAGAACATCATTACAATACTGACATAAAAGCTGCAAAACCAGCCCATTTTCAGTTCATTGTTTTTGATACACAAGTACGCATGTCCATATATTGAGCCTACAGCTGAGTTTCACCTCTGAGTGTTTGAAAGAAGCACAATAAAGGACAGCAATTCAAAACGGCACTCATTTGCCGTAAAGGTGCAATAACAAACACAGTTGGTTTAATTCTATGGGATAAAGAGAGGTTGGAAAATAGTCACATAAAACTGAATTTGACCATGTTTGGTGCATAAATGTCATGAGTGGCATAAAATAAGGAATGTAGCATATGGGTCCTTTTAAGACTGTGGATTCTTTCAGTTTAAGAAGTGTGATTATTGAGAACTGACCATACACCAGTCATAACAGTAAATCAGTTTTTAACTGAAAAAAAGTTGAAACCATGTAAATCAGTGTCAGCTTCATTACAGTTGCATTTAATCGAATAAAATGCAGATATTTGAGCTCAATAGCTTAGCTGGAGTACAGTAAATAGGGCATCAATATTTAGCAGTATTGGTCAAATCTAATCCTCTCTCTGATGTGTATACCTTTTTAAAAGCACTTGTCTCTGCTGTTGCGATTTTGATGTCATTGTGTATTGGTATAGGAAACACTGGTAGTATATATAAACCAAATAACTGGCAATAGAGAAGTTTTTTTTATGTAACTAAATATATATCAGAGGTGGCGATATGGCTGAAAAAATGGCTGTGATACATCAAGAGTGTATGTGATATATCAGAATATGTATTGTTTCAGACATCTCATCAGCATGAATTGTTAAGTGTTAACCTGTAGAGTCTTTATGATAACCAAATACATCCATAATCCTTAGTTGAGTTTGTCTAAACTTTTGACTGGTAGTGTGTGTATATATACATAAAATATACAGTAAATATACATAAAGAACAGTGCTTAATACATATGTACAGTATAGTGTACTCTACCTTCTTTATTGTTTAAAAGCTGTGCTTTTTGCTTCATATTTAGACCAATAGATCTACATATGATTTTGGCATACTCATCTCCGAATCATTTGTCTAACACCATGATCAGCTTATATTTCCCTAGATAACCCCAGCCAAACGTTTAGCGTGCCGCTGTGCTCAGCGTGCACATTATTTTATTATTCTACTGTTCCCATGCTGACCGCTTTATTTATTTACACAAGATAGTTACTCCGAGTTTGCCAGCAGGCCTGACTCTTGTGCTGCCACAGTTTGCCCTGCTGTGTGCCATAGCATGCGAGTGACAGGTGGGAGTAGATCGATTTACTGCATGTAATCCCACTCACCTTAAACCGCAGAGCTGCATCTTCATTGCTCTGTTTCCCACTAATCTCCTGGAACGCTGCATGCCACACAGAGCTCCTGTTCTGTTCTGCTTTTGTCCTTGCTTGTGCTGTGTATGAAAATAGAGGATCAGTAACATCATGAACTAGTCAATCTAAATTTGCTGTGTTGGACGAAATCCTGCACGATAAATTTTATGAAGTCTAATTGAAAAGAAAGTGTATGTATGTGTGTCTTTATATCTAGGTGTCTATGTATCTGTCAATCTATCTATCTGTCTGTCTATCTATGCATCACCAAAGGCCTCATGATGCAATATCATCACGATACTTAAGTCATGATACAATATTATTGCAATTTTAATGATTTTTTTTATGAATTGAGTATTGTGACAACATATTGTAATGACACAGGGAGACCTAATGAGTTTTTTTTTTTTTTTTTTTTTTTTTACTCTGTTCGTCTCACTTGCAGCTAAATGCGAGACTGACTGACCAACACTGTTATAAAAACTATACTTTAAATTTCTGTAATAAAATATTGATAGTTTGATGTGTATCGATGCAATATTGGCATGCAAATTCACAATATGCTGTATCAACTTTTCCCCACCACCAATATACACTGACATACCACAGGTCATGGGATAGCAGTATGTGAATTGATCACTCCACTTTTCAATGGGGGTGGTAATACTTTCTATGACATATTCCCGGTACACACGTGACACTGTGGATCGAGGAATGTTAAATGCCCGCACAACTTGGAAAATGGAATGTCTTCCATCATGCCTTGTTTGTATGGCAAGGCAAAAATGAATGTCACCTTGATATGAGAACGCCGGCCAGTGTGCTGCCTCACTCACAAGATAACACATCACAACAGGTGTGGGTGTTCACAAGCCGTCCCCATCCCCCAGGAGATAACACCACTTTCTAATCAGTTTACATACTGCTGTCCTATGACTTGGCATGTCCGTGTATATGACAAATACTGTATCAAGAAGGCTAAATAACATGGCACCAAAAAATGTGAAATCTTAAAGAATATCAGGGTGATAAAACACTAAAATAGGATACTATGTAAGACACCGCAGACCTTATGCTTAAGCGTAGGAGAACCGGTTAGCCTGCAGCTAAGAGTGGCCTATTAGTATCCCTATTAAATCTAAACTGGGAATGTGAGACATTCAAAAGTCAAGAGGATGTAAGAGGCCTAAATGTGGAATACTGAGTCAGTAGAACTGAAAATGAATCTGTTGCTAATATAATAGCGAAGCCCTTTAAAGAGTTAGAGAGAAAAACAGTTCTGGGTCTGATGTCATGGCTCTTTGTGTGCTTCTGATGCGTCTCAGTTTTCCAATCAGAAATCGAAATTCATTTAAGCTGGGTAAATGAAAAGTATTGGATTCTAATTGCCGGAGGTAGTTATTGCTTGAGTGTTGAAAATTGTGCCTCATTCCAAAAGATTTGATGTCTTTGGGATAGAATGGTGGAGCTAATACCAGCCGAGTCTACTACGGCAGATCACAACATGGAATTCTTTTCAGGCTGATTAATGTTTGTATGTAAGGGTATAATTATTTTCAGTACAATGATAATTGGATTTCTTTATCTGTGATTTGCTCTGCTCATTTAGGTAAACCAAAGCGAGATTACAATGTTGTCTTAACTTAGCCATAGGGTTAACATTTTAATAAAGGACAAATGAAAATAATTCTATTAAGCCCAGTAAATATAACATGATTGTAAAGGGAGATATTTGTAGCTGAGGTTCTTATAATTATTTAGTCCTTTGGGACCCCCAACTAAATTGCTTATTTGTTTTTGCTTTAGTGTCTGCCGGACACTTTTGAACATGTTATCCAATTTACAGGCCCAGGTGTGGAAAGGGACAAATAAGCAAGATCAAATATCAGAGACTAAAGATCGTTGAAGGTCTAGACTGCATCTTAAATTCAGATTTATATGTAATTTGGATGAGATTGGAGCTTTAGTAATCAGATTCCTCTTGTTTTTCCTCTTTGTGTTTGATGTGTGTTGCTTGTAAATATGAAATCTGGCATCCTTTAATCAGTCTTTTACACCTGGACTGCACAGTTTCATCTTTTTTGACGCAAGGGACCACATTTGATGTTCCCTGAGGACCCAAATGGGAAGACAAACTAAATTTCAGGTGGTACAAGACAGATTTCAAATTATGATTTTTGCAAAAGTAAAAATTAATAAAACAGGAGTTCATCACCAACCTTGTGTTTGACATTTATGCTTTGAAGCAAGCAGCACACATATACAATTAATGCACGGATCTGATCATTTGGGATTTATTATTGTTATAAATTATTCATGTCTGTATCATACTTCATTTGTTATGACGGTGACTGGGGATGGGTTCAAACTGTATTCATATAGGACCTAAATAATGAGAGGCAGACCGGTTGTTTCTACGGGTTTTCCATTACCCCCCTCGGTGTAGACTTGGTTTAGCTTAAGTAATTTGTAAAATTACTGGTTCAGTACTATTTACTATATAGATTATATTGATTTGTTTAATCCTCTAGTAAGCCGTTTCTGAGCTGTTCAGCTTTGCTCTTAGATCTTACCTGATCTGACATAACCTTCTAATGGTATGTGAGTTAGTGAATTGAAGTGCATTTATGTTGGACTTGCTGGAGAAAATTCATGCAAACATTGTGGAGCTGTAATAGTCTGTTTTCCCTCAAATTTCAAAGCAATGCACTCTACACACTGGATCTAAAATATGATACTTAATAAACTGATTCCATTCTTCATAATTCCCATGGCTTTTCTTCAATTTAGGATGAAATACAGGTGGAAAATTGTCTTGACTGTACCAGCTGCAAGCAGATTGTTTGTGCAGTATTAGCTAAAAAGTGATCAGACATGTGAATTTATGCCACTCTATTGCTCTACCGTTTTTCTTGTATTGTGTACCAACAAAGAAATTGATTTTACAATGCGTGCCTTTTTTGATCACTTATTCAATGACATTTATTTACTTATTCATTTTCTTCCATTCCAGGATTAAGTGGCCATGCCGATGACATTTCCAGAAGAAAAGAAGAATTTGGAAAGAATTTCATACCTCCTAAAAAGCCAAAAACATTCCTTCAGTTAGTTTGGGAAGCATTGCAAGACGTGACTCTAATTATTTTGGAAGTTGCAGCCATAATATCCCTAGGCCTTTCGTTCTATAGACCTCCTGATGCCGAAAGAGAAAGTGAGTACACCAGGCATTTTAACCATATGACGAATATTTCATTGTGTTGAGTCAATTTACATGGCAAATCTAGTAAATGACAATAATATGGGAGGGTTAAAGTAAGCCTACTTGTCTTATTGCTCTATGTTACAGTGCAGTTGTTGGTAAGCCCTTATAGTATGTGAGCTTGAGGTAGACCATTACTGCTACAACAGCCGTTTGTTAAGAGTTCTGGGATCTATGTAATAGTTCATAGCTGACGGTGTCATGTTTGATGCACTGGATATTTTCTGGCTAATCAAAGAAGCTTCATAACAGAAACAGGGAACGCAATGATTTGAGCATTATGGTACGTTCATTGGTGAAGAAGCAGCAGGAGCCTACTGCCCTATGCCTTAGCTCTGAACTCACTGTGATCTCCTCTGTAGACTGTGGAAGAGCAGCTGGAGGAGTGGATGATGAGGGAGAGGCGGAGGCAGGCTGGATCGAAGGTGCTGCCATCCTCTTATCTGTCATCTGTGTGGTGCTCGTCACTGCCTTTAATGACTGGAGCAAAGAAAAGCAGTTTCGGGGCTTGCAGAGCCGCATCGAACAGGAACAAAGGTTCACAGTGATCCGTGGAGGCCAGGTCGTTCAGATTCCTGTGGCTGAGATGGTGGTCGGAGACATTGCCCAAATAAAATATGGTAAATGTGACCCGTCCTTCACCCTGTATCTCAGATATTTCATGCATTTGACCGCTCACTCGAGTGGCTTCTTTTGTGCCACACATGTGAATACAACAGATGAAAAGAAGGTTCTTGCGTTGAGTTGCTGGTTTATTAGACCCACGTACAACTTTCAAGTCTTTAACCAAGCTTGTACCTACACTCTCTGAGCATTTTGTCAGAAACACCAACGATATAGGTGCACTTTGTATTGGTATTTGTGTTTACAGTTACTGATAGTAGCACATCTGCTGCTGCACAGTTTATCAGCCCCCACTTCTCTGCTCATAACTGGCAAGGGGCAACTTTAGGACCAACACTGACCGGATATTATTTGCTTGGACGTTTCCCAGCACAGTAACATGGTGGCGGCATTTTCATGGGTGTTGGCCTGGTACAAGAGAATCAGACACAGTGATGTAGCTGGGATTTTTATGCGCTACATATACATAGTGGCTCAGAGAGAGTTTAAGTATTTTTGATGGAGGGGGGACAAATCATTTCACCTTTTATAGTAAATCTGCCCATATAGCTCATCTTTTTACTTCAAAATTAGTACTAGCTGTCAGTAGGGGAGGCCAAAGTCCTTGTAGGAAAATCTGTTATTGGCAGTTATTTCCAGCCATATGAGAGATTCTATCTTTTTGAATATGGAGAGAGTTAAGTATGTGAAATTGAAGGTCAGATTATGGTTTTAAAAACATATTTAAGATCGCTGTATAAATATAACAAAAATCTCATAAATAGTTTGTAGCGTTTGGGTCAGAAACTCGCAAAACGTGATTTTTAGATTTGTTCTGGCTACTGAACTTGTGCAGATCTCCACAACAAAGTGTGTGGGGGATGCTTTAGCTGCTGTCACCACAATCTCGTCAACTCTACTCCGCTCGCACCATAACCAGCAACCTGATTGGCTCGTTTCTTGCTGTGTTCAGAGGAACAAGTGTTCCCATTCGTATTTCAACCAGTGACCCATCTCCTCATTTAAAACAGCTCATAAAGGCTCATATATTGTGCAGCAACACACAGGCTACAATCAGTCATTGTTACCGTATGCATGTGAAGAGTGTCTTTATGGTGGGTGTACATAAAAGAATAGGGCCAAGGTAGCACTGTAGCACTGTGACCTTGTTTTTGTCTGTCTGTTTGTCTGTCTAACCACAAACCGACTTGTCTTTTTGTGTCACTGCCTCCTGTTTTGGCTGATTGAAAGCCCTTATTTTGGCTTGTGAAGTAAAGCTTCTGTGTTGTGTCTGAGGCTGACCATCTGGCCTGTACATCCAGGTGACCTCCTTCCTGCTGACGGGGTACTAATCCAAGGCAACGATCTGAAAATTGACGAGAGCTCCCTCACAGGAGAGTCTGACCATGTCAGGAAGACACTGGACAAAGATCCCATGCTACTCTCAGGTTTCAAGTCCTTTAAATTTTGTCATACCTCAAACTTTGTTATTCCGTTTTATCACAGCTTTGTATAAAATAAGGAATGAAATGCATGTGTTCCAGGCCCAGTGCTACATTCAACAGCAGCAGACTAATGAATAGAGATCAACAATATACACAAATTTAAAAAGAAAGGTCATTACATGACTAAACAAACAAAACAATCCAAAAACAATAACATTAATAAAGCTCACCCAAAGGCAATACTAGGCAAAAATATACAGTAATTCAATCACTGTAGCAGCTGTACCAATGTACAGGCTGGACAAGTGCTGATATTCAATAATCAGTGGTGAATGAAGTACACAAACCATGTACTTGAGTTAAGGTAGAGATACCCAAGGTAAAATATTCCTCCAGTAAAAATAGAAGTTCCTCCCTTTTGACCTCCACTGGAGTAAAAGTACTAAAGTATTTCCCTTTAGATGTCCTGAGGAAAAGTAGCATAATTTACTATGGCTCTAATGTCCTATTATCGTTTCTGGATCAGGACTCTTAATCAGCTCATTTTAGGTGAAGAGACTCTAGTGTCTCTCAGTCCACCAGTCTTTTAATAGAAGGTCAATAATTAGTCAGACACTGATGTCTGTTCAAGTGATTATAAGCACAGAACACTGAAGGAGAACAGTTTCCATTAGCTAGAACCAAGCTCTGTGCAACAGATCAAAACAAGCTCAAAATGACCACTGTATCCTGATTGGTGGGCTCGCTTCACACCTCTTTCATTTTTACATGTTACGTTTTTATACACAAATAAGACAAAATGAAGGACAGATTTGGCCATAATAAAGTAAGATATTTGACTTTGAATTGTAGTGATGTTAAAGTAAAAAGTCACTCAAAATAGAAATGCAAATAGAAGTGAAGATACACAAAAACACTTTAACCAGTTACATTTACGGCCTTACTGTCCACCACTGTCAATGATGAGGCATCCCACCACATTCAGCACACATCATATCATATTTTTGTCATGGACACTTTGCATTGCAATTTAGTCAAACAGGGTACAGTTTCCCCAGAGATTGTTTAAATGTGCCGAATATCTCTGTTTATAAAGCATCCCATAAAAAAACAGAATTCCAGAAATTAATGGAGAATGCTGTGCCATTATACAAAGTGTCAACAGGACATGTATAAACTATGTGAAATTCTACATTAGTGCTTCTGTATTGTAACTGTTGTGTTATTGGTTTAGGCACTCATGTGATGGAGGGCTCAGGGAGGATGCTGGTCACTGCTGTGGGTGTGAACTCTCAAACTGGAATCATCTTCACCCTACTCGGGGGAGGAGACGATGATGGCGACAGTGAGGATGAAAAAGAAGAAAAGGAGAGGAGGAAGAGAGAGAAGGAAGAAAAGAAGAAAGAAAAAGACAGAAAAAAGAAGGATAAGAAAGGCAAGAAAAGTAAGACTGCTGATGAATTCACATCTACATTTCTCACTGCTATTATTGTTGTGAGCCACACGCCCACCACAGGTATTAATAGTAGTAATCCACCAGTAGTTTAAAACATATAAGCTCTTAGCACCATATATACAAAGTGGCTAGCTTCAGATATTTAACATGACGTAAGTTATTAACTTTATAAAGAATGAAGTATTTACAGAAAAATGCATTTATGACATGACAAAAATGAATAGTTTCTGATTTATACCATTTTAAAGAATCGTTCCAATAACCAGTAATGTCACCTGGTAGAACGTAATATATATGTAATATGTAATAAGTGTTTTTAAGTAATAAAACACTGCATTCATATTTTTGTTCAAAATTTTAGATGTTTTTGTTTCAGATTCATACCTCTGAATATTGTGATTGAAAAACTGAGTATTGTGATTTATATTGTGTATCATGAAAATGTCTTCACATATTATGATATATCACCCCTATCGCCCACCCCTAGGTCAAAAATCAGTCAGGCTCTTAATGTCTCTCTTTGTCCAGTTTAGGGAGTTGCACACATTAGTGAATGAAAATGCCCGTTACAGCTACAGACCTCCTGGTTTTGCAAGATGTGAGCTGATGGAGAGTAAACAGTGCTATGGATTTTAGTCCATTGAAACTCTCACTGCACAGCCTGTGACTTCATTCTTTTAACCTGAGGCACACTGCAGTCAGGCCTTTAAGTGGAATTGAGTTATGACATGTGCACAGGCTGTTTTGTTGGGGTGCACCGATATAAGAATTGTGGCCTGATGCTGATAATTGATATGATGTACTTACAGTCAGTGTCAGAGATGCTCCTTTATTGATGTCACAACAGCCATTAACTACAATTTATTAATTTTTCAGGAGATGCTTCAAATTCAAAGAAATTTAATAATTTTTATAGAAAAACGGCAAAAACAATGAATGAAATTCTGAATTTCAAGTGTTTTCCATGCACTTGATGAATATTCCTTTTGGTGTACAACCTCATTCAGCAGTTCACTGAAAGTGCCTTGTGTAGAACAGTGGTTCCCAGCTCTGGCCCTGGAGGATCCCCAGCCGTTTCTGCCAAAACACGCTCGCTTCAGTTCAGGAACGGCTTGTTAATTAGCAGATTAGTTGGATCAGGTGTGTTGCGAGCAGAGCAAACACTTAAATGTGCAGGGCAGGGGGTCATCCAGGATCAACAGTAAACCTACAGCAGTTCTCTCCTGTAATGCTCAGGACATATGAAACCGAGACCGGTTAAAAGGCATCAGATACAGAAGAGATGTATATTTAGGTTCATTCAATTCACTACACACCTGCGTCCTTCAACCATTAATGGTTGGATTAGTATCTTATTTGTGAATGTACCATTTTGTTCCCAAACAGACAAAAAGCAGGATGGATCAGAGAAAAAGAAGGGTAAGTACTTTCCGATCTAGCTGGAGACACTACACTAGCTAGCAGTTAGCTACAAGGTACTGTACTCTCTATGCTGCTTGGTTCGCTGTGCTGTGTGTATATGTGTATACTTTTTGACATATGGTGTCTTCAGTGTCTTGTGAGAGCCATATGGTGTTCTGCAGTGGCCTAAAGGGCAGGTGCTCTTGACTCTTCTATAGTGATTAGAAACAAGCAGATTACAGGTCCCTCTGACGCTGTTTTGCCAGATACACAAATTACGTGCACACCGATTTCTCTTTTCATAGTGCTAGTCGTCCGTTTGCAGTGCCTGCCTTGTTTGGGTGATGTGTATTTGCTTGATGCGCCAGAATGTTTAGTTTAAAATGGTAGTGTATGAATTGGCTTAGGATAAACCTCAACCAGGCTAGAGTAATCCCTAGCCTGGGATTAAGGAGTGTGAGCACACCACACCACAGGAAGCCACCTCCTAATATCATATCTAAGCCACTTGCACCACAGAGGTACTCATACCTCCTCGTATTGGAGAAGCAGTGGTGTATATATTAAATGTGCAGGCCAACTTTAGGTATTTATTAAATGTCTGCTAATTTGCTATATGTAAGAAATCTAAAAGGCTGTCTGACATGAACGTTTTGTGAACGCTAGCCTTGATTCTGATGATGAATATTATTAGCTGTATAATTTTAATGCAATGAAAAATGTAACAGTAGTTTAAATTGAAGTGTGACTGACTGATATGACTGTCAATTCTCAGTTGTCTCAATTCAGACAGCAAAAACTCACCAAGAATTAAGTAATATTATTAATATCACCATTTTAATGCAGGCGGTGGATCTTAACAGACTTAATGTTGTCCTGGTTTCTGATACTTAGCTCAGATTTTGTGTATTGTTACCTTCAGAGAATTTTTTAATGATACTTATATAATAATTTCATATTAAAAGTTGAGTTTATATGCATTTTACATGGTTACACATGGTTGTACAATCTTTTTACAGAAACTATTTATTGTCTGTAATAGAAGTGAGCAGCTTGGCAGTCTCTATCAAGTGTCAAGTGTCTTCTCCTTTAATATACAAACCAATAAAGGCCAATGAAAACATTGTGCTTTAATCTGCTGGATTTTCATTAAGGCCACTAAATCTTTGCAGCCTCAGTATTGGCTGATATTACTGGCCAACTGATACATTGTTCAGACCCAAAACCTCATGCTTCATATTCGGTACTTGCCATTAGATGTGAGTGCCAATGCCTTAGATCGCTTGAACTCCCAGGAAGAAAAGATTCGCAAAACTGTTTGGAACATTACTTGGTTGAATTGAATTTGACAAGCTGTGTATGTTAATGTGTTCAGTAAGAAGATACTGATTTCATCACTGATGCTGATATTAATTGAGCAGGTAAGGACGGAGCTGGTGTGGATAGTGAGCCGCTCAGCAGCGAGGACGGGATCGATGGGGAGGTGAAAAAGAAAAGCAGTCTACCAAAGAAAGAGAAATCCGTACTTCAAGGAAAGCTCACCAAACTAGCCGTACAAATTGGCAAAGCAGGTTAGCAAAATAAAGAAAAATGACCAAAGTTATTGGTTATTGTATTACATGTTCATTGTTTTTAATATCTGTAAATTGTTGTATATTTTTTTACGGTCATGCATCTAAGCTCTTGCAGAGGTTATGTAATTTGTGAATGGCTGTTTTGGCGCACATGAATATGTGTGCGTTTTACTCTCCAGGCCTTTTCATGTCAGCCATTACGGTCATCATCTTGGTGGTGCTGTTTTTGGTGGACACCTTCTGGGTTCAGGGGCTTCCATGGCTCAAAGACTGCACCCCTGTCTACATCCAGTTCTTTGTCAAGTTCTTCATCATAGGGGTCACCGTGCTGGTCGTCGCTGTGCCTGAGGGACTTCCCCTCGCTGTCACCATCTCATTAGCCTACTCTGTCAAGGTATGTGTTTGTGTGTGAATGATGCATTTTGAAGTGTAGTAAATGATAGGAGATAATGGAAAATAAATTAAGCACTGAAACTAAAACCAAAGTCCTTATAGGGAAGTCTGGTCACTCGGCAGCCATCTTTACAACCCCCTTATTTCTAGCCATACAAAACTAGACTCCTATCTCTTTGAATGTTAAGAGACCAAAATATTCCAAACTGAAGGTCAAATTACAGTTTCAAAAACATCAGTGAAAACATTGATACAGTCTGACAAATACCTACATTATTTGCAGTGTTGGATATTTTGTTTTTTGGCTTGTTTTGGCTACTGTGCTTGTTCAGACCTTTACAATGAGGGAGCTTACCCCGCTAGCTTCACAGCAACCAGCAAGCTGATAGGTAATTTTCACTGAAGCGCGTGACTTTCCCTGTTAACAGACGCCATGCTCAGCGTTACGAGCTTCTCATCATATTTCAACCAGTGATTGGTCACGTCAGTCATCTCGTCTCTGCTAAAACACATGATCATAAATGTGGAAAACAGCTGAACAGTTCCTTTCACATATATATAATCAAAACTCAGAGATCATAGCGTGTTACTCTTTCATGTCTTGCCATGTTTTTGAGTGAAATATGGTATCAGGGAGGGTCTTTGAGCTAGCTGAGTGTTTTCTTTCCGAAGAAATGGAAGAGGGAGGAGAATATAATATTGTTATATGCATATTATTGGCTAATATGAAATCAAAAATCAGACGAAATTTCAGAGGCAGACAAAAACCATTACATTTTCATGGAAAATTAAAGGAAACTATTTTTTTTATCTTTTAAAGTATATGATACATCATGCCAAATATGACCTGGAACATGAAATAATAAAATAAAATAGGCTTACATTGTTAATTGATTCATTTCATATATTTTTATTTGGGTTCAGGTTCATTTAAAATGTTTAACTAATCAGACGTGTTTAGGAACTTGGCATTACTCAAACACTTTGTAACCAAAAACATGAAATTCCACTATACAGCTCAGGATGACTCTACAGCTAGACTGATTAGGCATGTAATGCTGGATGAACTGTTTTCTTGGATATTTCATTTTTTGGGTTACAGTGGGTTATAGCTGTCCTCTTGATTTTGTCTTGTAGAAAATGATGAAGGACAACAACCTGGTCAGGCACCTGGATGCATGCGAGACAATGGGCAATGCCACTGCAATCTGCTCAGATAAGACTGGTACTTTAACCATGAACCGAATGACAGTGGTGCAGGTGTACGTGGGAGACAGACACTACAGGAAGGTTCCTGAGCCTGATCTGATTCCAGGCAAAATCATGGACCTGCTGGTCACAGGCATCAGTGTTAACTGTGCATACACCACCAAGATCATGGTGAGAACCTGTATGTAGTTCAGTGTTCATGTGCATCTGTGTATGCCCTTATTAAATGAAATTAAATACATTCTCATGTGCTGTCAAGATATTTATAATGTTAATATATTGTAATATAAAATGCAAAAGTCAGAGACCACCCTTCAGTTATTTAACTTCCAATTAAAATAGTCATTGAGTTTTTCACTTTCAGTAAATATTTCTGAGGTGATTAGCTATTAGATAACCCATTTCCATAAGGATGAGGAAAGTCAAAGGAAAAGAAGGGGGGCAGAAGTTTCCAGAGATTTAAAAATGATTAAAAGCTGCACAGATAATGGGACTTCTAACAACTGTGCAAGACCTGGTAGACAGCACTTAAAGCTTTCATCTTTGAGAGAAATGAGAAAATCAACACGCCACTCTTACTTCAGATCTGAAGACATCCCCAGGTGCTGCTGTCCATTCTTCCACTGTGAGAAGACAGTCCAGTGCCATGGGTCTGCAAGGAGTAGCTGTCAAGAAGGTCCTCACTGAGAAAAGGATAATAGGAAAATATTGTGAGAATCTGCTGGTGCTCTCAGAACAATGAGCTGACCACCCCAAAATCCGAATTTCAGCATCACGGAATGTATTTGGGATTATTTGGATCGTGAAAAGTATGAAAAGCAACTTTAGAGATATGGAACAATATCCCTGCAGATTTCAGTCTCCTAAAAAGAATGGAACCTGTAATATCGGCAATGGGTGAACAGTCTGGCTTTATATTTGGTTGTTGAGGCTTCTGTGTAACTTTCTCTATATATTAAGTTATTTTTTCCTCATGCAGAAATATTAATAACATGTATTATTATTAATTATTTGCCATTTTAACTGGAACTTAATCAGTGATTGATGATAAACAGAACTGAATATTTGCAATGTGTTACTTTTTTAATGATTTCCATCTTACTAACAGAACATTATTCATCTTCCCACATAACAGTTGACTTGAACTACAGTGAAAGTCAAGTTGTCAAGTTAATAACTGAATCACTGCTTTTGTGTTTGTAGCCTCCTGAGCGGGAAGGTGGTCTACCACGTCAAGTGGGGAACAAAACTGAATGTGCCTTGCTGGGGTTTGTCCTTGACTTGCGTAGAGACTGCCAAATCATCCGCAACGAATATCCTGAAGAGAAGCTCTTTAAAGTATACACTTTCAACTCTGTCAGAAAGTCCATGAGCACAGTGCTGAAAAATTATGATGGAAGCTACCGGATGTTCAGCAAAGGTGCTTCTGAAATTCTCCTGAAAAAGTAAGTTTTTAACTAAGCTGTTTTAAAAGAGCATTTTTGACCAAATATCCAGAGTTTAACATGCTGCTCTTGTAGTACCCCCCATGTTTTCTCTGCTCCCAAAAAGCCTGATCCAACTAATCAACTCATTACCAAGCCTTCCATGACTTGAAGTGGGTGTTTCAGAAAACACTAAAATGTGCAGGGCAGAGGTTACCCCGAGAGTAGGGTTGGGAACCTGTGCTGTTTGTCACAGTTAATTCAACACGCAGTTAATCCCCTTTCCACCTTTTCATTAATGGGCCGGAACCCCACAGAGCAGGTATTATATGGGTGGTGGATCATTCTCAGCACTGCAGTGACACTGGCGTGGTGGTAGTTTGTGTTGTGCTGGTATGAATAGATTAGACACAGCAGTGATGCTGGAACTCTTAAACACCTTGGTGTCACTGCTGGACTGTGAATAGTCCCCCAACCAAACAGTGCCAACAATGTCCTGTGGGAAGTGTCATGTGACCAAGAAGGCTGGCTTTGATGTAGGAGTCAAACCGGACTCTTTAAAGGTTGTGGCAGAAAAACAGACTCTCAGTAAGCTGCTTGCCATAATGGACGATGCATCACACCCACTTCAGGAGGGGAAAAACAGAGAAGGGCGTTCAGCGGTAGACTGATACTGTTGCTCTGTGCTAAAGAGCGCCGTGTGAGATCTTTTCTTCTCACTGCAGAAAGACTCTACAATGTGTCTCCTGCAGGGTCACTACTGATCTCCTGCTGTCTGGACTGTGTTGAGTTAAACCATACTGCTACATGTCCACTTTATATTATTAATATTAACATTTTGCATTGTTATTTTCACCTGACCTGCTGCTGTTACTAGAGTTCCACTTTGTTTCTGCCTTGTCGATGACCACTCCTGTCACTGTGGCTCCTAGTAATAATATTTTATTGTATTATATTTTATTGATAGTCTTTGCTACTTCATATTAGTGCAATAATACATACGCTGCTCTTGTTGATGTCTTGTATATGCTTATGTATGTATACATACACATACCTCTTGTGTTGTCTTATGTTTATTAGTGCAATATTATTATATTAGTTTATAATCTGTGGTTATCAGCTCTTCTGTAACCCCCTCTCTATTTATTCTGATTAATATATGTACATACTTCTTAGTAGATATGTTATCGACCCTGTTCACTTTGATTGTATGTTGTTAATAGCTTGTCTGTAACTCTTGTTCTATTTATTCTAGTATGTCTTGTCTGTGCGATATGTGTAGTACTGTGGCACTGCAATTTCCTTTGGGATCAAGAAAGTCTGATCTTAGAAGATGACTACCACAAACTGTGCAGCAAGCAGATTAGCTATTGTGTTCTGTGGGGTTGTTTTGGGGTTGTGTCTGTAATTGTATAACTACAGAGTGCTCCAATATGATAAGTGGAGCTGATAAATGGACAATGATTGTAGAGACTAGGAGGTGCACCTAATGTAGTGGCCGGTGGTGGTAGATTGTTTACACTAATGATTTTCGGTGTGTATGTTAAAAGTGTTCACAAGTACCTTTTATTTGGTTTAACGCTGTGTTCTACCTTGCACTTTGCAGGTGTTGTAAAATTCTAACAGCAAGCGGTGAACCCAAATTCTTCAAGCCCAGAGATCGCGATGACTTGATGAAGATGGTGGTCGAGCCCATGGCTTCAGAGGGCCTGAGGACCATCTGCCTGGCCTACAGGGACTTCCCAACCTCAGAGGGGGAACCAGATTGGGACAATGAAACGGACATCCTTACAGGTCTCACCTGTATTTGTGTGGTGGGCATCGAAGACCCTGTACGGCCAGAGGTGAGCACTTTAGAGTCAGGTGTAAGGTTAAAGAGTTCCACGTTAATACATAGTTCCACTGATGTATACACATGTGTATTCTACAGCAGTTTCCTATGTGGCTCAGCCAACCAGAATTTCTGTTTCTATAAAGAGCCTTTTTGCGTTTGTGCTGTTAAGTCCATTCTACCCAAAGTCTGATGCATGATGAAACCCCGCTGTCTGATGAAAATATCAGACACTAAAAACAGCATGCCAGCTTGCCTACATGACTCCTCATTAGTGTATGTCACTATATGATGATGTTGGCATCTAAGTTGTGGGAGTTTTTACTATTCCAGGTCCCTGATGCTATTAGGAAGTGCCAGCGAGCCGGCATCACAGTGCGCATGGTCACCGGGGACAACATTAACACTGCCCGTGCTATTGCCACGAAGTGTGGCATCATCCATCCTGGAGATGATTTCCTGTGCCTTGAGGGCAAAGAGTTCAACAGACGGATACGCAATGAACTGGGAGAGGCAAGTTATAAGCAGTCCCCCAAATGGAGAATTAGGCTATACTTGAATAATGCTTGTTCTAAGAACAAGTCAAAGATGCTGCTGCTCATTTAACATGCTAGTCTTGTCACTCAAATGTGAAAAACATTCTCATTAATGGTCTTTTTAGATTGAGCAAGAGCGCATTGACAGGATTTGGCCCAAACTGCGTGTATTGGCAAGATCCTCTCCAACTGACAAGCACACATTAGTAAAAGGTATGATTCTGAAACTGTTATGGTCAAATGTTGTATCATGTACATAGATATTCAGTTCTGAAGGACTCTTGGGTAATGAAATGTTCATCTCTTGCACAGGTATAATCGATAGTACTGTTGTAGACCAAAGGCAAGTAGTTGCTGTAACAGGAGATGGAACAAATGATGGCCCTGCCTTGAAGAAAGCTGATGTTGGCTTTGCAATGGTATGTCTTTGAAAACATTGATGGGGTTTCATTACCTTGCAGTTAAGTAGACTACATAGACCTAAAAACCTAGAAACAGATGAATGTCAGGCTGTTCTGTAAAACCGATGATGTACTGTTGGGACAGTGCTGTCTGACAGTTACATGTCACATTGATGAGCTGTGTTTCTTTAGGGTATTGCTGGAACAGATGTGGCCAAAGAGGCCTCAGATATTATCCTGACAGATGACAACTTCAACAGCATTGTGAAGGCCGTGATGTGGGGGAGGAACGTCTATGACAGCATCTCCAAGTTCCTGCAGTTTCAGCTGACGGTTAACGTGGTGGCTGTGATTGTGGCATTCACTGGAGCCTGCATCACACAGGTCAGTGTCTTCAAGATAGGCCTCATCTTCTGTCCTGTCTAGACTAATAGGGTGTAAAAATGCATCACGATTCATCATGATTGTATATCATGTATTTTTGTACCAAGAAATGTGGTTCTTTGTTCCTCTGTGTGTCTTTAAAAATTACACCAAGTTATTATACCGGAATAAGTGAATTGAGTCATGTACTGTGAAAGTGATCCCTCTGGATTTACTGTAGAAGTAAACAAACTTCATGCAAAGAGTGAAGTTGAATAATGCAAGTAAGCAGCTAAATCACAGGCATGATCCAAGAAGATCAGTCAGCTATTTAAACTAGTGATGGTTTCCAGTGAAATCAGATCAATTGGCATGACTCTTTTGGCTCCCAGGTGGCTCTTTGTTCAGTAACAACAGTAGGCAATTTAGCAATATTTGTAAATGGCTGGGCAATAAGACAATATTTTATAGTTGTCATGATTAATTGTGTCACAATATGCTTTTCTGAAAGTTAAAAACAACATTGACTACTACATGTTTCATTACAAAGTGAGCATAATTAGCCCTGTTTAATTGGACTTAGTGCAGTTTATAAAACACTGAATTAAAATGATTGTAGCTGTAGATTTTTTTTTTATATGTGGCACTACAGGTTCTGTTTTGTCAGTTCCAACTTATTAAATCTTCGAAAATCAACATGTTGTTGTGCTCCATTTTATGTACTTTAAAAATGTCTATGTTTAAATAGACAAGTTAAATAAATAAAATCTAACTAAAAAGTCAAATTAGATAACTAACAGTTTGCATTCTATTTGTTATAAACAAGTTTATATGAAAACAATGAAACAATAAATCTCACCATTCCTTCTCGATTGTCGAAATGCTATACTGAATAAGTCAGGTATTGGTAAGTAGTGAAATGTCTTTTGAATAAATTTGTGCTGCATGTGATTGACCGCATACTGTGCAAGGTGAGACATGACGCAAGCGTGCAGCACAGCAACAGTCGATTTATTCTCAAACAGCTCATCATTTAAACCAATCAAAATGCACTAGACTTTTATTTATTGGACAGTCCTGAGATAATTATCATTGACAGCTGGGTTGACAGTTTCCTCGCTGAAAATCTTTTAAGGCAACCCAAGATGGTTATCACGTAAGGAGGCTGTATGTATGTGTGAACGTTGTTCTGTATTTACTGCTTCTCCCTTTGTGGTCTCTTATGGTTTCTTTTTCCTGACTGTAGGATTCTCCGCTGAAAGCAGTGCAGATGTTGTGGGTGAACCTGATCATGGACACATTTGCCTCACTGGCTCTGGCCACTGAGCCGCCCACAGAGGCATTGCTGCTAAGGAAACCATACGGCCGCAACAAGCCCCTTATTTCCAGAACCATGATGAAGAACATTCTGGGGCATGCCATCTACCAGCTCACCATCATCTTTACTCTCTTGTTTGCTGGTGAGCACTATATAAAGTTAACCTTCCAGTTAGATTGTATAAGACCAAGATATGAGTGTCTTCCTTAATTTCTCAATATTGTTTTTTCCTAACAGGAGAGCAGATCTTCGATATTGACAGTGGCAGGAATGCTCCCTTACATGCCCCTCCTTCCGAACACTACACCATTGTTTTCAACACCTTCGTCATGATGCAGCTCTTCAATGAGATCAATGCTCGCAAGATCCATGGCGAGAGGAATGTCTTCGATGGCATCTTCAACAACCTCATCTTCTGTTCCATTGTATTTGGCACATTCGTTATCCAGGTAACGTCAGACATACTAGTGAAGTGTTTGGTTTATATCATGTGTGTCTGTTCTTACCTAAAGTCGGGACTAGTAAAAACAAATTGGCTCAGTTTCTTACCGTAATCTGTTCTAGGAGATTTTAAAACTTGCCTTGTTGTCTTTAAATATAAAATAACTTTTTTTGTAGATTGTGATTGTGCAGTTTGGAGGGAAGCCCTTCAGTTGTGTCGGTCTCAGTATTGAGCAGTGGCTCTGGTGTGTCTTCCTGGGCTTTGGATGCCTTCTCTGGGGCCAGGTGAGCCTAAAATTACTCCTTCTTGTTTTTTTGTTTTTTTTTTCGTCTGCTGTTTTATCGTACTCATTCAGGCTTTCTTACACTAATCCGCAGTTGATCACCACCATTCCCACAAGCCGGTTGAAGTTTCTGAAGACTGCTGGCCATGGCACCCAGAAAGAGGAAATCCCAGAGGATGAGCTGGAGGAGATGGAGGACCTAGATGAGATTGACCATGCTGAGATGGAACTGAGAAGGGGGCAGGTCCTATGGTGCAGGGGACTCCAGAGAATCCAGACACAGGTGGGTGGCAGCTGTGCATTCTTGTATGATAATCAAAAGACAGACTCGTGTCCCACAAAGCTTTCAGTACTACAGACAGTTACGTAACAGTCTGCGTGCATGTAGTGCGTGCTACCGTCTGCCAATGGTGCTGGCACTAACAGGGTGACTCATGGAGGGCATCACTGCTCACTGAATGTCCTCAATCGTGGCTGTTGGGTCAGTCAGGTACAGCGATAAGCCCGTCCTTGCTTGCGTCCCATGCACAGCTGAGCGTGAAACATAAATCATTTGCATGTCTCACAATGTCAAACCTACCCACCAAGTTTCATTCCTGCCGGTTGATTCCTTCCTCGTGCAACTATTTAGTGCAGCTATTCTTTTGACAATGAGTGTATTTACCCATTTAAATTTAGAAAAACTTATTTTCTTGGTTTTGTCTCTTTCTTGTACTCTTCCCACAGATCCGTGTGGTGAATGCTTTCCGGGAAGCTATGTCTCCCTACGAAGGGCTGGAGACCCCAGAGTCGCGCAGCTCCATTCACAACTTCATGAGCCACCCAGAATTTCGCATAGAAGACTCGGAGCCGGCCATCCCTCTGATTGACGACACTGACCCCGAGGAGGAAGCTCCCACAAAACGTAACGCTGTACCGCCAGCTATCCCTTCTGTGGTGTCTTCTCCTAACCAGAACAATAATGCTACAGACAGCAGGAGCTTTCACCGCCATAAGGACATAATCAAGACTGCCATTCCTCAGCCCCCAGGAAGCCCCTTGCACAGCTTGGAGACGTCTCTCTGATTCCTCTCATGCTAAAACCCTGCTAAGACCATGTCTATACCACCCATGCCAAGACCACGTCAACACCCTTGCATAAGAGCACACTTTGGGAGTCATTGAATGTTCTGGTATTGAAGAGGAGTGATATCTATCGGTCTGGGTATAACTGGTCTGACAAGGTGGCCAACCTACAGAAGAATGTTGGTTTTGATTGTTTTGTGGATTTCTTCCCAGGGGATCTACAATATTCAAAGAGAAAACAAGAAATATATACATACATTTAATACCTTATCAAATTGTCCTTAAGCAACAACAGGGTGAATTACTTTCTAGCTTTTCAATTTGAATGAAACTTTACTCGTGCTTTATTGAGTGAGACACTGATATATGATGTTTTGGCTGTTAATATTCTAGTGCAAATGGTCTGTTTACATGCTTTTGGAGAATATATCATCTTGCACAAACTGGGGAGCAAAGTGCAAATAATAAGACTTATAAATAGTTGCTGCTGCATCTGTATGTGAGGTTTCTTTGTAGGAGTAGATTGCTTAATAGTAAGACATAATGACTTGAACTTTGTGGTCTGGTTTAGTCACGTATGGGATACATTGGGAAGTATGGGATAGATGTCATAGTATGCATGCCATTGAAACAAAAATGTTGCTTAAATGCATGTTTTCTATAATATTTGAGAGCTGTATTCAAGTGGTCCATCACTAGGAAGTGATGGTGATATTAAGCATCTTTTAAGATGCACGAGGAAGCTTAATATCACCATCACTTCAGGATAAAGTCTAGTGTAACCAGCCCATCTCTATTGAGGACATCTAGTACATACAACCTTCAGCAGAAGAGTCCTGTTAGGCAAGTCAGGCTACTTAAATTGCACTAATGGGCTTTGTGAACAAAGCTGCGTAACAATTAGCTTTCTACTTTTATTCATAAACGCTGTCAGTTATCTTAATGCACCCATCATAGCCAGAGCGCGCAGCAGGCATGTTCCACCAAATTATTCCACAGTCCCTTGGGGAATATCACAAACTGAGAAATATGAGGATGAGAAGCTGAATTGAAGTGCTATATCGTGATGTGCGTTTCTTCAGCAGGAGCACAGATATTGTAATCGTTGATCTCATGATCGCAATTCGACGTCTGTGGAGCATTTTACCATGAAGTAGGTCATAGGTTATATTGGGTTGTGCTGCACATATAAATGTATAACATTAGAAACGGCAGATAGGAAAGAAATGCTCTTTGGTTCTTTTTTTTGTTTCACTGTAGTTTCATTCCTATTTAGGGAATGAATGTTTATCCATCTGTTTATGGATTATTATTTTTTCTATATTTGGTACCTACTTAATGTCTGTTAATCATGAGCAGTAAAAACAGTGATTGTGGTTCAATTTCCATTTGAAAGTGTGAGTAACGTGTATGGTTTTTTTGACAATAAAAGATCAATAGTTAAATTACATCATTGCTTATTATTTTAGGAGATTTTATTGACTGTTGTGGAGAACCGGGTTGATGGTTGATGGCGCAGTGTTAACTGCGGGAGCTCCCACGACAACGTATTGAACATAAAATAGACCAGCCTTTTGACCAAAATTCATCCATTTTGTCAAAAGCTCTGAATGTTACAACCTGTGCAGGTGAGGATAATGATGATTTTTTTTTTTATGTCTGTTTGAAGTCAATAAAATTCCTTCCTGGGTAAATACATAATGGAAATGTTTTTAAGGTTTTTAAGAGATATTGAAAATGTATTAATTTCCAAAAATCCAGCCACAAGTAATGCCCGCTATAGCAGACTTGAAATAAATAGAGCTGTGTTCTGATGTGGGTGCGGTTGGTTTGGCAAATTTCAAGAATACCAAGAATACATGCTGATGACAGATGCTATTTTATATTGGCTATATTCATTGACCTAATAGTAATTTACCCATACAGCTCTGTTTCTTAATTTGGCTAGATTTAATTCATTTAATAGTAAAATGTATGAGAATCCTTTACTTTAACATGATCACATGCTTCTGAAACAACTGCAGAGTGAGCCTATTCTTTCTGTACATTAGACACCACTCAGTAGTTTAATCTGTTTAATCTGTTATTGCTTTGCATTTGAATGTTTAATAATCTGTTGTATGAAGAGATTCTTTAAGACCTTTTTCTAAGAAACTGTCAGACTTTAAAACCATGTAGTAAAACAGGATAACAAATAATATTAGGCAGATAAAGGGGAATTCCACCTTGAACAGTCAGTCATTGGGATATATGTAAACTTAGTCATTCAGAGTTGTTTAATGTGTCTGGTGAGTTTGTAGAGGGGTCATCAGGGGTCATGATGGGTACAATCTCTCCCTCACTCATCTTATAACCCACTTAATCCTACTGGGATCCCAGCTCTCAAAGGGCAGAAGGCAGGATGCACCCTGGATAGGCCACCAGTCCATCACAGGGCAATGATGGCTACAATATCGCCATTTTATATATTATCCACCAGGGAATCCACATGTATCTTCTGTTTTTATACGTAATGTACATGATGTGAATCTGAAAAAATAAGCTTTCTTTGAGGACTATTTTGCCTTACAGCACACTGCATGTATCCACACACCATGAATAAGACTGTGTCATGCAGTATATTCATGACCATTTCATATAGTAACTTTCTGAGAGGGAGCTTTCAGACATCTTAAACTCCTCAGACGTCTGGTTCCCATCACCACCACTGTGAACAGTTTTGACGGAGCATTTCACAGCAAACCGCTCTGAATGACATCGTTTTTATCCGACCTATTTAATTCTGTAGGCTTGTTCTTAAAAACATAACAGTGAAGTTCCCCTTTAATGTCCTCTATGTGAAGTGCTTTATGTGCTTTGGAAGCATCACATGAACGCTGCAGCCACTTCCGTGAGTTTCTCCACCAATGACGCGTCGCCATTCTAGTCACGTGATGTTTGAAATCAGCCTGCGCACGAAATTTGAAAGGAGTTCAACGCTGTTCAGAAATCTTTGTGGAGGAGCTGTGTTCGCAGAAAGCTGCCAGCTGAATAAAATACCCCTGCGTCCCGTGAAAACCATACAGAACAGACGGTAAGTGTCCTTCTTTACTTGAAGGAATGCAGTGGTAACATTTAAGGGAATTTAACCCGTGTGTAGTCTAATGTTGGCCAGATGGTTAACTAGCTAGCTCGCTAACCAGCTTTCTGGTTGTATGCTAATCGTAAACTTGCTAAACGATAATATCCACCAAACTTAAGTCGATATGATCATACATGAGCTTTTGTTTTACTTATTGTGGTTCAATAATTCGTTCATGTGCTCGTTAAGTTGCCTAAAGTCAGGAACACTGAAGTCTGACCGAGGTGTTCAGCTAACGGTCATCTTGTTTATTTTCAGGACTTTGGACTGTTTTCCTGAGGATGATGGCTTCAGTAGCCGATGATGGTAATGTACATGTATACGTAGCTCTAAATGACAATATTATATTCTAAATGATTTGATATCTTAAAGATTATCTTCTCAGATTACATGCGTGACTCCTGGTCAAGGGGAATAAACTGGTGCACATTTCGAATACGTCCCGAGTTAAATGATGACTGTGGCACTTAATGTCGTCTTCATGTTTTCACTCCCAAAGATTTCTGCTCATTGGCTGAAGAGAAGTTTGATTTTGACGTTCCACTTTCACCAGCAAGGTGTGTTTGTGTTGTTGCTTAATCTCCCTTCCAGCCTTATGTTCATTTAAATAGGCTATAAGAACTGATGCCTCACGTTTTCCTTACAACACAATTTATGTTGTTTAAAGGGGAATTCCACCATTTGTGTTTTCAAAATTAAAAATAAAATGAATAATTGAGTCTTTGAGGTGTAAACTCATTTATTCAGAGTGGTTTGATGTGTAGAGAAATGTATAGACTCTTTACAGTGGTGGTGATGGGAACCAGGAGTTGCAGTATCTGCAACACAAATATAGCCATTTAATGTACCATCTGAAACGACCAGTGGACCTACATGTCTTTGGAGTTTTCATATGTAATGTTGGAGATGGTACAATAATCATAAAAGGGGACTGTTTTGCCCCACGATGGTATGCATGCACTCCTCCTCCATAAATGTATTAAAAAACATTTTAAGACAAAACTTTATCACCAAACTGGCACTGTATACCTATCCAGTTCATGCCATAACCTTCTGAGAGGGAGCTTTCAGAAGCATTACACTCTTCAGCTGTTTGGTTTCCTTCACCAGCACTGTGAACAATTTTGACTCATCACGTCAGAACTGCAAGTCAATGACTTTGTTTACATCTCAACCACTAAATTATGTAGAATTCTTAAAATTGGTGGTGTTCTCCTTTAAGCCTTCATAAAAATATCAAACCACGGATATATAGGCCTATGTCCAGAATGTAATTTAGAGTATGTTGGTTCCCCCACCTTCTTTTGTTACAGTTCCAAAGGGGAAGACGATGTTGACGATGAGGTCTTCTTGGGCCCCGTGGGTCATATGGAGAGGTGTATTTCTCATGGCATGAAAACCCAAGTTAAGGAAAGTGTAAGCAGTGGGCTCTCTGTGGGTGAGGAGCCCAGCTGGAGCCCCCTACTTGAGGAGAACTTTGAGGAGATCCGGAAGGAGGCACACCTTTTAGCTGGTCATCTTGAGAGAAGCTCTACAGACCCTGTATCGGGCATTACAGTTACCTCCGATTTGCCTGAAAAAGCAGAACGGTTTGAGGCAGACAGCTCAGTCAAGCTGGACATGTTCAGCAAACCCTCTGATGCACTTAGTCCCATCAAGAGAGAGACATTCTGTGTTCAGGACAGCCCTATGAAGCAGCTGCCACCAGCCATCCAGAAACGACTGCAGAAGGTTTGTGTTATGTCTGGTGGCAAGCAGCGCCTCAGCACATCCAGCCCAGTGAGGCATACGGACACTCGGCCTAAAGCAGCGCCCCGTGGCCGAAGTCTAGTGGCAAGTAATGGGCTACTACCAAGCAAACCCACAGCTGTGGGCAACGCGCGACTCTCCACAGGCACTCGACCAGCAGCGCCAAACAGAACTAGGCTCCCTGCACCCAGCAAAGTAAGGCAACTCCTACATTTTTGACTTTGCAATATAAGATTAAAGAATACGTATTACATTCAGAAACTTAGAAGCCATGGAGACATGGTTTATACAAACACAATTACTAAACCTAGTAATGAGCAGGGAAATCGCAGTGCTGGATCAGCCCTCCAGAACCTGATATAGAACGTCATACAGATAAGATAAACAGATGTACTACAGCTACTATGTGACAAGACTTAAATACAAATGGAACCTGTAGTTCCAAATAAAGCATTGCATTAATAATAAATCTGCATTGAGTTATACTAACACTAAATTGTCTTAATACGCACCCCTAACTACGGGTTAAGATGAGGCATTCTCAATAGATACTAACTTAAAAAAAAAAAAAAAAGGCCTTTATGTCTCCTGATGTGATTTTATCCTTCAATTGCTTCTGTGTTTAGAGTTCGTTTGGCCTTAAGCGGAGTCCTGGCATTAGAAACACAAGCAAAGCAGGCTCAACTGAAGACCTTCTGTCTGATACAGCTAGTATAGCCTCTGATGTGAGCGATTCTTCCTTCAACACAAGCTTGCCTGGGAAAAGAGGCCTCCAAGCCCCCAGCAAGGTAAAATTACACAACATTAATGGGCATTGACCTAAAATGTCTTCAGAATCCATGTCAGCAAACATCTGTTGTCTACATTCTCATCTAATGGCCAGGTGGTCAATAATTATTTGGATTTATTTCGGTGTGGAGTTTGCAGATGCCACAAATAAGCCTTTTCTTGTGTTCTTCTGATTTAGACTGAAGTAAGAGGTGCACCTGTGTGTAAAGCTCCTCCACTACACAATAGGCGAGTAGCAGACCGAAGCCGAAATACGTCCTCTTCCTCTTCTTCTGTGTCTAGTATCAATTCCAGCCTAACTGTCTCTCCAACAGGTAAAGGTGAGTCTTTCTGTAGAAACAAGGATGCAATCATGCTTTCCTGTTTCACATTGGCTGTATTTGTCTGCTTGACACAGCCATGATGGTATTACATTTTGGGAACTTCTGCCAATTCAGTGCACCATTTAAAACAGGATGCACAGCATTACACTGAGGTGCTTTATCTAACATCATAATGAATGATGAAATCTCCAAGGCAAGGCCTTTGAAGTGTGCTTATTTATCACTTTGCATGCAGGTAAACTCAATTCTTCCCTAAACACCAGCGTGAGTGGCGTCAGTGTCCGAGTTCCTACCAGTGCTAGCAGGCTTCCCAGCTCCAGCCGCAAGTCGGGCATCATCACCAGAGCTGTGGAGCCCTCTGTTGGGCGACGTACTTCTTTGTCCACACAGGTCAGGAAAAGCTCAGAACCTCTCCCTAGACCAGTCAAGGCCACCCCGATTAAGAGACCAGAGCCTGCATCTTCTGTCCAACACCAGACGCCAGCTAAGAGGACCATGGAGAGGACCACCTCTGTGCCTATCATAACTACTAAGGCTGTAAGCAGTGTTAAGGTGAACTCAAGCTTGAAGGCTTTTGTTGCACCCACTCCCACAAACTCTCTGAAAGGAGTACGTAGATCTGAAGGTAAGAAACATTTTAACATGGTTAACAGACCTGATTTTGAAACAGTTCTGAAATATTGATAGTCAGAGTGTCTCACTTTTGTGTATTATGTTTTTACAGTCGTCTTGTCTCCTGATGTCCCTCGAATAATGAAACCTAAGAGACTGATGTCAGCCTGTAGTGTGGACAGGTATTGTAGTGATACTGTTTGTAAAACACTGTTGTATTCTACTACACCTTAAACTTTTTAATGGGTTTTTTAAAAAATGTTTGAATATTATCATTTATTTAACTTGGCTCTCAGCTTGGTTTGACCTTCAGGAGACAGCTTCAGACAGATTAACCACCAGCATATTTAGGAATTTGAACTAAAGGCCTAGCATTAATAGTCACAATTCACTACTGCAAACCTGGCACTAGTGTATTCTAAGTTTATCATGTCTGTATATTCGTAGTCTTCCTCAGCGGCTCACGGTTCCTGCACCACAGGGTCTTCAGACCCCTTCAGCTGCAGCTGGGAAGTCAGTACAGTCTAAACTGAGGCGACCATCAGCTCTGCCCACACCTGTGACCCGTCGGGTGTCCGGTATCCCCATGCTCACACCCAAAAGCGTACCTCGCCTCAGCATATCATCTCGCACTCCAGAGCGACTGTCACCAGCCTCTGCCTTGGAGATCAGTCACGCTAGGTAATAGGATTTTAAAATGGAACAGTTTCAGTTTCTCTCTGCTTCATTTACTGCCACTGCAATTAACCAGCCTCAAAAAAGAAGTGCAATTAAACAGATCCAAAAAAAGGACTAATTCCTGGTACATCCTGATTATGCCATTGTAAGGAGCTCCATCTTTTCCAATAAGCAATAGAAGTGACTTGACCTTTTTTTTTTTTTTTTTTTTTTTTTTCCCCCCCTTGAGAAGAAACCTGTTTTGATACATATGTGTATATAGATTGTCATGTGTTGATTTACATATAGGTAAAAAGCACAGAAAAATGTCTTAATGTACTTGGAAACCTAATCTGTCTGAAACTGTTACTGTGTAGCCCAGCACAGTTGAAGCAGAGTGAGCAGCAGGGAGTAGTTGAGCAGGCATCGCTTAACGAGGAATCGTGCACTCCGACGGAGCTTCAGCCCTGCTCCTTGGTCTTCAACGTGGAGGATGATGCCGAGAGACCTGCAGTGTGTGAGCCAGCAGCAGTGGAGGATGTCTCCATGTCATCTACAGAGGCTCTAGAGCCTCAGGAACCCAAACCTGAAATCACAACGCACACAGAGTCTGAAGAGATACAGCAGAACCACCAGAACAAGCCAGTGACACAGGAAGCCAATGAGGTAAAACCAACTACAGAGTTTATCATAGGATGTTTAACACAAGCATGATTTCTAATGATCTACTGAAGACTACTCTGAGACTACGGTTTTAATATGTACTCAAGACCTACCACTGTTTTGTCATGGTCAGCATTGTGTGTACAAACTTAAACATATGTACTTGTTTTGGACACTTGATAAATGACTCTGTGTTGTAGACATTGCAGTCCCTGGTTTCTACCACCACCATTGCAAAGAAGTTTGAGCCTGTAAGTTTCTTTACAATGCACCATTTCACATTACACCATCCTGAATTACTTTGCTTACATCTTAAGAATTACATTATGCTGAAATTCGCCTTTAAGATGCTATATTGGGAAGTTCTTGGCTTCTGCATTAACAGCAGTATTGAAAGTAGGATGGCAGCTGTTTAGCTGTTTTGTCTTCAGGTGCTGCTGGTGGATGCGCCTGCTCCTGTTCTGAAACCAGAGGAGAAGATTCTTATTGACCTCTCCAACACCCCAGACCTGATCAAAACCATCCCAAATAAGGCTTTTGGTGGCCAGGTAAGAGATCAGCAATTTTCAGCTTATTTGTATGCTATACAATTACAAATGTTTGACTGTAATAGTGGTGCAATGTTTCTCACTGCCTTCTCTGCTGTGTGTGGTGTGTTTTATTTATTTTTTTTATTATTTTTTTTTTTAATCTCTTAAATTTCTGGTTATTACTTTGTACTTGCATGTGCTGCTTTTTTTCCCCCTCAGCTGATCGATCTGAGTTCACCTCTTATAAAGTGGAGTCCTGAAGAAAAGAAGGAAAATACTGTGAATGAAGCTCCCCTCATCAACTTGTCCTTTTGAAGGATGTGTACCATGTTGGCAAAACCAGGGAAAATAAAAGTGCACCAAGGAAACACTGACAGTTAATATAAAGAGAATGAGACTGCTTATGTGCTTGTCAAGACTCTAATAATGTACTTTTTATTTGTACGGTTGATCATATGTTAAGTGATTGTTTTATTATGGAGGAACAACTTCCTCTTTGTTTGTTTGATTTGTGTTTGTCTTTGTTCGTTTTCCACAAAGGTACAAATAAAATGTGTGATCCTTAAACTCAGTGTTCATTTTGAGAATGCTTCACCTTGTTTAATGAGCTCGTCCCCAATACAGTCTTTTCCTGTTTGAGCTGTACCTTCCCTGTTCTTATATCAGGGTTACCATGTATCCTTACAGTCATTAAAAAATGTATCATCTTAGAATATAATGTTTTATCTGCTCCACACATCGTATAGGTGCATTTTTGTAGTTCTACAGTTACAGACTGTAGTCCATCTGTTTGCTCTGAATACATGGTTAATCCCCTTTTACCCTGTTCTTCAATGGTCAGGACCGCCACAGAGCAGGTATTGTGGGTGGTAGATCATTCTCAGCACTGCGGTGACACTAAGGTGGTGGTGGTGTAATTGGATCAGACTCAGCAGTGCTGCTGGAGTTTTTAAACACCTTGGTGTCACTGCCGGACTGAGAATAGTCCACCAACCGGAGACATCTGTGCAGCGACAGATGAGCTATTATCTCTGACCTTACATCTACAAGGTGGACCAACAAGCCAGGCGTGTCTAATAGAGTGGACAGTGAGTGGACACAGTGTTTAAAAATGCTGTGTCTGATCCACTCATATCAGCTCAACACACACTAACACACCACCACCACCACCACGGCAGTGTCACTGAGTAATACTTGCTCTGTGGAGGCCCTGTGGGAATCTTGACCACTGAAGAACAGGATAAACGGGGCGAACAGTATGCAAAGAAACAGATGGACTACAATCTTCAATTGTAGAACTACAAAAATGCTGCATAAGCCGTAAAGCAGCCTGGTTCAGGAGCCGGTAGTAAACGCTGTCCGGTAGGAATAGAGGAGCTATGTTACACCTCCGATACAGCAGGTGGCAGTAAACGTGTAGTGGGTCTATTGTTAGACGTCACCGAGAGAAGAAGAGCTGAAACGAGCTGAATGAACTGAACGGCGGCATAGAGACATTGAAACTCCAAAAAAGAAGAAGACAATGTAATTTATCTGAAGATTTAACGTTCGTATATTTGTCTGCTTTGAGCGCTTACGCGTTTTAATAACTAGCTAGAAATGACGACCCTCGTCCTGGATAATGGAGCTTACACGGCGAAGATCGGATACAGCCATGAAAAAGTCAGGTAGGAGGTTCACATACGGTATTACACGCAACAGACATAATGGTAATAAGTATCCGGTGGGTTAATAACATCAGATTCTTGTTTTCTTAGTGTTATTCCGAACTGCCAGTTCCGCTCCAAAACCCTGAGGCTGAAAACCTTCACCGCAAATCAACTAGATGAAATCAAAGACCCCTCTGGACTCTTCTACATCCTCCCGTTTCAGAAGGTGAGCTAGATGCACTGTAGACCCATATGGACCCTTTTCTGCCCTGCTAGAGAAAGATAGACCAGATTGGCTGGTCACCAGTGAAACCAGCATATGTTGTGTTTTGGAAGCTGGTATGCTGGTCAAACATCATGCCCTTGCAGGGCGACCAGCTTACAGACCAGACCTAGGTCATACTGGTCATACTGGTCCATGCTCTTTCCTCCAGCAGGGTAATAAGTGAATTCAGCTACTTTAAATTGCCCTCATTCCGACAGGTATTCTGTTGTGCCAGTATAAACACCATAGTAGAGCATGTCCAGCTGCCAAACAATGCCCAGCGTCAGCTAGAGGGGTATAAAGCTGGCCCATGCATTGAGCTGTGGAGCTCCCTTCAGTACCTTTGGGATGAGTGCAGTAATCACGCTGCATTAGTACCTGACCCCACTAATGTTCTTGTGGCTGAATGCAATCAAACCCTTACAGCAATGTTCCAACATGTAAAGTCTTTCCAGCAGATTATAGGCTATTGGTGCAGCAAAGAGCGAACAAACTATCTATAAATGCTTGAATTTGCAGGCAAAGCATTGGACAAGCAGGTGTCCATCGACTTCTGAATATCTGAAACCTGATCGTGTTTCACAACCTCATATTTGTTTGTTTCAGGGTTACCTTGTTAACTGGGATGTGCAGCGTAAAGTGTGGGACCACCTGTTTGGAAAGGAGATGTTTAAGGTAGTCACAGTTTCCACTAAAATCCAAAAATACAGGAGTAGCCAAAGTTACTGAGCAGTGCTGTGAGCGCTTATAGCCGCAGTGTAAAGCCTAATGTTGCCATGAAAAATAAAGCATGAACGTTTACCGTGTTTAACTGTGGTTGGTTGTAGGTGGACTTTGCTGACACCAGCATAGTGATAACAGAGCCCTACTTCAACTTCACCTCCATTCAAGAATCTATGAATGAGATTCTGTTTGAGGAGTACCAGTTTCAAGCGGCTCTGAGGATCAACGGTGAGTTCAGCTTTATTCTTCTTGAAGCTTAGTAGTCACAAGCAGAATTGGGTAGAATAGCCTAAACCCACCATCTAATAAAAAGAACCTTAAGAAAAACTTACAAAAAGATATGTAGTAATGCTATAAGACACTATAAGTATGCTATAATTTAATATCTACCTTGTGTACTTATTTATAATGTGTCTGTCTTATTATAGATCTTTATAATATTATAACCGTTATAAAAAAAAAAATCTTGTAGCGTCTTATAGTATCTAGTAGTGTCCTATATAATGCTAATGTACATGGCCTGGCCAAAAAAAGTCACCGTTTGTGTTTAAATAAGCAAATGGACTTTAAATGAACATGGTTTAAACCTTAAGTAATCCAGGGAGTAGCTTCTTATTTTCCAAACAGCCATGCAGGAAGACATATCCCATGGATGAGGAAAAGATATCGCTGTGTTTCAGACTGTTCAAATTGTTGGCCTGCATCCAGCAAAGAAAATAACTAAGGAGAAGCTGAAATGACTGGGGTAGCGTTCAGAACTGTCCACCACATTAGTAAAATTGGATAAGCAGTGGTGAACTGAATGGCTGCAGTCAGAGAGCACTTACACGCTCTCAACACAGAATACAAGCTTTACTAGGGAGCCTAAAGATTGGACTCTGGAGCAATAGTAAAAGGTCATGTGGTCTGATGAGTCCAGACTGACCCTATTCCCATCATGCATAGTGCCCACCATACAAGTCTCTGGAGGGAGTGTTCTGATCTGGGGTTGCTTCAGTCGCTCAGGTCGAGGGTCAGCACAGTTTTGCATCAGTAAAATGAAGCCAGCTGACTACGTGAAAGTACTGAATGACCAGGTTATCCCATTGTAACCACCCTCCACCAAGGGGTACACAGAGTATTGAAACCAGGTCTGTTACACCATACATGGATTTTGTCTTGCCTGATCACATGGGCATATTTCAGGATGACGGTCCAAAGATTTATTGGGCTTTGATTGCAAAAGAGTGCTTCATGGAACTTGAGGAATCAACTCCAGAGTCCTGACCCCATTGAAATTTGGGATGTGCTGGAGAAGACTTTATAGAGTGGTTGTACTCTGCAGTCGTCAGTACAGATCTTGGCTAAAAATGAATGCAATTCTGGGCAGGAATGACGTTGCATTGGCGGCAAATGTGTGCCATAATCAAAGTTAAAGTTCAGTCCAACAAATGACATATTGTTGTGGTTTTGGCCAGGCAGTGTAGCATCCTGTAGTTAGCTATAGTGATTATCTGAAATGGTGTCTGAGGATTCCTATAAGAATCCTGTTGAGTTCCCTGTAGTAGGGAAAGGGAAGCGAACAGTAGTACTAGAAATAGGAGTGTAACGGATCAAAAATGTCTTAATTATCGAGTAACTTAGAACTCTTGCATAAGGTTTTAGTACATATAGCATCTTTTAACATATGAACTGAAATCTGCTAATTTTTTTTCTTTTGACTCACTTTTGGACTAAAATAAAATGCTAAAACTCAACAGTGAGAGATGTAAGAAATTACAATGCAGCATAGATGATGTCACTAGTGATGTCATCATCTATAACAAATAATGCATTTAAGAATTTCATGTTAATAACTAAAATGTCACAAATTGTTATTCTTACCAATATCCAAGAGCAAAAATAATACAGTTTGAAAATGCCCACAAAAGTGCAAATCAAAACTGCATGTAACTGAGTAAACTGAAATAGTTACTGTTCACATCTGATGAAGAGGTATTGTGTTCAAAGTTTTAAGAAGCTAATCCTGATACTACAAAGAAAAATGTTTCAGCACTTTTGTTCAAGTCCAATTCACTATAAAACCCTGTGTAATGTTTCAGCTGGATCTCTGAGTGCGCACAGATACTTCCAGGAGAACAATTCAGAGTTGTGCTGCATTGTGGTGGATAGTGGCTTCTCCTTCACACATATTGTCCCTTACTGTAGGGGAAGGAAGATGAAGGACGGTATCTGCAGGTCAGATGTTGAATTCATTTTTAGAGATTTCCATCATGTTCTGTTGGACTGCCATCGTTTACATTCTGCCTTTGGCTTCACAGAATAAACGTAGGTGGAAAACTTCTCACCAACCACTTAAAAGAGATCATTTCGTACAGGTAAGGAGGATTCAGGCTATGGTTACATAAGAGTGATCAATGTAGGACCAAATAATATTGTCTGAACAAACCAAACCAACTGAGTTCTTAAAAGGCCCATATATTACATATTTCTAATTTTATTTAACTGTATCATTTTATTTATAATCATAAAATATGATATGTAATATGATATATCATAATTCATTTTATATGCACATTTTCTTTAATCCTCTTTAACTCTAATGTAGAAGATTGATATATGTACCTGATGTCTTGATGTTTTGACGGTAATGAATGGCAGAGTTGTAAAAAACATGAATGTCAAATGAAAGCCTAATTTCCAGGTATGATCTGGGGAGCGAATAGGATGTTTTGAAACACTGTTTATACACAGACATGCCGAAAGTCATGGGATAGCAGTATGTAAATTGATTATGAAGTGGCATTACCTCAGGGGACGGCTTGGGAACGCCCACACTTGTATAAGTGAATGAGGTGCGGTGTGGTGTGGTATTAGTTGTGAATGAGGCTGAACACTGGCCAGCATGCTCATGGGAAGGTGACATGAATTATCAGAGTTTGAATGAGGCGTGATGGTGGGTGCCAGATGGATGGAACATTCCATTTCCGAAGTTGTGCGGGCATTTAGCGTTTCTTCATCCACAGTATCATGTGTACCAGGAATACGTCCTAGAAAGCGCTGCTGCTGCCCACAAGTGCTTAATGATAGTTACCAGAGGCGCCTGCTAATTTGTGTGCAAACAGACCAGCAACTCCACAGAAATCCCTTCCACATTCAATGCAGGGGACCCCACACGCAGATCCCGCAGGTCAGTGCAGTATTATTTAGCTTCCATGAGATATGGGATCAGGAGACCCACCAGAGTGTCTGTTTTAATACCACGACGCTAGAAACAGCACCTCACCTGAGCCTGTGAGGTTTTTAACTGGACCCTAGGAGATTGACAACATGGGGCATGATCCAATGAGTACATTACCAATAGTTTCAGGCTGATGGTGTGAGTGTGTGGCGCAGACCCCATGAACACATTGACCCCAGTTGTCAACAAGGCACTGTGCAGGCTGATGGTGGTTCCATAGTGGTGTGGGGTGTGTTCTCACGGGATGGGCTGGGTGCACTGGTCTGCCTAAACACATCATTGACCAGTGCCCGCTACGTTTCACTGCTTGGTGACCGTTCGGAGCCCTTCATGTACCTCCACAATGATGAGATATTCAAGCAGGATAATGCACACTGGCTTAAGGTGTCTAGAAATGGTTCGAGGCGAATTCCGACGATCCGATAAATGGTGTGCTCTGCATGTTGGCTCGACCTGAGCCCCATCAAGGCATTCCGCTATCATGCCTCATTTGAACTCCAATCATCCACGCCAACCTGTCAAAAGCACACTGGCCAGTGTTCAGCCTCACTCTTAAGATAACACCTCACAGCTTCTACAGGTGTGAGCGTTCACAAGCCGTTCCCTGAGGTAACACCACTTCTTAATCAACTTACATACTGCTATCCCATGACATTTGGCATGTCAGTGTAAATGTTTAATAAGAAATACTGAAATATGAAATACTGTTTACATCTTAGTATTTCATGTTATAGGCCTTTTATGAATCATTGTATTTTGGAGTTGCAGCATAATGAGAACTGTTCCTGATGTTTTATATTGCCCCCAAAGGCAGCTACATGTGATGGATGAGACGCACGTGATCAACCAAGTGAAGGAGGACGTGTGCTATGTGTCGCAGGACTTCTACAAAGACATGGAGATTGCTCAGTAAGTGAGCAATCTTGCTGAGTTTTGTTGTTTTTCCTGTGTGGCCAAATGTGTATCACACAATTTTGGAATGTAAACCGGTCAAAGCAGCTTCTCCTCTGGTTGTTAACACTTTTTTGGTTTATTTATTAATTTATTTATTTTCAGGTTAAAAGGTGAAGAAAACATGGTGATGAGAGACTACGTACTACCAGATTTCAGTTCCATTAAAAAGGGCTTCTGTAAGGTGTGACATTTAAATATATGCACATTTTACATATTTGATTTTTGATCAGTCGTGGTTCCTCTGTAATAAGAAATATTATGGAACTAATTTGATTCAGTCTTCATGTTCCTGTGTCCTGCAGCCTCGAGAAGAGATGAATTTCACAGGGAAGTATAAGACGGGGGAACAGATCTTGAGGCTCACCAATGACCGGTTTGCTGTCCCAGAGATTCTTTTTCACCCGGCAGATATTGGCATCCAGGAGATGGGCATACCAGAAGCATTAGTCAACTCAATCAACAAAATGCCTGAAGGTAACAGAGGTTCAAAGTAGCCAGACTGTACAGATTACAGGGAAGCTACAAGGCTGACGTAATGCATATATTGGATGTCCGGGTCCCTCATGAAGGTTTAGGGTAATCTGGACTTCCACTGCTTTTTAGCCTTGTACTTCCAGTGTAAAACTTAAGATGCTAAATTAGAACACCAAACAGGTCTTGGGGGATCGACTATGTTTTAATTGAAATACTGTGCGAATTTACACATCGCAGGCATAAAAAAATAAACCCTTCAGGATGTTATTATGGAAAGTTATGTCATAATTATGGAAAAAACATTCTCACACTGATGATAAACTATCTTGTTATATGTTACATAATGTAAAAACTTCATATTATAATTATATTATAATAATCATAATTATGAGAGACAATAATTTACATTTATGAGAACAATATTATTACGAGATATCAGAGATCTGATTTTTGTGAATAAGTTAATAGTAAGTTCATTGTTGGCTAGCAGATAGGCTAGAAGCTCTTTTTCACTTGACTCAGTCAGGCAGCACTGCACTATGCATGTTAGGCTCCTATATTAATGTAGCCTTTCACACCACCTGAGCAGGCTGCCCTGTGACTGTGCACAAAGTGCAAAATATGCTTTTTGACATTGCATTATTCCTAGTTAGCATTGTGAATGGCATTGCAAAACTAGAATGTCAGTTTATCATATGATCCATATTTAGTTAGGGCCGGGATACCTGTACAGCCTGCGTGGATGGTGATTTCTGCATCTCAGCTTGTTTTCCTGGCGCCAAACTTTAAATAAAGGCTTGATCGTGTCCCACATGATAAACAACCCAGCTTGTACACATTTGAGATGTTACCAACCATGAAACCTGTCATGCCGTTCAAGCTGCTCAGAAAGGAATAACACAGTGTCTAAGAGGTCTGATGTATAAACACAGATTTGAAAATCCTTTGCAGTAAGATTTCAGTGTCAAATCAAATCAAATCACTTTTATTGTCACGTCACATTTTCACAGGTGTGAAGGTGAGTGAAAAACTTTAGGGTAGTCCCTTACAGTACTTAAATACAAAAAATATACATTAGACAACAAATATATACAATACTAAGCACAAAATCTCTGTTTATCCTAATATACATTATAAATAATAAATATTTATATAACAGTAATATAAAGTAATATAAAGTTATAAACATGTTATTCATGCATAAAGTAAAATTTTGTTTTCATAGCATATTGTAATTGTTTCCTCCTCATTTTTACAACATATTACAGAAGGGTTTTTGTTATTCTGCTTGGCAGCACTGCACCACCATGGGCCTTTTATGTGACAATGTTAATTTCTTCCCATTTGCAGAAATGCAGCCCCACTTCTACAACAACATCGTCCTGACAGGTGGCAACACCTTGTTCCCAGGTTTCAGGGATCGTGTGTACAAGGAGGTCCGTGCACTCGCCCCTACAGAATTCCAGGTTTCTGTAGTACAGCCACAAAAGTAAGTTTACAGCACAGAGAAATTGTGGCTGTTTACTTCCTCTGTTTTATGGTTCTTTTATTGCTCTTATTGACCTGAAAATTCTCTTTCCAGTCCTATCTGCTACTCGTGGGAAGGAGGAAAGCTTTTAGCTGAAAATCCAGACTTTGAGGAGATGGTGGTCACACGAGAGGATTATGAAGAAAATGGACATTATATATGCGAGGAGAAGTTTGACATTTAATCTTTGAACAGCCCCTGTATTATAATTGTGTATTTTATGTTTTGTCTTACATCTGCCATGACAACATGTTGTTCTGCCACTGAAAATCCTAATTGTAATTATTTGTAAGTATTTTTAGGATATTTTTTTGTACTGTGTCGAATGCCTGAAAATGGAATAGGCGGCAGGAATAAACATTCATTTTTTTCAACAAACGTATAATGGGGAAATAATTCCTTGTATTTTTTCAAATGTTTCAAAACCTCTGAATCCATATAGCCATATGTGAAATCTAAGCTGCATTGTTGTGAATAGAGTTTTTACAAGTACATGTACACGTTTACACATATACTCACTGAGTATAGGTAACGGATCTTTCCAAAAAATGATCATTAGATTCAAAATAGAATGGAGTGTATATCTGCCAGTACAGCATGGCCTGTTCACACTGATGTTTTTCAGCTTGGACTGCTGTTAGAATGAAGCCCAAAACGGACCGATCGGTTAAGTTAGACCAGCGGCTATTTACACATAGCAGTAAATAAAAACAGCTTGTTTAGTAAAGAGATGTCTGAAAATAGCAATGAGAAAATGATTTATGACTGTTTTGGTCCATGAAGACAGCCCTGCTGAAAAAGTCAGAAAAGAATTCATGCCTGTTAGTGCTGGTTGACCAGAATAAACATTCTCAAAACACAAGCTGGTCGTTTATTTTGTTTTGACCAGGGAGACTAACGTGATAAGTAGATTTTGGGGACAAAAATAAAAGACAAGAACCGTATCTGTAATGGGCCCTTTAAACTAACGGTCTGCGTACTGTTACGGCCCATATGTCGAGGCCAAACTATCTTGGATCCGGATCTTGTGTCATTTGAGTCTCAAATATTGATTGAGAGTCGATTCTTCGACTCGGACTCGTCTGGAAGTCGTGGTTGACTCTTGGGTACTGCCTTAAGAGTCGAATCTCTGAGAGTCGACTTCGTCTCTGTTTTTTCATCGTGATCAGTTCGAGGGACATGAGGAAAGTGTACAACAGAAGAAAGTCTGAGTTTGAGTACTGAGTTTAATTACCAGCTTTCAACAACACCAGCACTGCTCACCAATAGACTTTAAAAATCATTTGAAACAGTTCTGACTACACTCTGGCTTTTTCCAGTACTTTCACCCCTTTATTTTAAATAAAATGAATTTCCGTAATTTCGCTACTTAAAAGTGGCCATTAAACTGCATGTAAGATGGTTGGTCGCTCAAATATGCACTAAGTGTTAGATGGGAAGTTGTACAGCTTATGGCTTCACATTAATGTCTTTCTATTAGACATACAATACAATGTTTTTGTACAGAGTCCTCATGGCGCACTACACGGGGAGCTATTTAAGATTCAGCCGCGGGAAAAGTCTCGCTGAGTTCTCGCGCGAGTTGTGCGCCAGTGGCGGGAAGGAGTTTCACACAGAGGCTGCAGGACAAATCAACGGTGGTAATTTACACTGTAATGTGTGAAACTGTGCTTGAAAGTAATTCTTAAAATACGCAAACTAAGGGTGTTTTAACAGTTACCGATATTCTAAGGCAGATATTCGTAATTTAATGAAGGTTAGCTCGTTAGACTAGCTACGCTACCTCAGTTCGATCATTAGCCAGCTAGCTAACGTTCCCAGCTATCAATAAAAACGGCACCATCGTCACTTATTGACAAGAAAAAGAAAAACGGTCAAATGGTTGCATCTGTTACCCTGCTGTTATGTGTTAAGTAGTTTTAGGTTTGTTTGTGTGTGTGTGTGTGTGTGTGTGTGTGAGAGAGAGAGAGAGAGAGAGTATATATATTTCCAAATAGCCAGCTACCTGCTGTCATTGTTCTTATTCAAGGAAATGGCTTCAACGGGGAGGAAACAAAACAAGAAGACCAAACCTGCAGAAGATGCTCCAGATTTTCAGGCTTTTGAATTTAACATAACAGAGGAAAAGAAAGGCCTTAGCGGTTCTGAAGATGAAGCTAGAGAAGGTCTGTATCTATCCCTCAGTAAATGTGTTTATCTGAATATAGATAGATAGAGAGAGATATACTTTATTGATCCCAAAGGAAATTTAGCAGCCAGTAGCGGTTAAGCAATACAGCACAGTAATACAATACAGTAAAAACGGTGGTACAGTATGAACAGAAGTAAGTACAGGCTCAGCAAAAATGATTAGCTATAAATAATACCGTCAGCTTTAGATAAATATATCTCACTTATTACAATGAGGCAAGAATATATACAAAAACGTCTATCTACAAATATACAAATATCACTGTAGATGACAAGTAGAAAATATTTTAAAATATGCATTATGATACCGGAGATAAATTGCAGTGCAATAATAAAAAATGTGCAAGGGACACAGGTGTCAGCAGGTATCAGCAGATAATGACAATACTGAATAAACATGTGCATGTGTTGGTATTTAAGTAAAGTGTCTAGAGTGTCCAGGAGTGCAGATGTACTAGATACACCGTAAAGTGTCTATAGTGCAGATAAATAAACTTATGAATTAACATAAGAGATTCAGTCCTCATCTGTCCTCTTCCCTCTTCCGTCCCTTACGGGGAAGAGTTGAAGAGCCTGATGGCTCTCGGGACAAAGGATCTCCTGAGTCTGTCTGTGGAGCAGCTCTGTGACAGCAACCTGCCACTGAACTTGCTCCTTTTGTCCATAATGATGGTGTGCAGTGGGTGCCCATCATCATCCATAATGGACAGCAGTTTGTGCAGTGTCCTTTTATAACATTTGAATGTTATAACAGACATTCATAGAACTGGATCCACAGTATTGATTAAAGGGGCCATATTATGCTAATTTTCAATGTTTATAATTTTATTTTTGAGGTCTACTAGCATGTATTTGCATGCTTCAGTTTTCTCAAAACATAATTTTTCTTATGCTGTACTAGTGATGGAGAGTCGATTTCAAAAGAGTCAATTAAGACTCTAAGGCTGTACTCGAAATGGCACACTACTATATGCATACTGCATACTACAGTAGTATGTACTGCATACTTCCCCCGTTCTCAAAAATCGTTTAATTTATGCTTTATCCCTTATCATCGGCTCTGGCACTCTCTTGGTTACAGTCGAGAGTTGGAGTCGACTCCCGAAAACATGGCTCAGTCATCACTATAAGGTACATTTGTATTCACCCGATGTCTGAAATGCTCTGTTAGAGGTCTTTCATCTTTAAGCCCCACCTCCCGATGATCCCAATATGCCCTGATTGGTCAACTTGCTCACTCATCAGCCAGAGCAACTGGATGAAATTGGAAAAACATAATAGGTGGCTTTTAATACCAATCACATGTAAATTGTATAGGTCAGTTGCCAACAACATTCATAGCTGTATCACTACAGTGATGGTGGCAAATAGCACTTAATTTTAACCATATTAATTGTATTAAGTCCAAATATATGTGAATGCTTTGTTAGAAACCCCAATTGTTGACAAGCTGGGCAAGAAGAGATCTGCAAGTTCATTTGAGGAAGATGACTTAGGTGTGGGTGTAGGTATGGGGTAAGTTATACATGGTATTTATCTTGTTAGTTGTATACATGGTCTTTTGGGTGCAGTATTGGCTGTTACACAGATATGCTTGTCTTTACAGCAGTGAAGTTCAGACAATGTTGGAAAAGTTTGGAGGTGAGGGAATTTCACTTATGAACTGCAAACTTATGAGAACCTGCTTTCTGTTACTTTACACTGCTAAGAGTGATATCTAGGCAAATTAAATTATCTTTAATCTAGTTGATAGATCTAATATTTCTAATGCTGAGATTATTATCATTTAATAATAGTAATATTGAACTTTTTCTAGATGTTTATGACTTGTCAGACTTACTTAAAAGAAGTAAAAATGTCTAGACTAATTTTATAATACACTCACAACACTCGCAACATGAGAAATAGTACATATATTGATTAGATTGAAGATAATTTCCCTTGCCAAGATATGATTTTTTTGCCATGTAAGCAGCTTTCATTGATTTTCTGAATATTGCATACTGCAATGTTGGTGCAGCTGACATCAGCAAGGCAATGCAGGCAAAGAGGAAACGTCTGGAGGCTTTCACCAAAAGTTCCTTGAAGGGCAGCAACCAGAAAATAGAACAGTTATGGAAAACCCAACATAACCAAAGGTAAGTGTACTCGTCAGCAATAAGGAGAATATTGGCCAGTATTGAGCGTCTCACTGTGCTTGATAATTTAATACTGTTTTATTTGAAAAAAAAAAAGAACTCTAGGAAGTAACTGCACTTACTCAGTGATAAATGTTGAAAAAAGTATTTTCTTTTGTTTTTCAAATACATAGACAAAAGCTGACACAGGAGTACTCTCAGCAGGTGTTTTCGGTGCTGCAGCAGTGGGAGACCGATGTTCAGAAGTCAGAGGAACAAGAGGAAAAACTGAATGTTAGTAAGATTTGAGTTTATTTTGTGCTTTTTATTTGAAAAAAATGTTTTTGTAGTCTAGTAAAAAGATTGTACTGTTATATCATATTTTTGTATTACAGTATAACACTATTTTTAAATAGGATGTTGGGTTAGAGGTATAAGTTGTACAGGATTAAACTGTGTTTTAACAAGTCACTGTTATCTCTGCAGAACTTATTTCGACAGCAGCAGAAGCTCTTCCAGCAGGCTCGAGTGGTGCAGAGCCAAAAAATGAAAACCATAAAAGAGCTGTATGAGCAGTTTGTTAAGGTTAGAAACTTTGCTTCATATGAATTTCAAACATTTCAGAGTTATTTTATACACACACACACACACACACACACACACACACACACATAACCAAAACATAAAACATAACTACATTTACTTTTATATTCTATAGGAAAAATGCATTTTCAGATACCTCTTTCTTTTTGGCTTTGTGTTGCAGTTAGACTGGCAATTAGTTTATTAAGATGAAAGCTCTGTATTTAGCCGAGTCGTTATTTGTTAATTTAACTTTAAGAACTCCCAATGTTTTCATGAAAACTTGGGTATGACATCCCCCATTCTAATCAAGCCCTGGATTGATTTCCTACAGAACATGGAGGAGATGGAGAAGACCCACGAGACTTTTCTCCAGGGAGCACAGATGGAGCTGAAAAAGGAGATGGCTCTGCTGCAGAAAAAGATAATGATGGACACAGTGAGCTCATGCATACATATTCATGTTATAATTCTCAGTCATAGTGTACTTTGTTAGTGGAAAATGCCGTTGCATCACTAATCGTATTCTGTATTTTATTAGCAACAACAGGAGATGGCCACTGTGCGGAAGTCCCTCCAGTCCATGCTCTTTTGAGGTGTAGCTGATGTACCATGGTCAGTTCAAAGACCTGATATACCTTATTTGCTCATGTTGTCCTTCTGAACTGTTATTACTGAACTGGGAAGAATTCTTCGGATAAGTAATGACTTTTGTTCCAATTTATTTACTTACTGCTTGCATATGTTCTCAATTAATTCTGTGTGTATCATAAATCATAATATATACCACAAATAAAATAGTCTTATTATTCTTAACTGGGCAAGATTCTTCTTACCTTAGAGTGAATGATTTTTTGTTGAAGTCTGTGTAAAGCAGTATTAAACATGTGTTCAGAGTTTGTCAAATTAATTATAAAAAAATTGTATACTATATAAAATTAGGGTTCAAAATTCTTTGTCTTCGTGTAAAGTGGAACAGGGAAATACAAACAGGAAGCTGGTGAATAGGGCCAATAATTGGTACTACATAGTTCACAGTTTTCTCATATGTGTTCAACATGTATAACACATCTCTGAATTTACTTTACATGGTCTTTAATTATGTGTAATACATCATAGATTAATGCATGCATGACCTTTAATCCAGTAGGATTAGGAGATCTCCTAGAGTCTGTTCCTAGTCCTGTGTTGTAGCCTCTGAGGAGATGAGAATGGGAGCTAAGACTATTGATGGCCAGAAAAATCTCAATCCTCTGTAAACAAAAATAATAATAACAGTAATAAAATCTAAACAATGCGTACAGTACAGAAGACCGAAGAAAAGCTGTTCGCCCAAAACAAAGACTTTTAGGAGATTTGAGAATATTATAAAGAAAATGGACATCAAATATGCAGTAGGTTTAATTGCTGATTTGAATTCTCTATACAACTATAAAATAAATGTATACTAATAATTGTACAGTATGCTTTCTTAGGTGCAAAAGTTCCTTTTGCAGAACCTCAGATTTGACAATAAGGTAAAGACAAAGCAATGTATACAGTTTTTCAAGGTTTTTGTTTTACTGTGCAATATACAACCAACCTGATATAGAATCACCTGAACTATGCATGAAATCAGTATATTCAAAATATATACAACACTATATTTTCTCAGAAAAGTGGGGGTGCTTTTCTGACTTCAGCAGTATATGGAGCTGGTTAATGACAAGTACAGATCAAAATAGTAGCCTTCAGTATTACAGGAGTTTTAGTTGTATGTGTCATGAGAAATGTAATCATCTCACATTCTAAATAAATGATGTAGCAGAGTAAACTGAACATTTTCAGGAAAACGGAACGAGCAAATGGGAATTCTACCAATATTTCAAAATGTCTGACTAATTCAGATTTTAAGGTGTAAACAGACTAATTCAGAGTGGTTTAATGTGAAGCGGTTCATTCCAGAAAAAAACTACGCCCTCCAGTGGTGGTGATGGGAACCAGGGGTCTCTAGGTCTACTAAACAAATATAACTGCAGCCCTTCTCCAGTGGATTAAAATAAATGTTAATGCATTAAAATACTTTAGAAATACATTTTAATACACGTCATCACATACAACTGTCATATTACAAGGAGTCAGACACCAGGCAGGCTGTATATAACCACACAGGGCAGCATCGTCATCACCACTTCATGTAATAGCTTACAGTGAGGGAGCTTATAGAGGTGGACGTCTGGTTCCCATCACCAACACTGTGAACAATTCTGACTTGGCAGGTTTCTTTAGAATAGAGAATTTCACACCAAACCACTCTGAAAGACCTTTACAATAATAATATTAATATTAATAATAATACTTAATAAAAATAATAATTATTATATTACTACTACTAATAATAATACTGATAATTCTGTTTTTTATGTGAATAAAATATTTCAGAGGGAAAATATTTTTGTACAATTACAAAAGATTTTTTAAAACTTTGTACACGAGTAAATATCTTAAATAAAAAAAACTAAATCCATGAAAATGAGCTCCGTGAAAAAATTGGCTCCGTGGTGGAAATCCGGCAGAGGGACGTCTCGGAAATGACACTGCCGGAAGGAATTTTTGAATGCGAGAAAGATCAGTTGAACAGAGATCGGTGCTTTCTCTCTCTCTGGGCTGCTGTAGTGAGTCAACTTTACAATCGTTTGAAGGCTGAACAGCTTTACTCGTCGGGTGATTCAGTCTACACACGCTGGACACGGTCTACACATGTACGTATGGTATGATTTAACTGTAGTCCTGACCATGTCAGCGTATCTGTCCATAGTAGTAGGGTAGCTAGCCTAAGCTAACTAATTACCGGCTAGCAGGCAACAACCGCGTCACACAATACTATGAAATCACACTCCAACAGAATGCTGAGTCATAATCAGTAACTTATGTCGTCTTTAATTCCACCGTGCCGAGAGAAAAGAGTGTGTCTCAGACGGTGATCGGTGTAACTGCTCGCTAGCTGTGCTGAGCTCACTTACTGTGCTTGTTAGCGGAGTAGCATCACTCTTTACAGGCTTACCCGGAGCGAACAAGCCGGCTAATAATTCAGTTTCGGTTAAGGTTGCTGCGATCAGGTTCCAGTTGGCCTTGTGTGAGAGGTTTCGTCTTTCGCTTTGTTTTTCTTCAGATCTAAAATGGAGCCACGGTGCCGCAGGTAAAGAGCGGTAACCTAACATTACTCATGGATAACACACTAGAAGACTCGAGGACCGAAGGCAATCCTTTCCGAGGGCTGGACGAGCCTGAAGCTGCTGATTCTCTAAACAATGCCTGCCTGCTGGATGACAGCGACCTGTCGTTTGACGAGCGAAGAGCCTCCTATGATTTTTCTTCTATACTCATTCCTGAAACTCCAAGGTACGACTGAACTGAAAACAACCCGTGTTGCATTAAAATGGTTCAGTGTGTCTGCAAGGAGAGCTTTCCTTGTATCCTCCTGCAGGTTCGCCTATAGTTGATTCTGATTAGTGAGTTGGGTCTCTGTGCTGAAGATCCCTCTGAACTTATAGGGTCAGAAGATTAAAGGAGCAATATGTAAGAATGTTAGATTTAATATTCCAAAACTAACTCCAATGATCAACACAGTGTTGAGAAATGACTGTTTTGGTGGCATGTCAAATACGTCTATGTATTGCAGAGATAACTACTGAAGTTAGCATGCTAACCAGCTAGCCTCAGCCAGTCCTGTAAAAGCCCCTTGTACCTCAGGAGGCGATAGTGAGTGACTGTAGTCTGCCCTTACGAATGATTCACACGTTACCTGTGAGTAGCATGAATGCCACGGCTCTCATGCCCTGGCCTTTTATACATGCAGGGCGAAGCAGTGAGAGAAATATACAGCCGTTCCTTTTTCCAGATGGATAAATAGTCAGATCAGCCGCTCCGCCCAATAAAAATACACTTTGAAAAGAGCACAGTGGGTTTGTTTACTTATGACTGCGTTCTGACATCTGATTGGGCGATGGTTTCAGCCAGGTGGCTGCTATGGTGTTGCTAGGGAGTTGCTATTTCATCCCAGGTGACTGCTATGGTGTTGCTATGGAGTTGCTGGGGTATTCCAGGTGGTTGCTAAGGTGTTGCTTGCCGTTTCCTATGGTATCCCAGGTGGCTGCTATGGCGTCGCTAAGGGGTCGCTATGGTATCCCAGGTGGCTGCTATGGTGTTACTAGGGAGTTGCTATTGTATCCCACAGGGTTGCTAAGGTGTTGCTAGCCATCTGCTGTGGGATCCCAAGTAGTTGCAAAGCTGTTTCTAGGCAGTTGTGGTATCCCAGCTAGTTGCTAAGGTGTTGCTAGGCAGTTGCTGTGGTGTGAGGGTTGAATACTGAGTGGTTGTTGGGGGTTGCTAAATGTTTGCTAGGTGTTGCTCAAAATGAATGGGAGCCTATGGTAGGAACAGAGCATAACAAAATGACACATAGAGGAGTGCGGGTCAATATGGCTGTAGATTAGAGTTTGGGGATCTGCCCTGAGTGAGTGCATGCAGTTTGGTGGCTGTAGGCTAAAGCAAACAGTAGGGTTTGAAGAGGGGTGAACATGAATGAGAATCTAAGGGAGGAAAGAGGGATGGAGAAAAATGACAAACGGATGATTGCAGATGAGACGAACCAACATTGAATTTGTGCTTAGGGGTCTGTTGTTGTTTGTCGGTCAGTGGCATTTGTTGCTGAAGTTGTTTGGAGTCTGAACTCGAATAGTTACGTCATCTTACACATTGCTCCCTCAAGTATCTCATTTACATTTACATTTACGGCATTTAGCAGACGCTCTTATCCAGAGCGACTTACGCCCGTGCTTAGTGTTCTGTCGGATAATGTTTCCCAGCTAGTGTAAGTAGGTTAGGAGTCTAAAACTCACCCTGAGCTCAGACACTGCCTGAACAAGGGCCAGTGCTGCTACCTAGAGAGAATAATACACAGACATATATAGCATAAGTGCACTACCTGGCAACCCAACCCAGTGCTCATACCTAGAGAGAAGAGAGGTTATGGTGAGTAATGATGTTGTGTTTCACTTTTGTATGGCTAATAGACGTTCAATAAATAATCAGGAATGCCAATACAGTGGCATTGGGTGGTGGTGTTTATCTTAATTGAAGAGTTTGTTCATTCACATAGGTAAACAATGTGTCAACGCATGGCAAAAGAATAGTTTTGGATGCTGGAATTAGCTTTTGTTTTTTTCCATAATGTTATGGGGGAAAAAAATCTGCTTCTTCTTTGCAGCCCTCTAGTTTTAAGAAGAAAACGGTATTCCCATGTAACCGATGACCGTGGCGAGGTAAGAGCAGCTTTCTTTTCTAATGTGATCTTCCATACCGGTGTTTTAGCAGGTGAAAGCAGGATTTTTAATATTCCTTTTATCCACAGGCTTTGGTATGTGGTTCAGATACCAGTGGGTCACATAGAGGGGACATGGTGCCAGGGTATCTCCACACAACTCCAAACTCCCAGAGAACACTGAAGCGACGGAGACTCCAGAACACTGGAGCAAGTACTCAGGAATCATGTGGAAGACCAGGAGGAAATGGATTTGTACCCGCGTCATCCCTTTTAGTTTCCGACTGCACTTGGCTAGAGCCACCCTCCACATCTTCCTCGATCTCCACTTCCTCTACAGCTACATCTTCTGCTCGAGCTCCTGAACACTTTATGCCCGGAGCCTCCGCTGGTCAAAATGGCTTGACTGAGACGTCTCCACCTGGCAAAACCTCTGGGCACAAAAGGCTTAGAGTAAGCAGCAAGGAACAGAAAGAACGCAGGCCTAGAAAGAAAGCCACTAGGATTAGTCCAGGGTCCTCTGGCTGTACATCATCAGCGCCTTTGCAGAGAGAAGAGGCAGGCGCGGGAGCTGCAGGTGTGAACTCTCATTTGTGTCTAACGTGGATGTTCATGGTGATGGTTTCACCTTTTGAAAGATTGGATCTGTTGTGTGTTATTAACAGATGCTTTCTTGTGCATGTTATGCTCAGATAATGGGAGGAGAAACAGGACTGCCAATCCTCCAGCTTGTCAAATACAGGAAGAGATTATCATCATAGATGAGGATGAGGAGGATGATGTGGTTGTTGAGGCCATGGTTCGCTCCATTCAGATGGCTGAAGATGAGGCATTTGCCAGAAGTCTTCAGGTAGGACTGGTTAGCTTGACACTGTCTATTAGTCATTAACATTCTGAAGAATTGGGCTTCCGAGGCATCGGCATCAGTAGAAGTAGACTTGGGAAGCTTTAACAGTACACTAAGCTTTGAGGATGCGTTCTAGCAAGGAACTACACCTTAGTTCTGTTCTCTTCATTAGCTTGAAATATCAGGTATTTCTAGAGCTGAATCAGACAGATTGCTAGTAAAGGTACTGCAGATGTTAGAAATGGCAGGTGCTGATGTTGGAAAGGCATGCAGCGTCATTGTTAATGTTATTCCCATTTCATGTAGCATCTCTCATGTGCCGCTTGTTTTGTTCTGCAGGAGCAGTTTGACCGAGAAGAACAGCTGCATCAGGAGGAAAGGAGATCACAGATGCCTTCCACCAGCAGACACAGCCATAACCACTCGGTCAGTTGTATTAAATGCATCCAGTAAGTCCTGGGTTTTACCTGGAGCATAGTAACACTGCATGTGTAATGTTTCTATGTCTCTATTCGTTTTGTTTACAATTCATTAGGAAGTGATTTGACATCTCATGGAAAAGATGATTTTTATGTTTTTGTTTGATTCAGAATTGGTTTCAAAGTATACTGTGTACACTAATAACTCTTTATATAATACAAGCCATAAAAACAGTTCCGTTATTTTTTAAACAGTTGAACCTTTTGCCAAAAAGAGCACATACTTTATTGAATGTTATTATGATCTGTTGGTTCTAACTCCAGTCCCCTCCCTGAGCTGCACATTTTCAGGTATTCCCTGCCTGATCTAGCTCACTAGGTCACTATTAAGTCCTTCTTAATCTGAGTCAGTTGTTTTGAGACAAAAAGTAAATGAAATCGTGCGGTTTCTGAGAACAACATTCCAATTACAATCTGTTACAGATTACTAAAAGCAATTATTTGGTCTTTCCTCATTCCCCTTCAGGTTGAGTCCCATATAGGTTTGGGCTGGATCTCTCCCTGGGCATCCATGGTTAACTCGCCACCGTTCAGAAGCCTGGGTTTTGCAGAGCTGCAGCAGGCCATGTTTCACGGGCAGACAGGTATGCCGCTGTGTTCCACATAAGCAGGGAACGGGTTTATTGAGGACATTAGGTGATTTTTTTTAAGTAAGATTAGCAATGCATGTTCTAAACCCTGGAAGATGTCTTTGCTGATCTTGTGTTGTTTTGACTGGTCAGGTGAGCAAGCGAGACGGCCTCAGGGGCAGCGTCGTCGCAACACTCGCCAAAGACAGGCTTCCCACGTACATCTGGACCTGCTTGATGACAGCCAGGGGAACAACTACGAGGTGTTAACCTTTAATGACCAAAACACTGGTGCTAAATGGAGTATGTATGATGGACCTCCTGTGGCTGTCAGCACCTTTCCTCTTGCTTATGTTTCTTCTGTGGTTTCGTATGTAGGCTCTCCTGGCCTTTGAGGAGATCCAGGGAGCTGCAGTGGCCAAGAACACTCTTAGTAAAGGGGACATAGAGAGACTCCCTACAAAAGCCTACGACCCTGCACATAATGCGGGGAAAACGGAGTAAGTCTTCAGAGCATCATTTCTCCTTTCCCATGAGCTCTAACTTATATAGATAGAATATTTCATCCCTCTCTCTCCTTCGTTCTGTACAGGTGTCAGATCTGTTTCTGTGACTACGCAGAAGGGGAGAAGCTGAGAATGCTACCGTGTCTCCATGACTACCATGTGAAGTGCATAGACCGTTGGTTAAAAGTGAGTCATCGTAACGTCACAACTTGAGTGTTTTCTCAAATGCATTACTGCTGTTTATTAATCTCTGTGTTCATTTTTTATTCTGTTTAATTCTCAGGAGAACGCCACCTGTCCTATTTGCAGGGCAGATGTGTCAGAGTGTGGTGGCTTCTCTTGACCATTTCACTCAGGTCCGACTCTCTACCTCACAGCATAGGTCAGATTTATTGTAACCCCCTCCCCACTCCCCTTTTTAAAAATGTCTTACTTAATCCAAAGGACGGAACAGCGCACAATTATTCCCACAACGTTCCAGAAATGTTCAACCCTGCATTCTCAACATTCCTTCCAGTTCAGTGGCAGAGTTTATGTACTACTGTCTTGTTTTTATAATAAATTCATGTTTTAGAGCAGTCTGGAAATTGTGATTCATTTGTGCGATAGTTATCATATGTCTGAAGTCAGAAAGTGAAATATGATAACTAGCCCAAATCGGATTTTTGGTATATCCAGCAATTCCACATGGATTTTTTTGGACAGGTAAGTCAGAGTCTGGATGCTTTGGCCATTCATTTCAAAGGGTCTCAAATCCAGAGTCAAGAGAACTGCTGGCGGACACCTATATCACTACCACAGCACCCCATGCACTGATGTCTGGACACACAAATCCGTTCTGATCACTTGCAAATAACGGCGCGGGCAGCCGTCCCAAAAGATCTGACTCGAGAAACAAATCTGATTTGCCTGCAGTGTGAATATGGCTGAAATGGACTCGAGTTTATGGTCACGTATGGCAGCCATTAGTACTAAATATGAGAAATCTACCATTTACTGTTAGTTACTGGAAACAGACATACTTCCAGCATCAACAGGAACTGTGTCATAAATAAGTATATTTATTTGAGAAGTACATATTAAGTATAATTATCCTATAATTAAAAATGCAATTACATCTACATTACATACAGGTAGTCAAGGAGAACAGACATGTTCTGAGCATTAAGAAGCACTTAGTTCTTGGTTTAGCTTACACGTGCATGCTACATGTGAATGAGAAGATTGAAAAGATTTCAAGTATTAAGTCAGGGGGTCCCAATTCTGGTTCTGGGGACCCCCATGTTATGTGTATTTTGTGCTTTTTCCTTGTCATCTATCACACCTGATTCAACGCCTTAACTTTTTAAGACTCTCCTCCTGTGCTGGATCAGGTATGAGGTACAGGAGTCCCTGCTAGAAAAAATACAGAGTAGACCAGCATGGCCGATCACCAGCAAAACCAGCATGCAGCTGCTTTTAGATTTTTAGTTTTCCATATATTTGAGTTGTCCCTTATCTGGTATATTGTCCGGTATAAAGTTGTCCTTTATACCGTTTGTGTGAACGTTTAATGGCAAATGGACCGATCAAAATGCTCCAAATGTTCTGAATCAAACCCTCTTTTTCTATCATTTTGCACTGAGAATAAACAATGTTCTCTCTCATGTGAAGTTACTGTTTTGGAGAGACTTGTTTTTTTTTTTTTTTGACAGCAGCAATACATTGTGTTTTGAATGCTGGTCGGTCAGCAGCAGTGGAAGTTGAAGGGGAATTCCACCAACCTTTTCAACAATTCTGAAAAACTCCAAGTAAACAGATTCCAAGTGGTTTGATGTGACGTGACACGCTTTAGAGGAACTTAGAGCCTCAAGATGTTTTTACAGTGGTGGTGATGGAACCCAGGGGTCACAATATCTACAACACAAATATAACCACTTTATTAACTATCCAAAACTGCCTGTGACCCTATACGTAATTTTAGCATGTAATGGGAATGAAAGTTTCCCGCAGGGACTATTTTGCCTGACCATGTATCCCTCCACCAGGAATGGATTACAGTACATTGTCGGCCAAAACTTCATCTCAAAACAAGACCTCAGGCAATGTATATCCAACCACATCATGCAACAACTTTCAATGACGGAGCTTTTAGAGATGGACGCCTGGTTCCCATCACCATCACTGTGAACAATTCTGACTTGATGTTCAGAGTATTTCACATCCAACCACATCACAAATCTCAAGCATTTAATCACATAGAATTCCTAAAACTTCGGTGGAGCTCCCCTTCCTAGGTGCTGGTAAACCATCATGCTGGTCTGTGCTGCTGTTATTCTTGCCAGCAGGTACTGGTGTTCTCTAGGGCTGACTCTGCGGAACCACTAGGGTGCCCCATGAGTTACTCGGTGTCGTAGTAGCGCTTCTTCATGGCTCTGTACTTCCTCAGGTAGTATAAAGCCTCCAGCTCCTTCACCACGTACTCTCCACGGTTGATGAGCTCTCTGATTTCCTCGGGGTCTTTTACGTCCCTGTTCTTGGCGAAGGCAGCCCTCAGGCGGTCTCTGAAATAGTCAGCTCCTTTCGGGTACTCCCGGCCTAGAAACAGGAGCTGTGAGCGGAGATTAGAAGAGAATAGTGTCTGATAGTGACTCTCACTTTTACGCAGTGTTTACACCGCCAGCAGCTGCAGACTCACCGTCTTATACAAGCGCACTACCTCGGTCCTCAGTGGGTTGGCCATTTCCTAGTGCGGGGGTCTTGACAACGAAGTGGCTTTAATGGCAAATAAGATGTACAGTGTTTGTTTTCACGTCGGTTGGTTTCTTTCTTATTCGCCAGGTGCTTGTTCGAATTTCCCCGTTCCGCCTTAAATGGTGCCTGAGACGCCAGAACGTGGCTGCTGCACCATTTAAGGTGGAACTGAGAAACTTTAACAAGCAGCTGGCGAATAGGCAAGCAACTGGTTTGGTGGCTTAATATTGAGCAGAAACCGTGCAAACTTGCTTTAAACCGAGAAACTGCACGACAAATAACATTACAAATCCACATAACTGTTCACGTACTTACCAAAGCACTGCTCACTCAGTCATGTTGCTCTTTGGAAGCAATGAAAACAGCGTCAGGAAAAACGACTCGACAGAATAAAAGTCTCTTCCACAGTCTCTACTAATTTAGTGATCCTAGGGTCCTAGGCAAGGAAATTCACAAAATCTAAATTCATAAATTCTTCCCTAAACATAATCTTATTTTGACGTTATGCTTTTATTGTTTACCCTGCTTTAGCTGCAGCACTGATTTAGGGAGCCAACATGGGACCAAAACCACCCTCAAAATATTCATAATTTTGTTGTATTAATACTTTAATATTAGCATATAGTATGTGTACAACCAGTGACTCTACATGTGTCTTTGTGAGTTTATATATGTAACATTGATAATGGTAAAATAATGGAAAATCTGAGGGAAAGAAAAGTTTTTGGGGGCTAATTTGTGTTATGATGCTCTGCATGTGCCCCTGCATCCTGAATGGATTGAAATAAATGGACAATGTTAGCTGTACCTATCATAAACCAATGTGTCATACATCAGGCTGAGCATTCACAACCATTTCATGGTTTCTAGATGTGGTTGTCTTGTCCCCTTCACTCATATATACACTCATCATTAAAAGAGTTATACTAGCACCCAGAAGGAATCGGTTTGACATTGTGAGACATGAGAATGATTTAAGTTTCATGCCCGGCCATGCATGTGACAGAAGCAAGGACAGGCCTTATCTCCGTACCTGACTGACCCAACAGCCACGATTGCGGACATTACATGCACGCAGACCGTTATGAGTGTAATCGTTAAAAGAATAAACGGGAAGAAATGTGTTTTCCTTATGGTCTGCTGAGCCTGTGCAGCACTACGTTCACACTGAAAAACAAAAGGTAGCTTTGGGAGTGAAGTGAAAACTTTAACACTGATCATTAACATCCCCTCTCAACTGCCAGAAATTCACACTAAACAGAATTATATAGATTATACAGATTATATAGTACCAGTCAATAATTTAGACATGGTTACTCATCAAAGGTTTTCCTTATGTTTATCTTAATGCTTTACTTTAGAATAAAAGTGAAGATATCAAACTATAAAATAGCACTCATGGAATTATACAGTCCACCTTAAAAAGTCCAAAATGAAACTTTACAGGAGGATAAAACCGATTTCTTAACTTGAAATGGAGGCTGATATAGCCAAAAAAAAACAAAAAAAAAAAATACAGCTTTTAAACTGTGCAAACAAAATTGCACAGAAAATATATATTAGATGTAGTGATATGGCATTACATCAAAAGTATATATGCTATATCAGGATATTTTTTTTCCTGACATCTCATCTCATGGAACTGTTAAAATAGACCCAGGATACCTTTGTAAAGCTTTACATTACGGCATAGTGTAACTTGCCCAGTCTTCCCCAGCCTGGTGGACAGAGTTAATTACTCATTACTCAATTACTCATTTCTCTCACACTAATAAACTGGAAAAGAGTATTTCCAGAACAACCGGTAACACAAATATTTAGTTATCACTGAAGCTAGCATCAGAGTTAGCAGCCGGCCAACTTGGAACACCCTTAAAACACCAGGGGACATTTTGTACACAGTTGGTGACTTTCTGTAAAAGATGATTAAAAGCAGTCTAAGCAGAGTAGTTAGTTTATTTGTTTACTTAACAACCATTTCTTTTTCATATGAAACAGGCTGGTGTTCAGATCATCATGTGTACTTCATGTGTGTGTCTGCATTTCACCCATAGATATATCTACAATGATTTTTGGCCAAGGGCTTACAAATGAATAAACTACAAATATATAAACACACTCACACTGTGAAATCAAGGAGGAAAACCCCCATTTCAAATGTTGCCACCACACAACATTCACACCTCAATGTCGACGGTTTACTATAAATTGTCTATTGTAAAAGTATGCAAAAATGCAAAGTATGGCAAGAAAAGCTCAAGCGTATTCTCGGTTTCGGAAGGCACAGTCATGGATTAAAAAAGACCTTCTGTAGCCCAATAAAATGTGCAGTTGTTTGACGTACAAAAAGGGATATGCGCCCTGGACCTGAGGGAATGAGTGCATACTTCAGACATCAGCGGCGAAGTATGACGTTCTCCTTTTACCTCCCTGCCCAGGCCAGTGCTGTAGTGCCACCACAGGCTTCGGGCCTAACCCTTGCACCGAGCTCTGTGTGATGTTTATTCTACCGCGTCTAAAGGGTAGCAAAGTGCTTCTTAGTAATTTGCTCGGAGTCGTCTGTTTTCCTCCTTCAGCTTCTCAATCTCCTCCACGAGAGAGTCATTCACGGAGTATTTCTCAATGAGCCCATGGATTTCATTCTGCAACAGCAAAACACTGATTTAGAAGGCTATGCAAAACAAAGCTATACTGTGTTACAGCGAGTTTAAGTTTATGAAGGAACCTCCCAACTTCAAACAGAAAGGAGATGCAGGTAATACCTACCAACTGAATGTAGAACTGCCTCACCATTTCCACTTGGAGATTTATAATGTCTCTATGGCATGTATCCCTGGAAGAGATCACAGAAGGGAACAACTAAACATCCAAGTAAAAGCACAGTCAAAGATTGTGTACAGTGGACACTTACTCATGTTTCAAGTTGAATGGACATACAAAGAAGTTAATAAAAGTCACCTGAAGTCTTCTAATGCTTCATGGATCATGTTGCGTATAAAATTCATCTGGACTGAGGTGAGTGGTGCTCCACTACTTCCAGCACCAGATGCAGCTGCTGCTTCTTTGGGTTACAAATGGACAAAAAAAGAGTCATATTTCACACAAAGTCACTCACATTTGATTAAATACCTCCAGAGCCTCCCTTCACATACCTGGTGCTGGTACGGGCTGGCTGCTACTACCTGGTGAGTCATAGGTGAGCTGGGTCGGCACTTCTCTCCTCTGACTGTGCTCGGGGGTGTTGAATGGAGGCACTGATTGAACGCGTGTACTCTGAGATGCAGGGGGTGTGGTCATAATGTCCTGCCGGGGACCATTATTTTTCTCCACCTGTGCATCATTCAAAAAGTAGGCCTCAGTTTTGGAACTAGCCAAAAACTTTTCTGCTTACTAGTTACTCTATAGCCAGAGAAATCAGCAAAGCTCTTTTTCTTAACTGGATTCCTCTAACACATCACTCACCATTACATTGTTCTGTGTGTCTGTATGTGCTGACGCTGTTGTCACCGGCTCCTCCTCTTTGATTGCAGGAGGCGTCTGGACAGCCGAAAGTGGACTGTAGCAGCGACTACCAGGTGTACCCAGCGGATTCTTGCGTTGAGCTGAGCCATGGTACTGAGGCAAAAAATCTAACTCTGGAAACATACATAAATACAGAAATATTTGAATAAAGGCTTTTAGAAATACAGTTCCCATTCAGAGATTGCCCATTTATCATAATATGTTGTAACAGAGGTTGGAACTGTTGTAATTGCTCAGACAGATATTAAAACATCACCTTTCTTCCCACTTGAAGCATCACTGAATCTATGACCTTTGTAATCTGGAACATGAAAAACGAGAAAATTAATCAGAACACAGTAATGGAAGAAAGCAGCACAGAATTTGATAGTGCCCCTTAATAATGTGCTCATATTTAAGGTGGTATATAGTCACTGTAAGGACAAAACATTGCATCTCCATTTATGTTTTTTTTTTCCCCTACAGATTTTGTTTGTACAAAGTGCCAGTCGCCCTTTACGTTCAGTTAAAATTCATGAACCAATGAAAACAGTCCAATTACTTGGAGGAAAAAAATCCCTTTCAAAGTTAATACGGCTTTTTCTTTCTATTGTAAGATTAAAACCTTGTTTCCCAAAAATTGTTACCCCAACAGCAACAAACAACAGGGGATGGAACTGTTACAACAGACAGCAAATAACCACAAATGAAGATAACAAGAAGAATTCTCTCACCATCTCGAACAGGAGAGAAAATGTCCAGGCTGTTCCGGCCCACCTTGAACTTGTCTGAACTGAGTTGGCCTTCAGCTTCTCGAAAGAACACATCAGCACTGCTAGTGCCTCCTAGTGGCAACACATAACACCACCAGTACAGTTTAATCATAAGCAACTGTAACATGCATTGATTACTTTCACTGCACATTCACAATGCTGTACTGTGTACAGGCACCACAAATATCATTAATGTAAGATACAAACCGTTTCTTGATGTTGGAGTATCACTGCTGAAACCATGTGTTTTGAAACCTGGATGGAAAGGAATTGCACAGGGAAAGGGATGCATCAAAAACAAAACTACTAATCGTAAAAGGCAGACAGACTGGCAAAACATTCAGATGATCAACTCCAAACTACATACTACAGGGGACACAGAGAAAGCAAATACCGTCAGCAACAGGTGAAAAAATGTCCAGACTCAGGCTGTTTCGGCCCACGCTACTGAACTTGTCCAGGCTGTGCTGACCCTCAGCCTCCCTGGATGGCATGTCACTACCTCCACCACTTCCTACAGAGCAAACACAGATTTAAGGACAAGACTACACACACAGTAACAGTAGTATAGGATTTTAGCCACACAATGTATAACACTCACCTGTGTTCTGAGCCTGTCCGTCCGCTCTGTCTCCTGGCTGGTGTTCGGGGGCAGGGAAGCCAGAGGGGACTGTGGAAGTGGGTGTCAAAGGACCGCTCTGCTGATTTTGACCCAGCTTCACAGAGATTCTCTTGTTAGACTGCGACAAAGAAGTCTTGCTAGATGCTGATTTACTGGTCTGAAGAAAAAAAAAAAAAAGGTTGGGTGTGAACTTGAAGCACAAACATTATGTGAACAGGGTCACAATAAATGTCTGGCTTTCCAAATAGCTGCAACTAACTACAAAGCACACAGTACACACAGTGCCATACCTTTAGCCTGGTGTTGGAGTGCTGGAAGCGGATGCAAGTGACTGATGTCTTGTGAGCTGTGGTGGTTTTAACAGGTGCACTCAAATTACGCAGGTCATAGAGGTAGATCCTACCCTGAGTGGAGCCCACTACCAACCCCGCACCATCTGGAGTAAAGTCTACTGCAGTGAGTGGGGACTCGATCTGCTTACTACGGAAAATACTATGGGAATTGCAGAAAGACCAGCAATCAAAATGTGATCTCAATCAGCTCTGAAATCAAAATAACGTCATCGTGTTAGTCACTGTGTTAATACAACCTGAATGTGAATGCTTCTTACATTTTGCTGGAAGTGTCATAGCAGACGATCTTCTTATCCAGCCCCACTGTGATGAAGAGCAAGTCATTAGCTGGGGAGAAGGCCAGTCCTGATGCAGGAGCTTTGTGTGCACCTTCAAAAGTGTGCACCTCCTTTTGCGTGTTCGCATCCCACAGCACCACAGAACCACTGTCTGACACACTTCCCAACAAAGACCGCTTTATCAGCGAGTACCTCAGGTCATGGACAGGCTACAAAAAGAGAAGACTGATTCACTCCCAACTGTCGACAGTGACAATCAAGAAGGGTCACACGTGACATAGATATGCTCACATATATAGACTTACCTCATTGGGGCCATGGCCAAATGGTTTGCTGGAGAGATTGGTGGTGATGCTGTGGAGGATGATATCTCCGCTGGTGGAACCTGAAGCGATGTAGCTATCGCCCCCATTGAAAGACACGCATGTCACTTCCTCCTTATGGTCCTGACCAGAAAAAGAATACATTTATAAAGATGGGTTTTATCAGTTCTTGTGTTTTTTTAAGGGTTCTGTAACTGAAATACTGCACTTTAATTAAAAGGCCTATATTAATATTCCCATTACTAAACTGTAATGTGTAAATGGCTGACTCAAAGACTTAAAAGGCATAATGTGCTTTGACATTTCAAGTACCTTGAGGCTACGATGTAATCTCTTTGTCTTCAGGTCCCAGATGTTAACAGTGTTATCCAGTCCTCCGCTGACTAGAAACTGTGATGTTGAGTTTAGTGCCACCCGCGTTTGTTTTTTCTAGAAAAAAACCCCAAATACAGCACAGATGAGAATCCTGGACTATAAAAACAGGCACTAGGAATGAATGACCATTACCAACGTGCAGCGTGCCTACTAACCCCTTCAGCGAGCTCCATCACTGGCACTGGTGAAGACTTCAAGCTAGTCACAACCAGCTTGTCTCCTATACTGCTGGCACTGACAACATACTGATCTGACCACTGTTAAGGCCCAACACAAAATACAGTAGATATTGCTCACATGCATCACACACTGACGTTTAGTACATGTCTGACATACAGCTCTGGAAATAAATAAGAGACCACTCCAGTTTCTTCTTAAATCAGCATCTCCACATGTACAGCAGGTTCTTAGTGAGGAACAGAAGGTTGGGTTCTAGCTTTACTGGCAGATACAGTGAGCGTCTGGTTCATAAGAACAAGGTCAAGCAGCAAACACACAGGACAACACAGC
>CM067485.1:6708979-6720863 GCA_034552555.1 Semaprochilodus insignis
TGGGGTGAAATGCATGGCTCAAAAAACAGGCTTCTGGAGGTGTCATTAGTCATTTTCTACATATATACAGTATTTGATCTGGAATTTGGGAGACATGTTTCCCGTAGTGTATAGAATAACAAAACTGCTCATTTTGGTCAAATACAAACCCATAAACTGTAAAACTAAAGAAACTGATCATTTTGAGGTGGTCTCTTAATTTTTTCCAGAGCTGTATATATGATGTATAAGTTGTTCATCATCATGTCCAGGTATAAATCTGCTAGATTTGAAGCCTCAGTAAAGTGCAGACTGATGTGGATGTGGGCTGGATCACCCATGGAAATCATCATGATGGTGATTCAGGTCAGAGGTGTAGTGACCAGCCCATTGACCAATACACCAGTAGTTCTGGCTGTTCTGAAGCTGTCTCGGAACTGACAGGTTCGGCACTTTATGTCTTTGTGCCTCCTGCTGCTCAGCAGCTGTGAGAACAGACAGAGGCTTGAGTGGGTGGAGTCATTTAGAGTCCTCCTGATATTCCTCAGGCACTGGCCGGTGTATAAATCCTGGAGGTCTGAATGTACTGGACTGTCTGCACCACCTTCTGCAGAGCTTTCTGCATGATGGCAGTGCAGTTCCCATACCAGGTGGTAATGGAGCCATTAAAATGCTCTCCACAGTACCTGTGTAAAATGTTCTGAGGATGTGGGGTTTATGCCAAACCTCCTCAGCCTTCTGAGGGACGTGAAGATGAACAGGACTTGTCAGGGAATGTGTCTTGTCAGGAAATGTTTAGAGAACAAAAATTCAATCACTGTGGTCATTGGACACCAGGTAGGAAGCAATAGGAGCACTGATCGTGAAAAAGCTGAATAGTATATATAGCAGGATTGAAAGGTAATTATCAAGTAGGTAGTTTAGATTAAGTTGAAGTGGTCTTCCCCATTTGAGGGAACAGAGAGGATAAACACAGTAGGTAAATGTTGGTGCATGACTTCTTTTAGACTGTTAGTGTATGCAGTGTATGAGGCGTCACATTTTCAGCATCTCAAAGGAAAACCTTTCACGGTGGCACGCACCTTCAAACAAACACATATCCCTGAAATTAAAGTCAGTATTGAAGGATACTGCTGCTGCTCCAGCACACTTGCGCTAGAGGGTGAGTGGCACTGTGAGGATTGAACTGCTCCACCACAGTCATGGAGGCCGAGTCCCAGATCTTCAGGCAGTCGCCTGATGAAACCAACCGGGTCACCTCCTCCATAGTAAAACTGGCCAAAACTAAATAAATAAAAACAGGAGACAGATGTCAGATGCAAGGCTGACACAAAGATCCAAGCTCAGATTACTTTTTGATAAATGAAGGGCTCCCACAGAGTGATTAAGAATGAGTCAGGTGTAACTTAACCTACTCATGGCCAGCAACAAGTTCTAGCATGCAACCGGGTGTCTTTAATGCAAAAACAAATTCTGTATGTTTACACATTAGACCAGAGGTGCACAGCTCTGGTCCTGGAGGGCCAGTGTCCAGCACAGTGTGGCAGTTTCCCTACTTAAACACCCCCACTAAACCTGGCAATTAACAGCTGTGGTTGTGTATATAACAGCTCAGGTGTGTTTAAGCAGGTAAAATCACCAAACTGTGCAGACATAGGCCCACCAGGACTTGAGAAGCATCTAGTGCTGGTCATCTACTACCTTGCAGAACTTAGTTCCAACCCTAATCTAATGCATCTAAACCAGTTTATGAAGAACTTCAGGGGCATCTAATCATTAGAGAGCCAGGAGTGTTAGACAGAGCACTCCCCGGTCTTAGACGAACAGCTAACAAGACCCATTTGGATTGTTTTGATTAGATATCATTTTCTTTAATTCATTCCTTTTCAGATTTGGATTTGATTCGGTGTTTGGTTAAACTCAGGAACTTAATTCCATGTTTCCAAAAGCCTGCATTTCATGTAAGATACTGAGTGATAAAACACTTTTCAGGCTCATGGTTTGATCGATTTGAAAATGTCCTTCATATCTGCGCACTTAAAATCAGACAACACAAACCAAAGGAAATGACAATTTCAGATTCAGACACGACTGTTAAATGACTTCAGACAACTCACACAGAACTGAAACTTATTACTGGTAGAGCAGGATTCTCATTAGATTAACCTTCGCTGGTGAACACCAAAAGATGTTGTCCTGACAGCCTGCAACATTAACCTAAATGGCTAAATTGCTATTTCAACAGCAAGAAGCTGGCTAACGTAGCAAGCTAACTCTTAGCCAACGTTATAAACATAGTTTTTCCGTACTGTACAAAAGAGACATAATGCTACACATGTTTACTGAAGTGAGTGTAAACATGTATGTACAGACAACAGGACTCTATATGTCCGTATACACACTTTTGAGACTTATCCGTTAGCCGAATTAACCAGACCAGCTATGACTGTTATGCTAGCAAGTACAACTTGACATCTCTAAACTGAGTTTGTGTTTCTGACGTTCAGCGAGTTACTTACCGCGAGTTTAGTGATAAAACCTTTCTCGGCGTGACGAAACAAGCTGTGTTTTGTTAGTGAAGCACACACGGGTATTTAATATTCTCACTTTTTCCGCTAAACTTTCGGAATATCACAAAACAGTTTGAAAGTCTGCGGACTGAGGAGGGAACCGCCACTACGGCGCACCAGCAGGGTCAAACCGCCAACAGAGCGAAACGCCTTTCTCACACTTTAATCCCCCACCTTCCTCTCCAAAGCTTCCTTTCATACATCAGACAGCAAATACTGACTCACAGTGATTCCCAGCATGGATATAATAATAACGATAATGTCATGTTTTTGTATATCCAGTGTATTTGCATATATTTGCATATGTAGTAATATGGATATGAATTTGAACGTGTAAATTGTACATTCAGTTATAGTACAGTAAAATACTTAAAGTTCCAACAAATGTGACTAAAAATTATTCTTAAAGGAGAATTCCACCAATGAAAAAAAATCTGCATAAAAGCAATTGTGGAATTACGATGAAATAACAAAGTAAACGAAAGCCGCCCAGGCCCAACCGAGTCACCCTAATTTAACAAATTAAAAAACAGTTATTATACTACATATAATACATGGAAGTGGTTTACTAAAAAAGTGTAATTTATAATGTTATCAAATATGGACATATTGGCTATTTTGGGTGCATCACCTGGCCCTTGGTGCACTTTGCCCATAAGACGCAAGACTTTAGGCACCCCTGATGTGAACAAAGCCATTCAGAGCGATTTGATGTGATATGCTCTTTTCTAGAGAAACTTACAGAAAGTTCTCACCCACTCACTCACTCACTCATCTTCCAAACCACTTTATTCTTCTAGTTCATGGGGGACGCTGGAGCCTATCCCAGCGCTCATTGGGTGGAAGACAGTCCATTGCAGACTTACAGAAAGTTATTAAATGAAACGGTTATGAATATGCTGCATGGAGCCTGAGACATTGTTAGTAATAATAATAATAAAAATAATAATTTAATAATTTACTAGCAGTAAGACACTGCTAGTAAATATAATGGTAAATGAAACAGCTGTATCTGTGCTGCACAAATCAAGAATCTTGGGTTCTATGATGACCACTGTAAAGATATTGCATAATAATAATAATAATAATAATAACAACAAGCTCTTTCAGTTATTATGCTTCTAAACCGTCTAAAATTATTTTCAAAAACATTTAAAAATGTATCTCTAACTTGGCAATTAATTAAAACTCTACATTGTTGTGGTACTTATAAAGTTCTTTGGCTTATTAAAACAATATATTATTTCTGCTATTACTGTCTTTATACTGTTTTTTAAAGCACTGCCATATTTCATGCTACTGGTATGATAATTACTCTATACATAAAGATTATTATTATTATTATTATTATTATTATTATATAGAATTCACCTTTTCACACCAAATCACTCTGGATGGCCTTGTTTATATCTCAGACAAGTTGTGCAGAAACGTTTAAAAACCAGTGGAATTCCCCTTTAACCATCAACCACCAGTCAGCTTTTATTACTGCAGATCTACGATGGTTTCTCCAGAGTACAACATTAAGATCAAACAGAAGAGATCAAGGCAGGACTCAGTGACTTGCATAGTGGAAAAAAATGCTCAAGAAGAAAACGAAGTACATTCTTTAAAAAGGTGCTGATCAGTGAAGTACGTAGCTGGGGCTGGACACCAGGGACTTCACAGAGAGTTTGTTGTATGTCTCAGTGCACCGCTGAGCTGCTGTCATTGCGGTAGGGGTATAAGGACTTCGACATAGTTGATGGGGAAAAAGCCTGACTCCCCGCTGAGCAGGCCTTCATACCAGTTTTCATCGACCTGGTTAGTGAGAATAATGATGTCTCCCTCCTTAAAGCCGAGCTCTCCTTGATTCTCTGGGTTAAAGCTGAAAAGTGCACGGCAGCAAGGCTGGTCCAGAGGGGAGTAACAGTCATCTGTAAAGAGAACATATCTTCATATGGACCCACAATGATGTGTAACAGTATTCACACTCATGTGCATTAACTTTTTTAATTCATTTCAAATAATATTAAATCTTGCCATACAAACTACTTCCTGTGTGTTACTAGTAAACTGATTCTAAAAGTACATAAGAAATCACAGCTCCAACAAGTGTAAGATGCCACACCATTATGAGAAATTTAAGTTTTGACAATAATAAGTTGACCGTTAGCTGTTTACTCACGTTTGTAAGCTGGAGGTTCTGCTGTTCGGGGTATGAGGGGCGGTGTGTTGACTGCGTGGGACACAGGAGTGACATCTAACGGGAATGAATAAACAATATGGAACTGAAGTTAAATTGGATTTAAAATTGATCTTATAGTTTACCTGCTCATTGTCTGCACAATTCATCATATCACTATTTAAAAGACAGCATTCTTGTTTTACATTACATTTACATTTAGGCATTTAGCTGACGCTCTTATCCAGAGCGACTTACAAGGTTATTCGTATTACAGGTAGGTCAGTGCAGTGTTAGGAGTCTTGCCCAAGGACTCTTATTGGTGTAGCTCAGCATTTGCTACCTAGACTGGGATTCGAACCCCCGTCTCCCACATGGGGTGGTAGCTCCCTGGTGGGTAGTGGTGTTTGATCTTCCATCAAAACAATAATCGCTTTTGCCCACCTCTAAAACAAACATTGATTGTAGTATTTTCCCATTCATGTTGAATTTAGTTCTTTAGACTTACACTGCCATTCAAAGGCTTGTCCTATTAATTGTAGAGTGAAATACTACAAGCTAGACACACAATGTTTTATTTAGTATTTCAAATGTTTTGGGAATACCAATCAGTGAAATTCTAAATAATATTCTGTAATTCTATTTTTACAGTAATTCCTCAAGCTTCTGTCTTGAGATTTGAGCTCCACTTTATTTTAATATGTGAGGTGTTTTAAGGATCATTTTATTACAGTTTCATCCTCAATGTTATACAGTGTTATATCAGGAGAAGTATGAAGTTCCTTGCAGCATTCCTTTATTTTTAGAGCTTCCTATTAATTATCTGAAACGTAGCTGTAGAGTCAAGGAATAGTAGCAAGTATAATTATTTTATTCATGTATCTGCGAATAAACTGGTTTTATATTAACGAAAACAGGGATTCCAAACTTTAGAATTGTAGTATACATAGCAGGCGTGTCCAAACCTTTTTTGTCTTGAGGGTCAAAGTGCAATGGTTGTGGTGGGCAGAAAGCCAAAACAGATAAAAGTTATGTTTTACTATTTACTTTATGTTTTTAATTCATAACTTTTGCTAAATTACCTTCAAATGACTATTTTAATAGTAAAATAAGAATGTAATCAGTTATATGCAGTACAAATATATCTTTGTTGACCAGAGAAAAACAGGAAATCTCCAAAAGGGAAACTTTACAATAAGGGGCAAAAATGTTTTTACTTTAAATGTAAGCTAATGTAAAGAGTTTTTATTTGAAGCAATCTTGGAGCATTTCTATGGATCCAATCCTCATGAATTCTTCACACATGTAAGGGATGCTGATGATGCAGAAAACTAAAAATCACCAAAAACTTGATGACCCATGATGTCCCCATGGGGCCACACTTTGGGCAGTCCTGGTATAGAGCTATAGATTAAAACGAGTCTAGTGTTTATAGTTAAAACAGAATTAAAAATACTTACTTTTCTCACTTAAAGCATCAGTCATCTCAGTATCTGCAAAAAAACAATAACGTAGATAATAATGTAGAAATATGAGCCAGTGGATTAACGAGAACTACAAAATCAATATTATTAGAGCACTATATTATAGCCCTAAATATTGCCATACCTGAAGATCGTGCCGAAGAGCAGGTGGAAAATCCATAAATGTCTGTGTAACCCATTGTACTTTCGATGGATTTTGACTGGAACTCCTTCTTTGGTTTGTTGCTGGCATCAGTTATCCTGGATAAAGAACAGGCGACACATTCACGACCTACATACCACTGTCAGAGTAAGACCGGTGTGTTATGATAAAGGAGGCTCATCTGACCTGTTCTGCAAACTGCTTCTGAGGTTCTCCAAAATGAGGCTTGTTTGCCGATGGTAGTCTAGCGCTGCTTCAACGAGGCCTAATAACTGTTGCACCTGTTCCACCTAAATCATCAACATTACAGGTTTGACTCCAGTTTTAAAGGAAAACACTTGAGAAATGTTAAGCAGTGCCATACAGAAGGAAAAGCTTCTACGGCCTCACATCGTTTTGTAGAAGGTTAAACATGCTTCTCTCTGCCAGCTCTTTAGATTCCGCAAACTTCTCCAGCGCCTGTTTAATCTCATAGTCTGCAATCTTCCCTTTGCGCCTTTTCTTGTAGTCAAAATCTAAACGGCGTCCCTCAAGCTTCCTCAGATGATACTGCCAAGGAGGAAATAAAAGCCAAAAATAATAATAACAGAAAGAATAATAGGCTAGTATTGTAAAAAGTATTACTGCTATTACAGTAAGTCAAACCGTCTCCTTTTATTCAAGTTTACAAGCACTGAGGAAAACAGTGCAGTGTTATTAGGGAACGCGTAATTGAATTTATTTTGTCTCCATGAATCATCACAGCAAGACTCACCATAATTTCCCTCAGCTCTTTGTCCTGCAGTGCCTGAAGTGGATCAATGAAACTGTGTTTCACGCGCACATCCAAGCAGTCTCTTACTTGGGCCATCTGCTTCAAGGCCTGCCCCATGTCCACCAGTGCAGAGCCTAGTGGACGACATCATGATTTAGCTCAACCCAACAGACGACACGCTGGAGTAAGCAGATGTGTTTCAGTGATGTTATGTGCTTTTTGGTATGTGGTCATTTTTAGATGTTTACCTTTGAACATGCAGTGATAAGGTGGTGATAAGTGAGTTAACTCTTTTTTTCAGATATGAACTTTTATATAAACTAGGGATGGTAAAGGAGGCACTGGTGCTCCAGCGTAAAGGAGTGCAATACGACTGACCAGGTTAAAAAGTTTCACCTTTCATCTTGTTTTTCAATGGTCAGGACCCCCACAGGACCACCACAGAGCAGGTATTATGTGGGTGGTGGGTCATTTCTCAGCACTGCAGTGACACTGACGTGGTGGTGGTGTGTTGGTGTGTGTTGTGCTGGTGTGCACAGTGGATCAGACACAGCAGTGCTGCTGTGAGAGTTTTATTACAGTTGATAAACATACCAAATGCTGATTCATAACCAAGCTCGCTGCCGTAGCGTAACATACAGTCTCCCAGTATTCCCTCTGTCTGAGGATAGCCAACTGTCTTCATCTGACCCCGGATCCTGGACACTGTGTTAAGCACGCTGAGTTTTGCTCGATATGCTGAAAGTCAAGCACAAACAGCAGAAAATAATGATACCAAAGTCTTCTCTACATGTATTAAGCAATGTGATGCATACTCATACAGCTATACCTGGATTTGGCTGGAGGTACTCTGTGGTCTTTGGAACGAGATCGAGAATCAGTTTTTGAGTGATTTCAATCTTCTGCAACAAAGCAACCAATGGAACGTCATTTTCTTGAGAATGTTTTGAAAGTTGCACATTCCTACCACTTTCTTTAATTTCGCTGGAAAGAAAATTCTTTCATACTTTTTCCATTTTGATGAAATCTTCATCCAGCTTTGTTCCTTCAACTCCATTGATCTTTTCATTGAGCAGCTGAAGTGAAAAAAAGGGGGAAAATAAAAACAAGATACCGTTTGATTGAAAAGTGGGTACAAAGTTCATCAGTGAATACTCTGAGCACGTATTGATTGTTGGGTGATTGTGCTGACGTCTTCACTCTGCCACTGATTGTAAAGATAAGGAGCTTTTATTTTGTTTGGTTGTCTAAGAGAAAAAAAGAAGCCCTGAAAAGAGTAATAGACTGTTTGGAAGGTTTAGGGAGACGAAATCTAATACTTAACACTTTCTATGTGTGCCATATCTACTGGAATCTATTAACACATTCAAAACATGCTATACTGTATTTCCAAGTATGAATATCCATACAACTTCATAACATGCCATTACGTCTTTTAACAGCTTATGAAGTTATCTGAAATGGAATAATAGCCTATTGTCATTATAATGTACTGTATGCCTAAGCTAAGTGACCGATTTTATATGCTTGTCATTATGGGAATGGATTATTATTGATTGACTTATGATTTTATAACTATTTTTGGAGAATTGACAGGTATTTGTGAGTTCTAAGTAAGGTAAGGCCAATTTTAGACTCTACAAAGTGGTATAAAAAGTCAGAGACAACTCTTAATTTAATTTCCAGTTAACATGGACACAAAATTAAGTTTCTGACACTGGAGCTCGAACGATTATTAAAATATGTAGAGAAAATGGGACCCTTAACAGCCGTGCATGACCAAGTAGAGCACCAAAATGGTCCCCGTCAGATAAACAGCACTTAAAGCTTTCATCTTTGACAGAGACGAGAACATCATGCTTCACTCTTGATTTGGATCTGAAACAATCCACAAGTGTTTCTGTCCATCCTTCCACTGTGAGAAGACAACTCGGCTCTATGATTCTGAAAAGATGTGTAGCTGTTCAAGAAGCTCCTCACTGAGGAAAAAAAACATGAACATTTGCAAATCAAACAAAGAAGCTGCTGGTGTTCTCAGAGCAATGGACCGACCACCTCAGAGTCCAGACCTCAACACCACTGAATGTGTTTGGGATTATTTGGATCATGAGAAGCTGAAAATGATAAACCAACTTCTAAGACTGAACTTTGGCAGTGTGGAAAAATATCCCTGCAGTTTTTTTGGAAATCAGAAAAAATATGACTGAAACTTCTGAAGTGAATAATGACTAAATAACTTGCACTAAATGTCTGTTTAGACTTAAAAATCACTCATCATCAAAAGAATAGTTGCACAGATAGTTGCACCCAGAAGGAATCAACCGACAGGAACGAATCTTGGTGGCTAGGTTTGACATCGTGAGACAATGTTTCAAGTTTCACACTCGGCCGCACATGTGACATAAGCAAGGACGGGTCTTATCTCTGTACCTGACTGACCCAACAGCCACGATTGCTGACATTCAGCAAGCAGTGAAGACCTCCATGAGTCATCCTGTTAGTGCAAAGCACCTTTGGCAGACGGCTGCACGATGCAGGACTACATGCACATAGACCGTTATGACGACTGTCCTTACCACCACATTAACGTCACCAAAGACTGCAGTGGTGTCATGCCAGACTGTCATGGAGTGACTCAGAATAGCAGCGGGTCATCTTCAGTGACAAGTCCCACTTCTGTCTTGGTGGAGACGACCAACGAATCCGTGTGTGGAGGCACCGCGGTCAGCGCCAAGATGAACGATTTGTTGTCACATGTCACACGTCCAGAAGGCCTGGTGTCACTCCACCTCCACCCCTACACCTCAACCCCTACACAATCTGCAGGAGCTATGTGAGAATATTCAAGCTGCATGGGATAGATTATCACAGGACACCATTAGGAACCTCTACAATTCCATGCCGAGATGTATACATGTTGAGTTAGCACACTTCTGTATGTGTAGCTCAATAAATATTGTCCGTATCAGTCTAAATCTATCATCAGTTATTGTCCCTGGTAACCTTTATCTTCCTTCCGTATGACATTGCAATCCCACACATCCTTCTGAGTGCAAATTTTGATGATGAGTGTAAATAGATGATGGGTGGTCTTGGACTTTTGCACAGTACTGTATATATAACAGATAAAGTATTTCTACAGTAGCTGTACAGTGTGCTCCATTCCTGTGGCCGTAGGTGCGCCAAGTGCTGATAGAAAGACGCCTGTGTATTTACACAGCCCAGATGTTGTTCTATGGTGTTGTGTCATTAGTGACTCCGGGTCCAGCCATAAGGAAGTGAAGACTGTTTTGTTATCAGGCGCATAACCTTTTATGCCTTTTCCCCATAGAGAAGACATCGACCATTTGGGAATGTTTTAGAGTAACAGTTAGAGCCCAGTTCTGTTCTGATTGGCTACCAATATCAGCTGCCCACTTAATGCCTGTATAACACTAAGAGGATTCGCTCTGCTATGAGAAAACAAGCTTTGTAAAACTTTTCCCATTCTTTCTCTGCCAAAGAGGGATTTTCTTTCAGTAGGTGGATTTATAGCCCAGCACAGCTTTGCAAGGGCCATGTCACATTATTTACTTTGTTTTCTCAGGGGGAAAATATGTAACGTTTTTATTGCAGTCCCAAAGCAGACATACATTACACCCAATGTACCTGATGTCAGTGTAGTCCTAAAGCTGGAAACACTCCAACACGCTCTGTGCATGCGCTTCTGCTGTCCTGTCAGCAAAGTCACTCCAACCCCTAGACCCTCCTTGTCCAGCACTCCTGCTACTGCAGTAATACAGTCCTGCCTGGAGCCCACAAGGTGAGTGAGGTGTGTGTGCACCCATTTGATTACATAAGGTGGGACAACAGTCCTGCTGCCAGTCTTCCACTTATCTTCCTGTATTGCTCCAGCACAAGTCACCAAAACCAATATGCCACAGTAATAGCCTTACACCTGTACAAAGGTTAACACTGCTAACTTTATCACAAACCTGTCATAATTTGCTTTCTATGTGACTTTGAACAGTCACATTGAGAGGCAGAGGATCAGGAGACAACTTGCATACAGGCTGACACAGTTTCTCGATGTAGGCTAACAACAAAATGCGGCTAGCTAGCCAGCTAAGTGAACTGAACGTCCAGTCGAAACACGGTTTGTTGTCATACTTTGTGAGTGATAGAGTGATGATATTTGGCTGTACACAAACTGAAAACATTTGTTACCTGACTTGCTTTATGTAACTGTTTCTTCAGGCCCGCCACCGACATCTTTACGTTTTCGTCTTCGTCAAATTCAAAACAGAATCATACGAGCAAGAAACGCTGGCGTGAAGAAGTGCTGGCCATGACGATGATCCTCCATCCACGCAGGACCTGTCCGAGCAGAGCAGTGCAGCAGTTAGAAGACACGGGTGGGCGGGGCGGTGGGTACATCCCCGCCCACTTCCTTTGTAGTCCGCCGCATTGTCCCTACTCCTCGTGCGCGGTGGGACAAATACTGTGATTTGATTGGTGGAGCGGTTGCGTACAGAAGGCGGAGCACAACAAATACGCTAGAGTTGTTTTTGTTCAGATAAAGCCCGCCTCCTTTGCGCTGTGATTGGTTAGCATCATCCCCGCCTAAGGCTGTGGTTGGTTTGCGGGTTCTCACATCCTGCGCTGTGGTTGGTTGTCGTGGTAATTATTAAGGAAAGAAGTTTTTACTTAAAGAAAAGTATATTATATTATATTATATTATATTATATTATATTATATTATATTATATTATATTATATTATATTATATTATATTATATTATATTATATTACA
>CM067485.1:6721209-6776158 GCA_034552555.1 Semaprochilodus insignis
ATATTATATTATATTATATTATATTATATTATATTTTTAATGGTAACTAAAATGAACTAATAGCCTACAAATAGTGCTGACCAGGCCCAAGTTTCAGAATTACCTTCGATAGTTTTCAAATACACAAACCAGTAAGACAGATTAGTCAGACAAAGCAAGTTAACATTTATTGATCAAACAGCAAAGTTCTCATAAACCATTCTTAGTGATTGAAAAAAACAAATAAGCAGGTTCACCACGCCACAAGTCTTATCCAAAGCAACAGGTCTCAAAGTCTGTAAATCACTGGCCTTTAAAGCTGCAGTCCAAAACTGCAGAAGCAAGACAGGTGCCTCAAACCGTCGTTGCTGTTCCAAACTCAATGGCATTAGAACTGAGAGGTTCTTGTATGCTTCTCTGTCATAAACTCTCTTCATAGTCTGTGTACTTCTTCAGAAGCTGTGCAGCAGGACCTTGATTGCATCTCATAGCCTCCTCCAAAGCTGTGTTGCCCCACCTGTCAACATCAACACATCACCAGGTCAGTCGTTGCCATTCGGTAGAATGTGAAACCCCTAGTGAAAATGTAATATGTCGATATGTTACAGATTATATTGCTTAAAGAAGCATTTTACAAAGGTTTAGATGCAAACAGAGTCATCCAGAGTTGCTTGAAATGAAATGTCTCTTTGTGTTACTTGTTTGTGCTGGTGATAGGGACCACTTTGTGATGTCTAATTGCAAATATAGCTATTTTATTTACAAGCTAAAATGACCAGTTAACCTACATGTGCCTTCTAAGTTTATATATGTAATGTCGATAATGGCAAAATAGTGCTAAATAAAAAAAGAACATATTATTTGAGGAATACTTTACCTTTCAACACTCTGTATGTACCTCTCCACCCATCATAAATGAATAAAAATGTTTTCTTAAAACTTAAAAACTTAAAAACTTAAGAAAAACTTCGAATCACTCTTGAAACTACCATGAAACATTGTCTCCGGCATCAGGGAGCATTTTCATAACCGTTGCACATAATAGCTTTAAACACTTTAGACAACTGAAGAATTCTGACTTATTATTAAGACGAAATCTTGCAAATTTTGTTGCCGCATCAAATTGTTGATTTGACAACAAGAAGCACAGCTGTGTGACATTTATGTGACTTGGCAAGAAACACATGTATGGGTCTATGGTGAGCTTATCACCTATGAACATGTCTATTAGTAATGCCAGTATTCTGTTCAGTCATTCCTCTAAGGATTACAGTAACATGGATAATAATAACTCATCGTCACATTGATTTTTGGCCAAACCCTGCAACTGGCCAATTCATTATGTTTATTCTGGTCAATATATTTTGCAGTTTCATGATGTAAATAATGTGAGCAGTGTAACTGGACTTGAATGCTGTCACTACTCCTGAAGCAAAATGTTGTTTGGTAGTTGCACCTTACTTTCAATTCAGCACTTCAGTTGATTACTGGTATTTAAATAGGCAACTGATTTTTCATTTACAAAATATTATATACACACATTTACAACCACATACGTAACTGCACACCTGGCTACCTCAACATACTGTACTTTCCAACATGTACACTAAACTGTATTTTGCTCTACTGCATATGCTAATTGCTGTTTGCACCTCAGTTCTAGTATTCTAACATTCTGATGCACATATACTGCTCTTGCACATCTTGTACATCTGATGTACTGTCTATGCACATACTGTATTGTGTCTCTATCTATTTGTCTTTGCACTGTTACATTATTATTTATGTATTATTAATTACTGCACTGGATAAGTAGCCCAATAGTGTTCTGTTATACTGTACAACCCTGTGTTGGTATAATGAGAATATAGTTGAATTGAATTTGAATTGAAAATGCCAGTTTGATCCATTAACAAGCAAAATAATGTTATTCACTTTGCAGCTTTGGCTAATAGACAGTACTGGAAATGTCTCATGTGGGCAATAAGCTAAAAGGTAAAAAACAAAGGCTAATAAAATCCATAATTGACCAGTTTGGCTGTAAACTGGAATCAGAATTAAAATCTGCAAAGAATATGCATGATTATTGCTTCTCTAATATCATCCTAATATAATTTTTCCATAATATCATTTCGTATTTTAACTTTACCTGTCCTTCAGTGTGGAGTTGGCTCCTGTGTTCTCCATCAGAAACTTGATGACCTCCAGGCGCCCTTCTGAGGCGGCCACATGAAGGGCAGACCTTCCGTCATAATCCACGGCATTCACATCTGCTCCGGAGAGGAAGTACCTGCCGAGGTGATGCATGACACATCACAGTACGTCATGCATCCTGTTTACTAATTAGTGAGAGAGGTCATGGGCTGGGTGTGAAGTGAGGGATTGTGATACTTGCTTTAGCAGCACTTGCACCACGTCATTATATTTGGACCATCTGTAGCATTTACAGAGTGCCAGTGAATCTGTTCTCAGCTCTTAGGATCAACACCAGGCTAAATTACCACACAACCACAAAACTGCAGAATGCTTTTTTTACTTAAATGAACAGAATTAGTGTTTTTTACTGATCGGACAAGAAATGGGTGAAGGAAAGGGGCCTTTTGAAAAGCTGCTTTTGGGAACCAAAATGCTATGACAATACAGTCGGCTCTATGATTAATAATTACTGGCACTCTTAGAAAAGTGAAAAAAGGTAATGAAAAATGACTTTGTAGTTAATTAGCTTAATCTCACAATACAAATATGAGAGAATTGCATGCTTTAATTGAAGCCCCTTCACTTATATTTCACTTTTATTACTGAGCGTTGAGGAATTCTTAAACAGGCTGCGAAAAATGGCTACATGTCCATTGTTAGGGCAATGATTAAGAAGTTTAAAACAACCAGAGCTGTAGTGATCCTTCCTAGATAGGGAGCACTACTGTATTTGGCCCCTTGTGAGGAGGATGCTTAGAGAGGCAAAAATGTCAACAGTCAAATGACCACAGTTGGTGGTTTGCAGAAGATTGAGAGCATTGTGGGGTCACCAAGTCTCCAAACCTACAATTAGATATGACCTTATGACACATTTGTAGTGACACATGATGAGAGTGACACATGATGAGATTGAGCTAATTAACCACAAAGACATTTTCCTCATATTTTCCAAGGATGCCAGTCATTCTGGTGCTGACTCTTTTAATAACATCCTCAGCACAGTAAAATGCCATTACCTCCTTAAGGAGTGCAGGTCCCCTCGGTATGCAGCCAAGAGGACGTTCATGATTTGGTAACCCTGTGAAGCCAGACAAAGAGTCAGTGCTGAATAGATTACATTATCTAACTCATTACGAAATGTTACACTGAAGGCATTTCATAGCAGTTCAGCTGACCTCAGACTCCACTTTCCACTGCCTATAGGACAGCACCTGTCTGAAAGGGGTCCGGATGTCAAAACTGTGCAGCTGGAAGGCAGACACCAGCTCCTGCAACCAAACAAGGTGTTATCAGGGGTTACACCTATCACTTTGTGGGAAATCTGACCTTTTTAAACTTAATTTAATTTGGTTCTTACCTCACAGAAATGCACCCCCCTCCAGGAATTCCCATGTGCGTCCAACTCTGGTGACCAGCACATGAGGCCCAGGACTCCAGGGACTACTATCAGCACCGCACCAGAGCTGCTGGATTTGGCAGGCACAGATGTCTACAGAGCAGTGAGTGTGTAAGACACAATATCTTTGCAGGAGATATATCTTAAGGAATCACACAGATTTGAATAATTTATGGATAAGTTTCTGGATGTAGGCCGCATCAATGTTCAGATACTCTTCCATCAAAGAATTGTGCAGTTGGGCCAGATTTGGTGGATGCCTTCCCTGGCACAATTCTGAGGAGAATTTCCATAATTAAGTAAATCAATAATGTCACTGAGAGAGGTTTGATGTGAAATGCTCCATTCTAGAGGAACTTAGTCAGAGTTTATTGCCTCTAAAAACACCCTCGCAAAAATTATTACAAAATGGTTATGAATACACTGCCTGATGTCACTGACATTGCTGTACGATAGTACTGACATAACGTTTTGAATCCATTCATGATTTGCAGGATGTAGTAAGGTAAAGCAGAACCAAAAAAAAATAATTAAATATGCACTCATTATCAAAAGAATAGTTGCACAAATAGTGGTACCCAGAAGGAATCAACTGACAGGAATGAAACTTGGTGGGTAGGTTTGACATTGTGAGACATGAAAATGACTCAAGCGAGTCAAGACTCATTCGGCCGGGCATTTGACGTAAAAAAAAATTATTTTTATTTTTATGGGCTTTATTGCTGTACCTGACTGACCCAACAGCCACAATTGTGGACATTCAGCGAGAAATGATGCCCTCCATTAGACATCCTGTTGGTAGGATGGCAGATGGCTTAACGGCAGACGACTGCACAACGCAGACTACACGCTGTTACGTCGACTGCCCAAAGACCACAATGGTGCCGTGCCAGACTGTCATGGAGTGGCTTTCGTCTTGGTGGAGGCGACCACCGGATCTGTGTGTGGAGGCACCATGATCAGCCCCAAGATTTATTGTCACATTGCACGTCCAGAGGGCCTGGTGTTACTCTATCTCCACCCCTACCGCAAAATGTGCAGATACTTTGTGAGAATATTCAAGTTGCATGGGATGGATTATCGCAGGACACCATTAGGAACCTCTACAACTCCTTGTCATAGGCACGGTGCGTTAGCAAACATGGCGGCCCAACGTCATACTGAGAGACACTACTTCTGTATGTGTAGCTCAAAAAATATTGCCCATATCGTCTAAATTTATCATCATTTTTTGTTCTTGGTAATCTATTTTGTTCTATTACATATAAAACTCAGTGGACACATGTAGGCTCACTGGTTGGTTTAGATAGTTAATAAACTGGCCGTATTGTTGTACTGTTCCTATCACCACCACTGTAAAGAAATATGGGTCAGTATGTTTCTCTACAATGAACAGTTTCACATTAAATCACTCTGAATTACTTTGTTTACATTTCAGTGATAGAAGTATGTGGAAATGTTGAAAATCTGTGGAATATTCTGCTTTAAATATGACAACTTGTGATTCAGTGCAATTTCAAGGACTGCATACTGATAAGACACTATCTATGACCTATGTACTGTTTGTCACTACATGGTTATTGGGCTGTTCCGCTTGAGACTACTATGTCATACTGTTATATACACTTTGTGTATAACTACATGACCATAGACGAAATAGAACCGAATGGAACTCAACAGGAGTGAATTTAATTCACATGCATCAAAAGTTATTTGGGCCCTTCCCAGTAGGTGGTGCTATGATATTAGAAAATGTCTCATCTACGCAGCTTCTGCTCTTATGTTTTCCTTCCTCTGCCTCAAATCAGTCACATGTTATGCGTCATTTCTGTTACCTTAAAATGGAATATTCTGGAGTAATTGTTCATCCCTGCCACCTGCATCATAGATAGCGTACTCCGAACTGCGGAGGGAGACAGGACCTGGTCCCCTGACATGGGACAAAGGCCGCCATTGGCTAATGTAGCAGCCAACGCCGCTCCAGATTCACAGGAAACTTCTGTGGACAGACACTGAAAACGAGACATGTTCCATTAGAGCTGCTAACCTGAACTCTGCTGTAAAACACATTATTCCTGATGGTGAAGGTGATTACCTGTAACAGCAGATCCAGTGTGGCATTTATGTCAACACCTTCTGGAAAGCACTGTAAGGGATCAGCAAGTATATCTTATTATAAGAGCAAGAGTTCTGAAATCATGTCACTCCTGTTTTAAAGGACTCGGAAAACCAAACTGCCTGCACTTGTTTTAAATGATAGAGTCTGATGTAGTATGCAAACACTGTCAAAATGTACTTTTTACTTTCCAGTCCATATGGTTCATATATGGAAAATAAGCTGCAAAGATGGCCTACACATACAGGCAATCAGCCTACAGCAGTTTAGCCCCGCCCATTCACACTGAAGATATAAGGTGTGTTTCAGCCCAGACTGCTGTTTAAATGAGTGACAGTACAGGGCAATCAATCAGAACTGAGATTATTTACTGTACATGTATCAGTCTTTAAGAAACACGCCTATCTAGTACTAATGGACCAGGAGAAGTTGGATATGTTTATGTAAAAATTAATTTTGGTTGTTCTTTATGCATAAACCCACACAAATATTATACAGGGGCCTCAGAGAAAGAAGAAAATACAAGTAAAACATGTAATACATATAATAGATCTTGGAGTATATAAGTACAAGCAGGTGAGCTCACCTTCTTTTCTTGAAGATAAAATGAAAGGGCATGTAGACGAATGATGTCCTTCCTCAAGCCTTGGTAACTGAAGCAGTATAAACAGCATGAAATCAAATGGAGCATTTCTTACCTTTTACAGATGTCTGCAGAGATGACGTACCTTGTACAGTTTAAGTTGGCATGTTCCTTGTTACACAGTCTCCTTACAATATTCAGAACCTGAGGATGAAATTATAAGTCTTGAGTTATTACGTTTTTATTACATAATACATAATATAATTCCACAGTGATCTACCCAGGCAGTTACATAGTAAATTACATTCACTTTACATGCTGTATCGCCAAATCCGATTCTGCACTGCTTACATTTTTCAGCTGGTTTGATGTAAAAAGATGACAAAAACATGGAAAAAAAAATCTAGATAATATACAAAAAACTATTCTATTTACAGATGTTTACAGATGTGATATAGATTGAAAGTTTACAATCTGCAAAGAATCTGTAAGAAGAAAGGGAGTTCTTTACATGTAAGTATATTTTGCCTATCAGGAAATGTATATGTACCTTCAAGGGTACAACAATATGCTTAAGGTCTAATTGTCTAATTTCAATGAGGTTTATAAGTACACTACATTCACTTTCCCTGAGGAAATGGGGATTTGTGTCCCTTTTCTTAGCTTAAGCCTGGAGTCAAGACAAGTTGTATAGCAGGGGTGGGGAACAAAGCGCCCGAGTCCAGCACAGGTTGGTGATTTCGCTGCTCTAGGACACCAACCAAACCTGCTAATTAGCTGGTGAGTCAAATGAGGTGTGGTTGAATAGGAAACTCACCAAACTGTGCAAGAAACTTGGCCCTCCATGACTGGGGTTCCCCTTCCCAATGCAACTAACAGGAATAGTTCCTTTACACAATGTTTTTGTTACCTCATGTGTAGAGACCCCGTGACCCAGAAGGGTAAGCGACTTAGAAGATGAATGAAGAAATTAACGAATGAATGAATGTCTACAGTAGTTAGTCAGCCAAGGCATGTTTGGCGCTCCAATTATTCTTATCTAGTTTAGGGCTGGAACCTCGAGGCTAACGTTGCTAACCATAATTTTTATAGTACACAGTAAGTCATACTTAACAAGTCTGACTGACCATGAAGAAGACCTGAATGTGGTTTGAGAGAAGTTTTGGGGATGTATTTACAGAAAAGATTTGGGTGACTATTGATTTCTAATGTATATTAGCAACATTAGCCTCATAGCACCAGTGCTAAATACAGAAGTAACAACTTAGACACCAAGCATGTCTTGGTTGAAAGCAGAAAACTGTGTCATATCATTCCTTTACAAATCCCAGTGATAAGCGATGGGCTTTAAAAGGTACAGTTTAGTACTGTTTTTGGAGAGTGCTGAATGAGCACTTATTAAGAGATAATTCAAATCACATATTTTCTATGTCGCCTGTGATACAGCAAGATAAGAAAATCAGTTTTACTAGAGTATAAACTGTTAAGGTGTGTCTACACCATGCTTACCGACTCATACTTCTCCTCTTCCTCTGTGACTGGCCTCACTGTTAACTGCTAGAAGACAGAAACCATCAACAAAGAGGAAGACATGCCTTTGTGGGTGTATTGTGGTGTTGATGTGTGTTGAACTGGCCCCCACCTGCAGCAGTGACGCACTGATGATAGCTCCTGTCTCAGTCAGTGGACTGTGAGGGACACCTGCAAGAAAGAATGATCCAACCACATCAATACAGAGTCTATAAACGTGGGTTAAGAAGGAAGAAGTTGGACCCAAGACTAAATTATACACCTAAAGAGGACATTCCATTGAAGACCTGCTTTAGTCCAGGATTAGGATTAATCTGTGTTCACACAGCCCAAATCTGGGACCAGATATTTTTATCACTTGGAAGTGCCTGATGCAACCACAGTGTGGTTTCCAGGCAGGTGGTGTTAGTCTAGCATGGAACTGGCCAGTGGCCTGGTGTTCATTCATTCATTCATTCATTCATTCATTCATTTGTTTGTTTCAATCAAACCTTAATTTAAACCAGGAATACATTGAAGGTTAGCCTTCATTTATGACTTAGCTGAGTATAACAAGTGCAACAATGCTCAAATAAGACAAAACATAAAAAAAAGAAAAGAAAAGGAAAGAAAAGGAAAGAAAAGAAAAGAAAAGGAAAGAAAAGAAAAGGAAAGAAAAGGAAACAGTGAACAGTGGCGATGAAGAAAGGAACGCCCTTATTAAAACATTCTTACCTTGCTTGCTCAGAGTAAAGGGGGACTCATATTTAGCATATTCTTCAATTCCTACATATCTATGTACATAGTCAACTCCAAGTTGATCCACTGCAAGCCCGTATAGCAGAGACCAACATATCTCCCCCAGAACACATGGCTCTACCCAGTCCCCAAGAGAGACCCTACAGCCAAAATAAAACATCACTGAATGAATATAGATGTGGCATGTTATTTATGCATAATGTAAATCTCGTTCATCGTGCCATAGAATATCACAGATATTATTGCTTTGTATGGTGACTGAGTGAGGAGTGAGAAAGCAATAGAAATAAACAAGTTAAACTTTTGGGACCAGATTCCCAGACCCAGACTATTATTTATTTTAATTGGGAATTCACCAGATTTTTCACCACTGTTTCATAATTGAATCATTAAGATGCACACAAAGTCCTTCAGAGTGATTTGAAATGTTTCATTGTAGGGAACCATACACACTTCGACAAATGACCACAATAGCCCAAAACACTTCTCAGATCTACTGTAATATGTCGTATTTTGTGTTGTAACTTTCCATGAGGGAACTTTCAGAGGCATTAAACACTTTAAGTTCCTGTCACCACAACAGTGGCAGATCTAAATCAGGTCTCTAGAGTGGACCATGTTGCATCAAACGACTCCAAATGACTTTGTTTACGTCTAAACGACTTAAATATGCAAACCTTTGGAATATTGGTAGATTTCCCATTTAATCCAAATCCACCAAACCAGCCCTTGAAGGGGAATTCTCATATTGTGGAATTCTCCACACAAAACATCTACAGTGCTGTGCAAAAGTCAGACTCCACCATTCATTTATTTATTGTCCAGCCATTAAGTATAATTCATTCCTTTTTCAGTTTGATGAGATTAGATGTGATATAATCCACTTACATAAAAAGGAGAATTAGTGGGAAGAAAAAAAATAAACAAAACAAAACAGGATTTTCCAAAACTAAAGTTCAAAAATATGACAACATACAGAGAAAACGGGACTCTTAACAACTGTGCAAAATTCTCACCATCAGATACAGAGAACTTTCGAGATTTCGAGACCTCTCTGGTGGAAAGGTGCAATTGCACACGTTGTGTGGAAAAACATTTTGGAATGTGGTTTGTTCCTCAGACACCCACAGAAAAACAAACCTGACTGTGAGTGTGAAGAAGGAGAATTCAATAAGAACTTAGTGAAGGACGTGTCTTCTGAGGATTTAAGTCAATGGCCTACTCATATGTCATATCTTCATCAGTATATGTTGATTTTGCATTTGAAGCCTAAACATCAGACAGAGTGTCTTTTTCGGCCTGTGCATGTGATGCTAATATGTAGAGACGTAAGACGTAGTCCAAAAGCCTCTGACTCTTTAATTATCATTTAAGGTTGTACAGGTGACTTGCAGACTTTAGACTTTCCAGGTTAAACTAACTTTAGCCTGTTTATCTTTCTCCTGGCTCAGTAACACTTGTTATTTCAGTTGCACCTAAAAGGTCATACATATTACTGCTTTAAAGCTTTCATCTTAGAGAGAGAGGAGAAAACCAAGCTCCACATTTGCTTCAGATCTAAAAAACATCCACAGGTGTTTCTGTCTTTCCTTCCACTGTGAGAAGACAACTCAACTCAATGAATCTGAAAGAATGTGTAGCTGTCAAGAAGCTCCTCACTGAGAAAAGAAGACACACATCAAACAAAGCAGCTGCTGGTGTTCCTGGAGCAATGGACTGACCCGAACACCATTGAACGTTTTAGAGATTATTTGGATCATGAGAAGCAGAACATACAACCAACCACTAAGACTGAACTTTGGAAGTGCAGCTAAACATCCCTGCAGATTTCTTAGAAAAACTGAAAGCAAGTCTGAAAAGACTGGAATATTCTCTATGCTATATTTAGTTGTTGAGGTTTCTGTGTAATTTATAAAATATAATTGATTTAGGTGAGGCCAATCATTCTCTGAGTATAGAGTTTTTGAGCCATTTCTTGCCATTTGTGCTTACACACAGAGGAATTTGTCTTCCGCATTTAACCCATCTGTGAAGTGAAACACCCGCATACACTCTAATGAACTCACACACTAGGGGGCAGGAAGCACACTTGTCCGGAGTGGTGGGCAGCCCTATCCACGGCACCCGTGGAGCAGTTGGGGGTTAAGTGCCTTGCTCAAGAGCACTTCAGTCGTTACTGTCAGTTCAGAGAATTAAACGGGCAACCCTCCAGTTAAAAGGCTGGCTCCATAACCTCCAGCCCACAACTGCCCCAGGGCAGGGACTTAATCAATGTGAGCTTATGACCAGGGCATACCGGGAATTCCTTGCTCTTGCAATTCCTCTAATTGCAATCCCCAGTCCCAATCATGATTGGGGTTCGACGGATTACCCGTGCCCCTCGGCATAGGGTAGGCACACGCTGATCCAACCATTGTTATTATATATATATAATATATATACATGTAATAAGTATATGTTTTCTGGGTTTTCCTGATGCTGAAAAATGAATGACATGTACTCGATGGCTGTTTTGAGGGAAAACGAAATGAATAATGTGATCTCTGACTTTTACTCAGTGCCATTTTTCAAAGCATTAGCTTCAGTACCTCTGGCCATCCACTGTGCAGACTGAAACCCCCCACTTTCCACTGCCCTCACTTCCCTCTTCTCTCTCCTGTTGGGGAATACAGCTGTCTTTACAATGTACTCATAGACCATTTACAGATCATACATGACAGACCTGAAATCAAGTCACGCACCTTTACAGAAGACAGCTGTTTACACTTAATGAACAACTTTTGGGTCTCCTCGGCGAACGTGGAGAAATCTGGAATGACAAATCTGCCTTGCACGGCCTTCAGGATGAAAGACACAAAGCCTGTTACACACCTGTGGGGGTCCAAAGGAAAGCAGAACCAACGTTATGAGCGTAGTAGGTGTGTGACATCAGCTTCATTAGTGTTTACCAAAAAAGGGACTCTGAGGATAGATTTAAAGAGCTTATCTAAACCTTTGGAAGGTGTTTCTGTCCACTGCCCCGTCAGCGTCCTGCAATTTCCTCATCAGTGCATAACAGTCTTTAATCCGCGGGTCATTGCGTAAAACGCCAGCGCTCCACAGGGTCTGTGAAGGGTAAAGAAACAGCATCTAAGATTCTCTCAGCTGAAGCGTTGTGAACGGCTTGTCTGCATAATGCCTCTTCTTAGGTACCTCAAAGAACAGACTGGTGCTGACTCTTCCTCCGGAGGCGAAGCTATCAAACAACACGTCAGCAGCCCTGGACAGTGCAAGGGACAAAGCATGTGTCCCCAAAATGCATCAGTGAGAATAGAAGTTATCTTAAGTAGATTTAGGTCTGCGAGTGTGCTAGTCTGAAAGGATTCTGGGGAAGAGATGCTGGACTCACACTTTTCTCTTTGACTGGTTGTGCTGAGCGTCCATCCTGCTGACGCTGGGCCAGGGTTGGGCGGACAGGGCCCGCTCCTGCTCAGCCTGGGGGATGGAACTTTTTGTCCCACCATTGCTCATAAAAGCTGGTAAGCCTGGGTAAGGAAGTATGACACTGCAATTTAAGCTGGAAAATGAAATTTAGGGCCGTTTTTCTTCACAGAGATTAAGCTCAGGCTGGAACTAGGATTAGTTTCTGTACCCAGCACTTATGTAATACTACAACAACAGCCACAACAATAACCAGAGCATGTTGAATTAAAAGAGATTAGAAAATATATTACAAAAAGGGGCAGAAAAGAAGGAAGATTAAATATGCATTTTTTATGGACAAAGCTAATGTAGCTAACAAGTAATGGAGGCAAATAGCAGGTAACATCATCATATGTAAAAGTGTACACAAAAGTATGTGTATTAATGTGTAAAGTACAAATTAAAATAAATCAAATACATTCATCCTCTACAACTCCATGCCAAGACATCTGACATGGCGGCCCAATGCCATACTGAGAGACACTACTTCTGTATGTGTAGCTCAGTAAATATTGCCCATATCAGTCTAAATGTATCATCATTTATTGTTCCTGGTAACCTTTATCTTCCTTCCCAATAGCATTGCAATCCCACACTTCCTTCTGGGTGCAGCTGTTCTTTTGATGATGAGTGTACTAACAGAGGGCGACGCTCAGGCTCTTCTAGGCTTCCAGAGAAGGCTTAATGGTTTCTGGAAACTAAAAACATACATGTCTGTTTTTTAGTCCATTTTTGTTTAATAGAAACTGACCAGGCAGTAATTATCCCTGTGGCAATTAGGTAAATAACTAAGCAAGCTTTTTGGGAACACTTTACATTCAGTGTGGACTATCTAACACCAATTAAAGCATTAGTGGAATTAATGCATCAATTAATACATTAGTTAACATGATATATTAACAGCGGTTACAATCGTTAACTAATTTTCAATAAACATGCATGTGTTTATATGTTAAGTTGTTACATGTTTATTTAAGATTAGCTAACATTGTAACTATAGTAATTGTATCACTTCATGTTAACTAATGCATTACTCAGTACTTAATGTAGAGTTTTACCAGTTTTCTTAATGTTTAGGGCTAAATAGAGCTGAAACGCTAAATGGGTGGAACCAATTTTGTGAGAGGAAAACACCGCTATGGGTCTTCTTGAAGTTGTAGATACGTCACAACCATTTTAAATGGTTGCTTAGCCCCCATAGTTTGCTTGATGCTAACCTGCAACTCATAGGCTTCCATTACTCATTAGCTACATGACGCTCATAGCTAATGAACTAAAACTAACTAAGCAAACCTCAAACACCAAACATGCCTGGACTGACTGACTATAGTTGAGCTTGGAGGAAAATCATGTACATTTCATTTGTGGCTGAACTGTCGCTTTAAAGGGAAGCTCTGAAGAGGAGCTGTTTATGTTCTTCACCTGTTGAACCTGGAGCCACAAAGCTGCGAGGCCTCTGAAGTGGCATGGCATTTCTTGGCACAGGATGCGGAATGTTCCCTGACAGACTGGTCTCCTGGAGACATTAAAAACACATTACACAAGAGCAATATTGTGTTTTTTCCTGTCCTCTTTGTTGTTTATCTGCAGAATAAAACCTGGCTAATGTCTGACGATCCTTGCCTTTGTTTTTCATAAAAGAGAGCTTGCCTCCTGGGTCCGGATAACACAGCGACACGTGAATCGCCTGCGTTTACGACCCTCAAATCTGCATGATATATGGCATATTCGGTAGACTTTAAGGCTGCAGCCAGACAGCTCTTTGAAGTCTAAGCGAGTGCAGGTGCTGAGCATTGAAGGGAAAAACTAATTGTTACCTTTACAAGGTAACCTGACGGCTGTCAAATGTGTTGAGTCGGCAGCAGCAACAGCAACAGCAAACAGAGCCCGGAGGGATGGTTTTATTACGGGACACGTTGCTTATTACTTTTGCTGGGGCAAGTTTTTTCTAGGCTTATTCAGCAACACCAACAATGCTACACTGTATGTTAAATAATGCTGGTTCTTGATTATTCTGATATATAGTGGTCCAGCTCTCGGCAAGAAAGCGTATCATATATTTCGAATTTCATTTCATACAGCAGTAAAGAGAGAGACAGCCTTCGGCTCTGCTGAAATAGCTTTCATCTCCTAATGTTTGCACAGCTCAGGTTTTAACAGGAGAACGGCTCAGTGCTTTCCGGTCCCTGCTTTATACGAGTGCGGATGTGGCAGTGGCAGGACAAAGCATGCACCCAAACACACATACCTGAGCTTCTGCAGTCTTCACAGGGGCTGTGTTCTTCTCCAGGAGGCCGTCTGTCATCACACCGTTCTCTGACAATGGAAAATGTACAGACATGCCAGAAGAACTGGAGTAAGAGTGTGTGAGGACTCTGCAAGACAACAATTCATCAAACTTATATTCTTTTCATCAGCGTCTTTCATAAAGGAAGTAGACCCATTGCCCTGGTCAGAAAATGTGGGGGAAAGTCTATTGTAGAATCACAAGTTTCAAATATTGTGAGCCGAGTTGTTCTTCCATCTCTCACGCCAAATCCTCTGAGTAATAACACAATACAGCCTGTGTGGTGAGGCTGCTGTTGACAATAGTAATTTTGGTTTTCAATCTCGGTTGTAATTCAGAAATATTCAGAAACAAAGGCCGCCATGAAAGTGGGCGTTAAAGCCACTGTCGGGTTTTGCTGAGCTCAAACTGTTGTTTATGTATGGAACATTTCCACTGATTCTTGGTGGGCTCATTTGCTATGTTCAGTTGCTTTATAGGAAAATACACTCATCATCAAAAACATAGTTGGACCCAGAAAGAAGTGTCAGATTCCAATGCTATTGGGAAAGAAGACAAAGGTTACCAGGAACAATAAATGATGATACATTTAGACTGATACGGGCAATATTAATTGAGCTACACATACAGAAGTAGTGTCTCTCAGTATGGTGTCAGGCCACCATGTTTGATAACGCAACATTCCAGACGCCTCAGCAAGGAGTTGTAGAGGTTCCTAATGGTGTCCTGTGATAATCCATCCCATGCAGCTTGAATATTCTCACACAGTTCCTGCAGATTTTGCAGTAGGGGTGGAGGTGGAGTGACACCAGGCCTTCTGGTCGTGTGACGCATGACAACAAACCGTTCATCTGGGCACTGACCACGGTGCCTCCACATACAGATTTGTTGGTCGTCTCCACCAAGACAAAAGCGGGACTCGTCACTGAAGATGACCCGCTGCCATTCTGAGTCACTCCATGACAGTCTGGCACGACACCATTGCAGTCTTTGGTGACATTGACATGGTGTTAAGGGCAGTCATCGTAACAGCCTACGTGCATGTAGTCCTGCGTTACGCATGTAGTCCTGCCAACGCTCCTGGCACTAACAGGATGACTCATGGAGTCACTAATCGCGGCTGTTGGGTCAGTCAGGTACAGCGGTAGGCCCGTCCTTGCTTATGTCACATGCATGGGTGAAGTGAAGCTTGAATCTTTCGCATTTCTCACAGTGTCGAACCCACCCACCAAGTTTCATTCCTGACAGTTGACTGCCCTGTATTTTGCTTTAGAAATCAGTTCCAGCTGATCCACTCTTTGTTGTGCGGCTAAACTGCTGTAGGTTTAATAGGCAGATGTATGTAAATGCATATCAATTTATGAAATTGGTATTTGTGACACAAAATCAGAATGTTTTGAATCTGTATTGTTAACATTAATATTTAGGATCTGTGTCCTAATTCTACTAGTCTTCATTAGTACAATGCTCTTCTACTAGTGGCCTCACTGATACAGTGCTCTTCTACTAGTGGCCTCATTGGTTCACTGATCTTCTACTAGTGGCCTCATTGGTTCACTGATCTTCTACTAGTGGCCTCATTGGTACAGTGATCTTCTACTAATGGCCTGACTGGTTCAGTGCTCTTCTACTAGTTGTCTTCACTGGTATAGTGCTCTTCTACTAGTTGTCTTCACTGGTATAGTGCTCTTCTGCTATTGGCCTCATTGGTAAAGTGCTCTTCTAGTAGTTGTCTTCACTGGTACAGTGCTCTTCTACTAGTGGCCTCATTGGTTCAGTGATCTTCTACTAGTGGCCGCATTGTTAAAGTACTCTTCTACAAGTGGTCTCATTGGTTCAGTGCTCTTCTACTAGTTGTCTTCATTGGTTCAGTGCTCTTCTACTAGTTGTCTTCACTGGTACAGTGCTCTTCTACTAGTTGTCTTCACTGGTACAGTGCTCTTCTGCTAGTGGCCTCATTGGTAAAGTGCTCTTCTAATAGTTGTCTTCACTGGTACAGTGCTCTTCTACTAGTGGCCTCATTGGTTCAGTGATCTTCTACTAGTGGCCGCATTGGTAAAGTACTCTTCTACAAGTGGCCTCATTGGTTCAGTGCTCTTCTACTAGTGACCTCATTGGTTCAGTGATCTTCTACTAGTGACCTCATTGGTTCAGTGATCTTCTACTAATGGCATCATTGCTCCAGTGTTCTTCTACTAGTTGCCTCATTGGTAAAGTGCTCTTCTACTAGTGGCCTCATTGGTTCAGTGCTCTTCTACAAGTGGCCTCATTGGTTCAGTGATCTTCTACTAGTGGCCTTATTGGCCAAAGATGTCCCCTGTGGTGAGTAAACGCATGAACTTGCAGTGCTAGCTGTGTTTATGTGTATCCAGCATTCTGGTTAATTGCTGTTGTTTTGTATCACCACAGAGGCAGATGTGTCGGCAGGTAAGTAGGGTGATGATTGCACTGCTGTCAGGAATAAGCTATAGCCTATTACCTATGTTGTTTTGAGCTGGGAGGTAGATAGTGGGGTGTTGAAGGCCATCATCAAGTGAAAGTCTACCTGAAGTGGTTGGTGACCTGCCCTGCTATGCCCTGTGCTTGATCACCACTGGGCAGCGGGTCTCCTTTGCTGCCTGGTTCTAAACAGAAGAGCATTTGTTCATATGTGCAAAGTTTCCCATGTCCTATTTTATGCCCATATTATCATGGTATGTGTTTTACAGTGTTTTTATATTTAACTAAAGTTAATTCAAGCACATTCTTGTTACAGGAAGTTGGTTCTGTGCCCAGCTATATTGGTGCATTCCAGACAAAGTTATGCACACAGTACTGCCAGCTCTTTGGGTCTACACTTTGCCATAATAAAGGCAGCCAGCAGTCAAAGGAGAGCCACGTTTCATAAAAAGAGCTGTAGGCCGACTATATTTAATCTACTTAACAATGCAGTGGCACATTTGAATCCAACCCATTAACTCTGATGTCTGAAGACTCAGTTGGTCATAAAAGGACTATGTTCAGAGCTTCAGGACCAGAGAACAAAGCAAGACCACTCAAAAGAAGCCTTAAAAAGAAAACTGAGAATCCTTTCATAATTCTAATTAGTCGTCCACAGTAAGTAAATTAATAGACTTCCAATAGCTTTCCTCAGTGCAAATAAGGGAAAGAGAAAGCTTATTCAATATCTTTAAAGTGAGATACAGTTTAAAAGTGGAAAAGCCATCAAACACAACGATGTGGATTCCTCTTTGAGGTAAAAGAGACGGGAGTTGGGAAAAAATGACCATCGCAACCGAAGTTTCCAAAAATAGCCCACAGACAGCATAGAAGTCATCGAAACATTTCTTATGCTAAAAACAGACACAACATCACATCATCTGGATCTGATTTTGCTCACAGGCACACCCGCTCTCTCTCAAAACATCCTCCGACCCAAACTCCAACCACAAACCCGCTTAAAAGATCCTGCCTACAAAAGCTCCCAGCTCACACTGCTTTGTGTCTCAGATCAGTTTTGTGGTTTCCCTCAGGCTGGGTTCGGGTCAGGAAAGCTGGCCCTAGGTCAGTGTGAAAGGACAGTTCCTAAGTGGAAGTACACCCATGGTTACGTCCCTGAAAATCACAGAGCGTAAAGCTGCACGGATTGCTTCCAAATTATACACTCGAGCAGAGCTGTGAGCAGGCCCGTACCTCTCAAGTCATCCTCCTTATTCGGCTCCAGCAATTTGTTGCCATCCAAGCCTCCGTAGCGTTTTCTCCATTTACGGCGCAAAGAAGGCGTTCTCTGGAAACTGGGAAGGCAAAGTTTACCAACGTTCATTCAGCCATATTCATCAGACTAATAGCACTAGTCAATAGTACTGTTTCATATGCTTTTGGTGTCCAGGGTTAGCAACAGAATAGAAGAAATGAGAACCAGTTGTTCTATTTCTGTTGAGAGAAAGTCAATATGGAGGTGAAACAGTGAATCGCACACACTGATATTCAGCTACAGTGAAACAGCACTCTAGGGACCAGGGTATTCATCTACACTGAGGCAAGTCTGGTCATGAAGGATAAGTAGTGTGTGTCTGAAGTTTTGACATGGGTACCAACCTAGAGCGCGGCTTAAAGGTGCTCCCAAACTACTAACTGTCCTCTTAAAGCTTATTTTGACCTTTTCATTTAACTATGTCTTTAAAATGCTGCTAGATATTCAGAGACTTGCCATGTACTTTGGCTTGGCAACACTGAAACAGAGTAAAGCCAGGCTTACCAGAGATAAGGATTTTCATCTGCTTCTTGACTTGAATTGTTCTCCATCTTCAGTGATTTCTCTTTGATACGCTTGGTCAGCTCAGTCTGCTGTTACACTCCACCATAAACTTGCCAGAGATTTAGAGAGTTGGTGGGGTGAGAAAAGCCCATGACGTATCATCAGTTGGTGTAGACTTTGTGAAGGTGAAGCTGCAACTGCACCCAGACAGAGCGAGGGAAAGTGTTTCTTGGGTCTGTCTGAACCAGTGCTTCCCTCCAGCATGGCTAGAGGAGGGCCTACAGTTAAAGAACTAGGAGGGGCTTCAGATTTGGTTACCAAGTTTTTAGACAGAAAGTGTTCTTAGGTTTCAAAGAAGATCGAGAAGACTGATAGTAGCAGCAGGAAAAGAAAGACAATGACAACTATCAGTCAAAAACCAGTATTACTGCAGCTAATACTTTTACCATTAGACCTACAGCTACTAATACCACTATAACAGATATAGATCATTCTACGGAATGAGACTTTCAGACCTTCAAATGACTTTGACCTTAATATGTATATATATATACATACACATATATTATTATTTTTTTGCCTTGAGTGAGTCTGTGTAATTTTATTCAAATAAATGAATATTCCATTTTGTCACTTTCAATACTGTAATAACCTCCGAAACCAAATATTTTGGTAGTAATAATTTTAGCATAACTTTTTTAGTATTTTAGCGTAACTTTTTCATAATGTTCAGTATAACATACAAAGCCAGTATGTGTCACAAAAAGAGTTTCGAGCAGTTGTACACACTAGTATTACTAGTATTACAGTATTTTTCATTAAAACACACACACAAAAAAAAAAAACTTAATTGCAGAAGATATGTGTTTCGGTAGTTACAATTCGTAAAGATACACACTGATTTTCAGACTTTGTGGACACTTTTACTTCAAAACACTGGAATCTAACTATTCGCCATGTACCCATGAAAAACAGGGATGCAGTCCCAATTGTTTATGTAGCGACATGAAAACTTTACTTTTACCTAAACTCGTGATAAATTTAATAACTTCAGCTTTAAAAGAAACTTTAAAAGACACTGTTTTTGTTTACAAAACTTTGTACTTTTTGGGCATTAATGACACTACCAATAACACTACCTATAAATTATGATTTTGTATATGTTTGGCTAATTACTATCTTTGTGCCTTTAGTTTAACTAGAGAACCTGAACCTTGTAAATATCAATCTAAGGTCTGAATACTAATATTTACTTGTAATAACTTTATTGCAGTTGAGCCCATTGGGTAGGGAGGTCCATATAGTTCTAAGCTGCTTGGGCATTACACAGCAGTCAGCTGGAATAAAAGCTGTCAGATGTGCACAAACTCTAACCATTTTCATAAGCAGACTGGAAACCTGTGCCTTTCAGACTCTTTAAACAACTGCACACGGTGTCTCTTTATCATTATAAGTTAAAGAGCTCTGAACTACCTTGTGTATGAAAATTGCAGTGCCTGGACTAATAACCGATTACAGCTTCAGAGTGTAGAGTGTTATGTAAGTTATTGTTTATTTGGAGATTTTTAAATATTTATTTATTTTATTCCACTCACTCACTTAAATGTTAGTCTGATAGTCTTTTAATGAGTTCCCTTAAGCTTAGTCTTGATAAAATTATAATGTAGCTCTAGTATTGTAATTGCAATGGGCCAGTGTGTACAACTAATGGTGGTGGTAGTAGTAGTAATATTTATATATATATATATATATATATGTAATAAATTATTATTCATTCAGAAAAGCACACAGATCTTAAACATTCCTTAGAACTTCAAAATAAATGGGCGGGGCTAAACTGCTGTATGCTGAATAGATGGATATATGTAAATGAGTTGGTTCTTGAGACATCACAGGAACAAGGAATTCAAAACAGGCTATATAGTTTCAATATATAGACTGGGTTGTGAACGATATGATTTGGAATGTTAACAGTTTTCCTTTATTTAAAAAAAAACAAGGGAAATTCGATTTTCCCTGATACGGACCCTAATGTTCAGGTTCACCCATCTGCGTATTTACCACGCAGCTTTGACTCCATACAGTTCCATGTATTATGCCATGCGCAGTCGTTGCGCATTTGCACTACAGCTGCATGTGTTTGGGTTTTAGCTGACTGGTATTAAAATAGCTGAAAGACACGCGTCGCTTTGTACTAGTACTGTGATTTAAATCACTACAGGTCCATGTTCGTGCAGATTATACGACGTAGTTTTAACAGGACACCAGTGTTTACACTCTGCGAGAGGAGTTGTAGTGTTGTGAACTGCTTCTCGGTATTTGGAGATCTGCAGAGGAACCAGAGGAGTTTCTCTTTCTCTCCAACACTCAAGATGCCCAAAAAAGACAAAACGGTAGGACGAGATAGTGTGACTTTATTCACGAAGCTGAAGTTATCTCGAATTTTCCCTTTCCACCTTAAATGGTGCAGTAGTTACATTCTGGCGCCTCCGTTTAAGGTGGAACGGGGAAAATTCGAACAGGAAGCTGGCGAATAGGAAACCAGTTTCATCCCCTGATGTACTTGTTTTACTTTTTTTTTTATCCCCCACCAGACTAAAAGCACTCAGAAACAGCCAGAAACCCCGACCGGTCCTGTTTCCACTCTGAAAGATGGCGAGCTAGCTATTGCTGTCCATGCTAAGCCCGGAGCAAAACAGAACGCCATCACAGGCTAGTCGTTTTTTGCTATCCTTCTTTTTCTCCATGGTTTAATCCTTCATTCGTTACAGAACCCACTGACTGCAGCCCTAACGTGCAAATTATCCACCTTTCCGGTTTGTTGTTGTGTTTTTAGATGTGTCCTCAGAGGCAGTGGGGGTCGCTATTGCTGCACCGCCCACCGACGGGGAGGCCAATGCGGAGCTGGTGCGGTATTTAGCCAAAGTGCTGGAGCTGAAGAAGAGTGAAGTAGCTCTAGATAAGGTAGGGCATTAAGGTGACCTGAAATAGCCTGTTTATCATTAATAATGTGACTCACCATGAAAATGTTTGTATTGACGTTCTGTTTCATCATCCTTCCTTAATTTACCACATCGCAAAATAATGTGTTTTTTCTTACAGGGCAGTAAATCAAGAGAGAAAATCATTAAAGTCACTGCTTCCGTGAGTAAAGAGGAGGTGCTGGAGAGACTGAGGCGAGAGGCAGCTGGCTGAGAACACTGGAAACTGGAAAGGACAGTTTCCTTACTCTGGAAGGAATGGACACTGGGCTAAACCGGAGCTGCCCTACTGCAGCCCTGGGGACCCTCATCTCCAAAGTCTTGAACCCTTAAACTTAAAGACACTGTTTTCTAACCCCCCAAAAGCTCAGCTGTAAACGAAGCCATTCAGGGTTGTTTTTTAAACATGATATGTACCATTCAAGTAAAGCCTACCAGTGGGACTGATGGGAACCTAATGTCTGAAGCATAACAAAGTTATAACATGAAATGGATATGAATATTCTGTTTGTTGGCTTAATTGTACGATAGAGTTTTGGCCAGAGAGGTTCATTCTGCTTTGCAGTTATCAAAATTTCATGTCATACGTTTACATTTACAACATTTAGCAGATGCTGTTATCCAGAGCGACGTACAAAGGTGCTTAGTGTTCAGTCCGAGAATGTATCCTAGCCGGTACAAACAGGTTAGGTTTTAAACTCACCTTGAGCTCAGATGCTGTCCGAACAAGGGCTAGTGCTGATACCTAGAAAGAAGAATTTGTTAATTCAGAGTTAAATACAGTAAAAGTGCACAACCAAGCCTGTGCTCATACCTGGAGAAAAGACAAGTTAAGCTCAGCATAAATGCAATACAGTGCATTTCAGTGTATACTTCAGCGTTCACTTCAAGGCTTCACTAATAGATTAGTCTTCAGTCTGTGTTGGAAGGCCACGAGAGAGTCTGCTGTTCGGACCGCCAGTCGAAGTTCATTCTACCATCTAGGTGCCACCACAAAGAAGAGTCTTGAAGCTTGTCTTCCATGTATCTTGAGGGATGGCGGGTCAAGCCAAGCTGTACTTGAAGCTCAAAGGGCTTGAGGTACAGATCAACTCTTGACCATTGCCATAAGGTAGGGAAGGGCTGGTCCATTCCTGGCTTTGTAGGGGAGCCTGAGGGTTTTAAATCTGATCCGTGCAGCTACTGGAAGCCGGTGAAGGGAGTGCAGCAGTGGAACGACATGAGCGAACCTGCAAAGAGTGAAGACCATCTGAGTTGCTACATTCTGGATCAGTTTCAAGAGCCTGATAGGGCCTGAGACCAGCCAGGAGCGAGTTGCAGTAGTCAAGCCTTAAAATTTCAAGAGACTGGACTAGTAACTGGGTGGCCTGTTGAAAGAGGAAGGGTCGAATCTTCCATATGTTGTGGAGGAGTCTGCTTGACCGAGTCAGGTTCGCAATATGAACTGAGAATGATAACTGGTCATCCATAATCACATTAAGGCTTCTTGCATCTTCAGCCAGGGTAATCAAGGAGTTCTCAAATGAGATGGCAAGATCATGGTGAGGACCTGTAGTGCCAGGGATGAATAGCAGCTTAGTCTTGCAGGGGTTGGTCTTAAAACTCTGGGCACACGTGTAGGTTTACAGGTTATTTCGAATAGTTTTAATGATGGACATTTATTGATTTTACAGCATGAGAATAAACAACATAAAACAAGAACAATATGACGGTGTAAACCTACATACTTAAAACAATACCAAGATATTAACTTATAAGAGGAAAATAAAATACAGGCATAGATAAAAAAAGAGGCTGTGTGTGCAAATGCGTGGTGTGTATGTGTACATGGAAAGGAGCTATGCTATAAATTTGACTTGGAAGGCCATTAATGTAGTGAAGAAATCTGTAGTGAAGAAAGAAGTTTATTATTTAAGAGCTTTTATTATACGTAGTTGTACGAGTAGTTATAAGAGTTTTCTGAAGGCCGTATCTAAGGTGTCCACATATAGATATGAAAACATCTTTCCGTGCTCATTCTGGTCTTTTTTTGTCTTATTCACCTGCATGACTGTAGCTGCAGTAACAGTGACAAGACACAGCACAGTCAGAGTTGCTGCTTGCCTACTAAAACAGTGGTGTGGTTTTCTTAATGATGCAGTCAAATACTATGAATTGGCAGCGTGACCCTTTAACACACCTCCCTACTGTTTGCATGTTCCTGACCTCTGTGATTAGGAAAGTCAGGTGTGTTAGGCTGGAGCTAAACTTTGCAGAGTGAGTAGATCATAAGGAGCAGAACTGGACGCCCCTCACCTAGAATCTCTTTAGTGCTGGTTCTGTTTTGTGCCAACAAACCTTTATTGCTTTCTGTGGAAACAGTATATATGCTGCTGCAGTGTGATGTTCGCAGTGGATTGACATTTTTTAAGATACTGAAGAGCTTCTGTGAAATATCTCCTGCTCCCCCCGCCCCACTCATTGTGTTGCTGGAGTTCTACATTTTAAGACCGTTCAAGTGCTGAGAGCTTTTGCCATAATGACTGTGACAGTGTCTCAGTGCCTCTGTCAGTGAGTAATGTGTTAATTAAGCGGAGACCTAATGAGCACAATTACTAGAGGATTTCCATTAAGAAATGCACCCACCCCTAGATAGCTTAATTTACATAACTTTTGGACTGTTCGTTTCACAACACCCACCAAAATAAAAAAGTAAAAAAAATACAAGTCAAAACTTGACAAAAAAAAAGTGTGGTGTTTTTTTCAGGACCTGCACCGTGTGAAGTCAGCTTAGGAGTAAATGATGCTGAGGCAAGGAAGGTCCATCAGTTCAGATTCTTCCCAAGCAGTTTTTCTTCTTAATTTTAAAATATAAGACTGACTGGATTTTTCATTAAAGGAACCATGTGTAAGATTTTTAGTTCAAAACATTATTTTAAAATTTCAGCACTAGCTAAAATTATTCACAGAATGTAAAGAAATAACAGTTTTGACAGCAAGTCAAAGATGTCTATTTATTGTGTCACAGAGATATCTACTGAAGTTAGCATGCTAACCAGCTAGCCCGCCATAATCCTCTCTCGAAATACCACTTTGTACCTATAGAGGCAATAGTGAGTCACTGTAGCAGTGAGCCATCAGTCCAGTATTTAAACGTCTTGTTGTAGGTGCTGCTCCTGGTTAGATCATTTAAGGACAGGTAGCCAGTGAAGGGAACAGTCAACCCAACAATGGCTCTTGCCAAGTGACCATTATATTGTTCGGACCTGCTCTTGACAAGAATCCACAATCAGCAGCAAACAAAAAAAAGGGATATAAATAAAAGCAAACCGAGAGTTAACATTGGTGCTGGTGACACTCTTGACGAGTACAGCCATGAAGTTTGATGCTGAACTTGCAACATGTCTTCTAGACTGGTAAGTAAACAGTTGTTAATGCTGACATTGAGGAGGAGGGACTATGGACACTGCAGGTTTCAAGTAATATGTTGCTCCCTGTTGTTTGGACTCTGAATTCCACAGGTTGCATCATCTTGCACATTGCTCCTTTAAGATTTCTGACAATTTACAGCTGTATGCAAAAGTTTTGGTGCCCCCGTTCAAAACACATTGTGTTGAAGTTGAGACGTCCTCTACACAGATTACCATTAAATGCATAATTGCTATTTATTTGCTGAATGTAATTTAATAGGGGGAAAAATACAACATAAACTGTGGCCTGTGGAAAAGTTATGGTGCATTTTATATTTTATGTTGTTCCCCCAGTATTTTAAACCAAGCGAATAATATAAATAGCGCACTAAATGGAGGCATATGTAAAGGCCATATGTAAGTTTGTTTCCTGTAGAGGATGTGTTATCTTATTCCCACATACAAAAATCAACAAAACACATAAAAACCATTTGCATATGACTGTACTTATGACTGTATTGTATGTATTTACTGATTGTGCCCAATTTTTTGGTGCAGTGAAAGCTCATGCTCTTTGCACCTCTGACTACTTGCAGGCTTCTTACAAATCTCTGCCTCTGTCAGAAAGAGTTTGAATAATGAAGCATCTGCGTTCTGTATCTGAGTGTGATTCATCTTAAAGTGGTGTTTGAATCATCAGCTCGTCGAAACGTCTTTAAAAGGTGGGCCAATGGAAAGCTATTCAGACTGATGTGTGTTTGCATTTAATCACACTCAATTGAATGTGCAGCCTTCACTGCTAATTACCTGTCAATCAAAATAAGCTTTCACTAAACTGAAACCTATTAAATATCTGTCAGATCTGTGTTTGGAAACCTCCTTTCCCTTGTTACTCTGAGAATGATGAAGAAAATTGACCAAATGATTAACCTGTGGTTTGCAGTCATAGTTAACCCTCTATTGTGTGAATTACCTAAACATGATAGCAATGTTTTAATGTGTTTGTATAACTTAAAATGGCTTAAATAATGGAAATAATTGGGAAATAAAATTTAAGTTGTTGGTTAGCTAAATTAGTAGGTAAGTTGTTGGTTAGCTAAATTAGTAGGTAAGTTGTTGCCATATGGCAACAATGCGCAATCAAATAACGTACCATGCAATCTATTTTTTTCATATAAACATCAGTTTATTGAAAACAAGACTAAAAAAGTCCAACTTAGTAAAATGTATAACCCAATATTTACACAGTTACATGAATATAATTTGAATTGTTATTTGGATTGTATGGTAATAGTAACATGGTAATAAGTTTACAGTGCTCTCTGAACTGTACACCACAGTGTATTTGCCACCTGTAAAGCATCTACAATATATTGTCTTCTAGGAAAAAACAGAACATGGTTATTATACCTGTATGAGCCTACTGACTCGAAACCAACATATAATTTGGAGGGATGTCGCAAACACTATAATTTCCAGCCATGTAATTCATAATCTTAATAATTCATCATAATAATCATAATAATACATTACAGTTACAAAATGTCTGAAATTAAGTTTTTCTCTTTTTAAAATAAACAGATGTTGCACACACACACTCATAGTAGAGTAGCCTTGTTGTATGTAAGTCAGTAATAGTCCAATATGTTGAATGCATACAGATCATATTGGCATATACTGTAGTTGCCATGTGGCAACAAATTTTTACCATTTTACAATTTTACCATCTTACAAAAAACGTGTCACGTCTAAACTGGTTTTAATGATGATAATTAAAAGTTAACCCACCCCAGATAGTACTGCAATTTTTGTCTTGAAGGAATTTCATCTACATGTTTAGCAATCAACTTTGGGACACCTCCGGTCATGACCTTCTCAGTAGTAAGTGTCCATGGAAAAAGGGGGATGCAAACAGGATTTCCTGGTCATGTGAGGTTCTCATGTATTTGTCCTTTCAAAGGAAAACATCGCTTTTCCATAAACAAACAGTGAAACTTGGATTTTATATTACTGCTTTTTAAGAAAATTAAGATACAGGAATTGTTACATGCCAAAGTCATGCAATAGTGGGTTAATTAGATGTTGTCTTGTTAAGGATTAGCAATCATGGAAAATATTGAGCCACCTTTGCCTATTTTACTACTCTTGTGGCTTGCAAGATAATTTAACTGATAGGTTTGTTATTACGATGGTTGGATAAACTATGGTCTGCAGTCATTAGTCAGTTAATGTAGCGCTCTCAGGACTGCATTAGGCAGTTGGTAAAAGTACTGGTTTCGAGAACATCAGCAAACATATCTCACTGAAAAAATACAAAATACAAAAAAGGCAAAGCTGAACTAATTAGAAAAGTTGTTTAAACAAGCGTCAGTGTAAGTAGTCTTAAGCCACAACCAATGAGACGCTTTGGAATGTAGAAATCACAGTCTAGTAAATATGATCTTCAGGGGTTATTGCTCCTTTCTTAAACATACAAGGCATGCTTCATGTTGTTTAGCAGCAGTTGAACCTATTTTGTCTCTCACACATTAGTAGCTAGTCTTTTCCAGGCACAGCTGTTAGCCTCTAGATAGTGATTTGTTCTGTCATAAAGACATAGAAGGTGCCATTACGAGGCACAGAGAGTGATGAATGGGGCAGAACTGGTGAACCCCTCTTTGTAATTGAAGAGAGATGAGTTTTTTTCAGTGTGAAATGAAGATGCGTGGGATGTGAGAACATTATTCTGTTCAAAAGGTGATTTTTCACACTGATGCTCAGCCGTCAGCACCCAGCCACACAGTATGTAATGATTTAAGTGCTGTGGTGTTAATAGGGCGGCTGTCTGTGAAAGTCAAAGTGACAGATTTAAATTGTTTGTGAGTGAGAGCTCTCTCTCTGTCTCTCTTGAAGCTCCTAAAAAGTTTAGTGTTTTTTCCTGTCACTAAATACAAATAGTTAGTGTTTCAGAATATTGGAAGGAAAATGCCCCCCTTAGGAACTGCACCCTGTTACTGTGAGGTTAAATATTACAGGACTGAAAATGATATCTTTTAAAACTCAGACTCAGAGAGATTGTCTTAATGATTCCATTCATTTTAAGCTGTGACAAAAAACGACATTAGGGTCAGGTTTGAGAGAAGGTGGGTTTGGTGTTGGTAGTTTTGGGAGAAGGTGAGTTTTACATTTACATATATGGCATTTAGCAAACGCTCTTATCCAGAGCGACTTGCAACTGTGCTTAGTGTTCCAATGTTTCCTACCTAGTACAGGAAGGTTAGAGTCTAAAACTCGCCATGAGCTCAGACACTGCCCGAACAAAGCATAAGCATAAATATATTATGAAGCATAAGTGCACAAGTGCACTACCTAGCAATCCCAAACCAGCGCTCATACCAAGAGAAAATAAAGGTTATGGTCAGTATGACTGCCAAAACAAAGTATTTCAATATATACATCTATTAGTCCTCACGTACTTATGTGCTTTATAAAGAGATGAGTCTTTAGTCTGCGCTTGAAGACTGCAAGAGACTCAGCTGTTCGGACATCCAGTCGGAGTTCATTCCACCATGTGGGAGCCAGGACAGAGAAGCGTCTGGATGCTTGCCTTCCATGCATCTTTAGGGATGGCGGGTCGAGTTGAACTGTACTTGAAGCTCACAGAGCTCAAGGTACAGATGGAGACAGATCACTTTAGGGTCACGTTTTGGGAGAAGATGGGTTAAGGGTTAAAGGCTTAGGGTCAGGATTTGGCCGAGGGTGGGTTGAGGGATAGTAGTTTAGGATCAGGTTTTGGGAGAAGGTGGGTTTGAGGTTAATAGTTTATGGTCAGTTCTTGGGAAAGGGTGGGTTGATTGTTAGTAGTTTAGGGTCAGGTTTTGGGAAAAGGTGGGTTTGAGGTTAATAGTTTATGGTCAGTTCCTGGGAGAGGGTGGGTTGAGGGTTAGTAGTTTAGAGTCAGGGTTTGGGAGAAGGTGGGTTTGAGGTAGGTAGTTTAGAAGTTAAGTTTAAGTTTTGTGTTTATGGTCAGTTTAGACCAGTTTAGAAGAAAACCCCCATAAAAGTCAGAGAGAAAATTCAGAGAGTGTCTGAATGAAGTTCATTTCTGTCCGATTGGTCTGTAGCAGGTAAAGGAAAATGTATGAAATGTATGCAGGTGGTGATGGCCCAGTCCTGGGTGGCCAGCTTCAACACAGTTTGGTGTTTTCTCTACTCAAACACACCTGATTCAACTCAATTAATTACCAGGTTTAGTTGACATGTTTGAGCAGGGAAATGACCAAAGTATGCTGGACACCTGCTCTCCATTAAGGGAGATGCTTGCTGGACACCTGCTCTCCATTAACGAGTTTGGTCCCCCCCCCGGATTAAGGTGAGCATTAGTAAGGTGTTTGTATTTATCCAACTCCCATAACCTCTATATTAATTACACTGGTTCCCTATGCAATAGACTGGAAGGTGAATGGTGAACCATATTATTGCAGTATTGAAGGCAGTATATATGGCCTTGTTCCTCTTGATTGAGACACTTGAAACGTGTACACTGTTAAGCAAATTCACTCCAATTATTTTAGGCCTCGAAGAAGATACCAAATCTTATATGTTCAATAAGAAGTTGATTACACAAACAAGTTCTGACTCAGACCCTTATTCACTGCCATAGTTTTAGTGTGCTTAGTCTTTACCAAAACAAAAGGGACTGAATACCCATATAATCTCCACTTCCTTCACCATCTGTTTTTCCTGCTGAAGCTCTTTTGTTCTGAGTGTAGACCTCTGGTTTCATCCTCACAGTACGCATTTCAGTAGACAGGAGTGGAGACAGACGCCCACGCGAAGCAAGCAGCTGGATGAAGCTGTAGGAGCACGTGCAGGCAGGCAGGCAGGCAAGCGGGCAAGCAGGCGGCTGTGCGAGGCGGACACATGACGGGGCAGAATCTCAAAATGCCACCCGAAGCAGCCTTTAACAGCTTACTGATGGTATGACAGTGGGGATGGAACCGGGTAAGAAATAATGAGGGCTGTGCTCTCCCACACAAAAATATCCTTTCTGCTGAGAGTCAGCTTCAAAGGGCTAGCACTCACAGACACGCACATCCATATGCAAAGATGTGTATGCTATACCTCTTTATTGAGGACACCACCTTGTATCTGCACCCTTTGTCCACTTAATAACTTACTATATAGATGCTCTTTGTGGTTCTGCAGTTATAGACTGTAGTCCATCTGTTCCTTTGTGTACTTTGTCAGCCTTGTTTTTGACTCTTCTGACCACCACAGAGCAGGTATTATTCAGGCATTGCAGTGACACTGACATGGTGGTAGTGTTTTAGTGTGTGTTGTGTTGGTAAGAGTGGGCGAAAGAACTGCTGCACACTTTATCTGTTGTACTGATCCACTCACATCAGCACAACACACACTAACACATCACCACCACATAGGTCTCACTGCAGTGCTGTGGTTGGTGTGGCACAATGGATAACAGCACTGCCTGCCAGTGAGCTACCACACCATGTGGGAGCCTGGGGTTCGATTTCCCGTCTGGGTAACTGTGCTGTGCTACACTAATAAGGGCAAGACTCGTAACACTACATGGAACCATTTGTAATATCATTAACCTTGTAAGTCACTCTGGATAAGAGCGTCAGCTAAATGCTGTAAATGTAAATGCTGAGAATGATCCATCACCCAAATAATACCTGCTCTGTGGTGGTCCTGACTATTGAAGTACAGGGTAAACAGGGGTATACAGAGAAACAGATAGACTACAGTCTGTAATTGTAGAAGGTATGTTAAGGATAGCTCAGAAAGTGGATAATGCATGTAGAAACAAGAAGGTGTATTTAATGAGGAGTCCAGTGAGTGTATGTATTTCATCACTCTCCCTCACATACGGCAAAAATGGAAAAAGTATTTCACATGGAGTACTGTATGAAAGTCAGTCTCCACAAATGAATTTATTTGTTTATTTATTTCTATATTTGTAAATCAAAGAAAGCTGCTGGTGTTCTCAGAACAATGGACTGACCACCCCAGAGTGAACATGTTTGTGTTGACTTTTGCACAGTACTGTGGCTAAACTGTAGTAGCAGTCATTTGGATGTGCACTTGTCCGTTTTTACAGTTACCACTCCGTCATACAGTGTCAGAAACCACATAAGAAAGTCTATTTGAGATTACTTAACATCTTCAAGTGTGTGATGATTTATGCATGCGTTTTGCGTGATGCTAATTGGTTGGGCATAAGCTTCCATTGCTCATTAGCTGTGTTAGCCTAGTAGCTCAAAACTAATGAAGCAAACAACAAACGGCAAGTCTGGTCTGATGGACTGCATTTGGGGTAATAGTGTAAATTACATTTTTCACTTTAAGAGCTTCGGCCTGACAGCTCTGTCTCAGCATGGGATGTGGATCTGCAGAGCCCGATGTTACACGGCTTCAGTGACCAGCCTAGAAAGCTCAGAGATCATTAAAAACGAGGGCTTTGAAGAATTCTTCTGTGATCTTATAAATGTTATCGCTCGTCCTTCACCTCTTTAATCATGGCAATCCTCCACACACGGGCACTTTTCTGAGCCTGTGAAAGCCATCTATTTGCATCTGGCAAAGCAGCTTAAGTGGGTAGGGAAAAAAAACTTCAGCAAGGCCGTCCTGAGCGAGGCCCTCAAATGTTATACTTATGTGACAACAAACACCGAGAGGATGGCAGCCTTAATGCCTGCAGTGGCAATGTGATCTAATTTGCTGGAAGCCCCCTTGTCATAGAGGGTGAGCTGCCTGTCAGAATGAGGAATAGGGCTGACGTTGGAAAGAGCTGTCAGTGACATGGCCTTTAAATTTCAGAGGGCTGATTTATCCGATGTCTTCTTCAGGCCTGTTGCAGGATGAGCAGCACCTCTCCTGTGGCCTGTAAACACACATAGCTTAAGTCCAGAGAGACGCTGGTCTAGCCTGCTGCTTCTGACATTTCCGCAGGACAAGAGATTCATGGCCCTTGTGGCTGCTCCTGTTGGCTGTTGAGCAGTGGAACTATGCTCTCCTGAGCGATGGAGCCATACCTTTCCATACCTTTAGGATGAGTTGAAATGATGTTTGTGAGCCAGAACTACCATCCAGAATCAGTACCTGACCTCACTAATGCTGTTGTGGCTGAAAGCAATCAAATCCTCATAGCAATGTTCCAACATGTCTTGTAAAGTCTTCAACATGTCTTGTAAAGACTGTTAGTGCAGCATAGAGGAACCCCATTCCCTATTAAAGGAAACATTGAACGTTCTTTGAGGGTTCTTTAGTAAAGCAGTGGTTGTATATAGAATTGTTGTAGCGATTTTTGTACCATTCATAATTAATAAAGAAACACACAACAGTTTTAGCTGTCCAGGGAGATTTTGCTAGGCTACCAGGTTACAGGTACTAAACTGTTTAGTTTCTCAGCACCCTTAGCTTAGTATGAACAGCGAACATCAGCTGACTCAGCACATCATAGATGGATCACAAGCCATACTCCTATCACTCCTACCACTTCCATGTCACAGTACATCACAACGTTCAAACACAAGCCAGATGACATTTGGATTTCTTTATTCTCTCCTAGTAGGTTGAGGGGTGGAAGAACTGCCGTATATCTAATGTCGGGTGGGTTACAGAGAGCATTAACTGCAGTGTGATTCTCCATACAACATCTTTCTTTTAGGCATGTTTAAATGAAATCAGTGCCGGTTTGATCACTGTAGTTGACTACAGTAACATCATTTCAGCTGTGCTGTGTGTGCGGCAGTGCTGCTTCATCTTCATCACCTCCTAAAATCTTTTAGCCTAGGAACCTAGCTTTCTCACACTATCTTAGCAAACATGGCGGCCCGACACCACACTGAGAGACACTACTTCTTTATGTGTAGCTCAATAAATATTTGCAATTTTCAAGGTACACAACTCACTGGTTGTTCCAAGCCTCTTGGAGAACTTACCACAGGTCTTCTGCAGATGTTGGCTGTGTGAATTGCTTCTGACTCTGCATGTAATGCCATCTTGACTCAAGGATGTTGAGATCAGAGCTTTATAGGACTGCATCATGTAAGCCTCCTTGATCTTCCTTTCACACATATCCTTCTTTAGGATGTTGAATGTGTTTAGGGTCATTGTCATGCTGGAGAATAAATGCAACCGATCAGATGCCTCTTTGATCACATTGCATGATGGACAAATATCTGCTGTTCGTCTTAAAAGTGAGGGACATCAATGTTTACCAAATCACCAACTCTTTGCAGAAACCAGTTGCCCCAAACCAGCAGAAAAGGTCTGTAATGCTTCACTGTTGAATGCAGACACTGATCCATGTGGTGCTCTCCAGCCCTGTGGTAGATAAAGTACCCTCTGTAGGAGCCAAAAAATTCCAATTTGGACTCATCAGTCCAGAGCACCTGCTGCCATTCTTCTGCACCCCAGTCTTTGTGTTTTGTGCCTAGATGAGTCGCTTGTTTTTGTTCTTACCTTAGAGACATGGCTTTCTGGTTGCAATTCTTCCCTGAAGACCACTTCTGACTTCTCTGGACTGTAGATGGTGAATGTACTCCATGGCTTCTGCACTCACTGTTGCTGACCACTGTGTTTCTGGTCCTCAGAGCTCAGACAGCAGTTCTGGAAACACCTGTCTGCTGCAAAGTTTCTGCTTGGGCGAGACCTTACTGATGCATAATGACCACACTGTGTGTTTTTGCTTTGCTCTCTTTTAGTGTAAGATATGAAACTTCCACAACTACTACAATGTAGCCTTTGTAGCATGGTTGTCCCTCTCTCAGTTTCTTTTCTGCCACATGGCATTTTCTGTGTCAGTTCATCAGTTTAGTTCAGTCTGCACATCATATCATTAATCACTGAGCTATATGCCTACAGTGACCTGATATTTTTAATTTTATATTTTCTCACTATATTACTTTCTGTATAAGATTTGTAAGATTTAAAATGATAACATTTATAAAGATAAAATATTTATTTATTTATTTTTAAGTTGGGACGGTGTGCAAAATGTAAATAAGAACCGAATACAATGATGTGTTTATTTAAAGCCTATATTTATTAGGAAGTACTACAAAGACAACATGTCAAATGCTGAAACTGAGAAATTGCATTGTTTCTGAAAAATATATGTCCATTTTTACTTTGATGACAGCAATGGAACAAGTTCATGATCATCACTGTCTTACCTCGCTCCTTTATAACAACACTCTGAAGACATTTGGAAATTGAGGAGACCAACTGCTGTATTTTCTCATTCTCCAGTTTTCAGTGCAGTGCTGCCTGAGAGCCTGAAGATCACAACCATTCAGTATTGGTTTTCAGCCTTGTTCCTAGAAGACAGAGATTTCTCCAAATTCTCTAAACCTTTTAATCATGCTGTGTATTATACATGATAAAATTCTCAAGTTATTTTCCATTAGGAAACATTATTCTTGAATTGTTGCACTATTATGCTGCGTATCTGTGAACCCATCCACATCTTTACATCTGAAATGCAATGTTACCAGTCTTTTGTTCCCCCTGTCCCAACTTTTTTGAAGCATGTTTCTGGCATCATCTAATTTTTTATTTTTCAAAACACATTTCTCAATTCCAACATTTGATCCAGTTGAAATGATTGGTACATCTTTGCATTGTGATTTTAGTTAGATTTTTCACAGCTACCAGCTAGATGGAAATTAGGTTGTAAACATATGCAAAGATATGGACACACACTGGCCACTTCATTAGGTACACCTACCTTGTATTTACACTCATTGTCTATTGTATCAGCTCTGCATACCATATAGGAGCACTTTGTGGTTCTACAGTCACAGACTGTAGTCCATCTGATTCTCTGTATACTTTGTTAGCCCCCTTTCTTCAATGGTCAGGACCCCACAGGACCAGCACAGAGCAGGTATTATGTCAGGGGTGGATCATTCTCAGCACTGCGGTGACATGGTGGTGATGTGTTAGTGTGTGTTCAGTACAATAGAGAACCTTTATGCTAAGAGTGGTATTTTTTGTTATGTGATCAAGCAAATATCAGAAAGCTGGCAAATTTGTTACTGTTGCAATCTTACCTAGTTGAGCTTTCAGTAACATAGTTCAGCTCTGTAGCGTAGCATTTAAACAGGAAACTCAAAACCCTAACTGCGCTACAGTGTCTCATTGGGTTAAATCAGAATTTTCAGCGTTTTGTAAATCATTAGCGGTTCCTACAAAAGAACACATTTGTGGAAGGCGCATGTGTAGGTCAGTTATGTGTTAACACACAGTTATGTGTGTAATAAATACAAATCTCTTTAAAAGGTCAGAAAGGTTAATAGCTTAATTAAAATCTGAGAGTAATGTTTCAGTTGGCCAGTAATTAAAACCATCTGCCTGTTCAGGCCAGTGTTATCACATGGAATAAACCCTAGAGCAAGTAATTCTGTTCAATTTCACACATGAGACCACTGTTTCACAACTGGTAAACCCTTTTAACATTCTTACGAGTTACTCAAAATGGTCTTTGATTGTTTTTTTGCTGTCTGAAAAACAGATGACTCGATTGAAGAGGTCACCAGAATTGTAATTAGACATTAAACGCAATGAATTTGCATGAGACCTAATAGGTACCCTGTCCTGCTCTTCATTAGTCCGGGCAGCCTTGTGATATTGCCCCCTGATCAATAGTGAAATTGAAAAGATTGATCTTTTTCTTCTCCGCAAGACTTAATTGCAGCTCCTACCTTTGTGTCGACAGCAGAAAAATTGCAGGAAGCCAGTTGCATTGAACTGCATGCATAAGAAGTTAAATGAAAACATTTGCTCTAATTGAAGTACCGAACAAGTGGGTGAAAAGTCACGCAGGTATCTTTATCATGTTTTCCTGGTCAGAAACGTCATGTAGAGGCTTCATGAGGAGATGACAAATCGATGTCATTTTTCTGCAACACTGGATGTGATGCAATGATGAATTAATAGCCTGTAAAGCATTTCACCTGCTTGAGTGAGCCTTTCCATGGTGACTAGGCTAATGCAAGACTAATAACGTAACCCCTCATTACACCAGCTTAACCTGCTGAATGAAGGAATCAAGTGAATGATTCCAGTAAGCCCAGGAAGGGGATGTGCGTGTGGACAAGCTGACAGCAAATATGATGGTTTTTAGTGTGGAGCATTTCAGGGGTCGGAGAGTAACTTCTGTTAGATTAACAAACACTCAGGAAAATGGGATGTCAGGGAAGTTCATGGGGAGTGTGGCTGAATTTGGAGAGGGTGAAGCGGCACATGGCTGCATGCTCGCTGATTTTTTCAGAGGGCTTCAAAACGTGGGCAGACTTAAGCGGATCCCGAGGAAACAAATATGAACCAAATCATGCCCCATAGCAAGACTGAACGTGGCAGGGGAACAAGGGTAAGATTTAAGATTTTAAACCCCTTAACTCAACAGTCTTCGCTGAGCTATATATAGCAAGTTGTTTGAGCGCCGCAGTGGCTTGGATAATGCTCTGTTTCCTAGGCCTTAGGCGTATGTGTCAGTGGTGGTACTTTGTGGATATGCTTCTTCTGCCTTGTCTGTCAGAACATGTCATTATGTTTGTTACTCACATCAGTGATACTTTGTCAATTATGTGAGAGAAACAGACTGTAGGCCTAATTGTTTTGCTCTGAATATTTGTTTCAGAGCCTACTTGGTCAGCAGTGTGCATAAGCCAGAGACCACTCTTGATGTATTTCATTTCCAGTGAAGTGTTATTTATCTACCGTGACCCTAGTCTGGACTGTGTGCTATGGGAAGGTGAATGAATGAATGAATGAATGAATGAATGAATGTTACTCATTTTTTAATTTTTATAAACATATTTAACACCTATTTAAAATTACACTGATGCATCAAGAGCTTAATATAATATCATTTTTACAGTATTTACAGTAGCATGTCTTCTATTCTTTTCTGTTCTCACGGAGTTGTAGAGGTTCCTAATGGTGTCTTGCTAAAATCCAGTCAATGCAGCTTGAATATTCCCACCCAGATTTTGCGGTAGGGGTGGAGGTGGAGTGACACCAGGCCTTCTGGACGTGTGACAACAAACTGTTCATCTTGGTGCTGCCTCCACACATGATGCCTCCACACACTGATCCGTTGGGTGTTTCCACCGAGACAAAAGTGGGGCTCATTACTGAAGATGCCCTGCTGCCATTCTGAGTCACTCCATGTTAGCCTGGCACGGCACCATTGCAGTCTTTGGCGACACTGACTTGGTGTTTTAGGGCAGTCATTGTAACGGTCTATGTGAATGTAGTCTTGCGTTGTGCAGCCGTCTGCCAGTGGTTGACTCCATGATGTCTGTAATCGTGGCTGTTGGGTCACGATTACAGACATCATGGAGTCATGATGTAATAAGGCCTGTTCTTGCTTATGTCACATACCCAGCTAAACGTGAAACTTTCGTATGTCTCACGATGTCAAATCTCCCCACCAAGTTTTATTCCTGTCAGTTGATTCCTATTCTTTTGATTATGAGTGTATGTTGATTATAAGAATTTTCTGATTCTCACATGATCATTCCATGTTTCTGAGAGGATCACCAGCTTTGTTTGATTAGCAAATGTTATTTCTTTTCTGCTTTCTTTTCTCAGTACAGGCTTCTTGACAGCTGCACATCTTTTCAGACCCATAGAGACGTTGTCTCATAGTGGAAGGATGGACAGAAACACCCGTGTTTTGTTTTTTGTTGTTTTTTTTTAAGGCAAAAGTTGAGTTTGATTTTCCTCTCTCTCTCAACAATGAAAGCTGTTTATCTGATGGGGACAGTTTTGGTGGTCTACCAGGTCTTGCACGGTTCAGTCCCCTTTTGGAAACTTTCTTTGACTTCCTCGTTTCTTTGCAAGTGGATTCTCTTTTATCAAATCTCCTGAGAAATATCTCTTGAAAAATGAATAAGTTGGCAAGAAATTCAATAAATGAAGCTGACCTCTAGTTCTTGGAAAATCATTTACTTGCTAAAGAACCAGAGAACCAGGTTATGGATGATAGAGTGAGAATGAATATGCTCTTGGGTTTGATACAACTTTTTATTTTGAGGACAGGATTTGATTATCTATGTTTTATTAGTTAGATTGGGCTGCTTTATTCTACAAAACCATTTTATTCTAAGATGAAAGTTTGATTTCCAAACTAAACATTTAAAGTAGCTTGTCATTATGCAAAAATATGGATTTTGTGGTGTGACTGAGCTATAAGCAGTACAGAAACCTGGTCTGCCTCTTACAAAACCTACAGTCATATGCAAAAGTTAACACATCCTCTTCATAGAACACATTTTTGCATAGTTTTAATGCACAATTATTGTTAATTAGCTGGATTTAACACACAGAAGAAAAAACAAAACATGACTCAAACTCAGTAAACAAAGTTTATGCATTTAAATTTGTGGAAAAATACCATATTGATTTTTTTCCATGTAAAATAACTTAATTTAACTAAACAAAAAATCAACAAATAAGTCATATGACCTGCTGTGTTCTAACTCTATAGCGCATCCCTTTTAGAAACATGTTGAAGGCTCAACATGTTATGAATGTACAGTTGCAATATATGAAAAATCTGTACTCTGAGTCTGTCACTACATGACATCTCATATTCAAATTCAAAATGAGAGACCATCGGAAAGGACCAAATGACACATCAGGAATACTTTAAAAATGTCAGTATGGGGTTTTAAATGTTCATTTTTCCTTTATTTGAAATTGTATGGAATTCATTACACCCTTATTAGACACTGAGCGTTTGGAGGCTGTACAACACTGCAAGGGTTGCTAATGACCCGGCTTGAAAGACTGCTGCTAAGGGAATACTGTAATGCTGCTTTGGGGGCAGTGGCTACAGAGAGTGGAAGGCTGGAATTGAATTATTCACTACACATTAAAGTTTGCCAATGTAGACGTCAATATCAGCATTACTAAAGAAAATTTGCAGTGGATACGACCCCAGTACACCACACTATGCCCATATTTTTCCACATCTGATGTATTTTTAATGCAGGCTGGAAGTGCACACATGCCATAATTCTCTCTCACAAGCCCAGTATACCTCTATAAGTAGTCGGGAGACGTTTTCCTTACGTTTTCTGTGTACCGAGGGGGCCTATTGCAGCTGTGGGCCGAGATTTCTCAGCTTGATCAGGTGGCTTGATTCACTGTGTGGTGACAGCTTTAGTGCGGAAGACAATGAGACATTAGAGCAGACAACAATAACGAAGGATTTCTGAAGACAGTGCGTTCTGCTGACTGTTTTTAATTGAAATGTCTGAGTTTTTGGGCTCGAGGGATGTCCTTTGTTTTTGCGCCTTCACTGGCAATGGATGGCAGTGGACAAATTCAGCTGTCAAATAATTGTCTGTGAAAATGAGCCAGGACAAGATGGAGCATCTCTCATCGTTTTCTCCATGGTTTTTGGGCCCTCTTGGGAAATTAAAAACATTTTTTTTGTTGTTGTTGCTTAAACTCTTACTCGAGTGCATTTTTACCATCCTCCACTTTTGCAGAAAAATGTATTATTGGGGGGGAATGAATTTGCCACTGTGAGTATGCCTGGGCTGCAAGGCGTATTACCCTAATTTGCCGCAAACGCGAAATGTTGTTGGGCAGAAATCTTTTGATCTTCCGACACACAAGTGGCCTATCAAATCCTGCTTCAATATCATTTCCTCCGTATGTGACGTCACTGCTGGGTGAAGATATTAGCCTATTACACTCGGCCATGAAAAAAAAAGCCCCCTATCTAGAAAGTAATTTTTCCTCCAATAAATCCCCATTCAGATTGGAGCAAGGCTTAGCCCAGTCTAGACACGCTTAAATGGTGGGGTGTGAACAGTTTCAGAGGGCGCAGACGCTTCCTGCTCTTTCTCTCCGGTTCCTCTCCCGAGGAGGCTGCACAGCTCCTCTTCAAAATATGAAGCGATGAGTGCATTTGTATTCATATGGACGCTGCATAGCCGCTCTCGAGGGAAAATTAATCTTCCCACAATGACTTTATTATTCCTCACGCTCTCACACCAAATTAAAAAGACGCGTTTATTAAATTTGGGACTGCTTTGATGATGTCGCTGCCTTTAGACAGTCTTGTACATGTTGTAACAGCAGTCGTTTCTGGGTTCATTACACTCCTAAAAATAAAGGTGCCAGTAAGGGTTCTTTGTGCGATGCCACAGAAGAACCACTTTTGCTTTCCTGAGGAGCTGTTCAGTGGATGGTTAGGTAACATCTTACATTAACATACGTGTTGACTAACTGACATAATGTAATACATTAACTAATGTTAAGTAAACATTTAACAACTAAATGTTTACATGTTAAGATAACAGTTGTTACATGTGTACTTTACATTAGTTAACCTTTGTTAATGTATTACATCATGTTAACTAATGCTGTACTTCATGGCAGGTAGTCAGTACTTGATGTAAAGTGTTACCGGTGATTGTAAGAGAACAGTTTTTATGAACGAGATGTGTGAATGTGAAGAACCTTTTTAAGGTTTACAGAACTGAGGGAATAATTTGGTCATTTTTTAAGGAATATATAATTGTTAATAGCTTAGACATAAGGGCACAATTATATCCTTTGTAGTGAGGCTAGGATATAGGATGGGAAAGTTCAGCATAACAGACCCCAAAGGTCAAAGGAAGTGTTTACAATGCATGAGGCCAGGAGCAGTGTTCAATTTACAACTTAGGACTAAAAGCAGGAAATGACAACTTAATGTGCAGTCCTAAGGCTTCAGGACGCGGACCGTCATATTTAGGAGTCATATTTCTTTATGAATTATAGGCATTCTGGTTGAAGACATGGGTTTTAAAACCACATTCAGTGTGTGCATTTGTGGAGTGAACCTTGAGATAATGTTAACAATACCTAGTTTGGAAATGAATAGAATAGAAAGAGGAGCATTACATCACCTCCTGAACACTGTAATGTATGGAAGCTCTGTACCATATGATTTGTGATTGAATTCAGTTCGCCCAGGAGTACGCTTTTCAGCATGCACCTGACAATTTAGCTTGGAGGCTTCTCTCTTTAATCCAAACCCAGCGTCTGATGGTTATGTTTAAGAGCCAGTTTGTTTTCTAGAAATAGAGATGTTTTATTTTGATGCCTGGCTTGGTCAATTGGGGTCACCAAGTCACGACAGAACCGCCATAAAAAGCAGGGTTTTATGATTTAGCAAGAATTGTTACTGTAACTTGTCACCTTTACTTTGTGTGAAGGTTCTTTAAAACTTTTAAAGGTTATTCACATTCCCACACTACTGTATTACAAGCATGGTTCTTTCAGGGATTGAAAGTGGTTCTTCTGTGGCATCACTCAAAGAACCTTTTTGCCTTGCATATTCTCAGAACCTTTTTAGAATAAATAATTTCAAAATAAATCCATAGAACCCTTTGTGAAAACTTTAAATGTAGGGAGCACTTGCATAAAATAATCACTTTTGGTTCCCTAAAGAACCTTTCAAGGAGTTTTTAAAAATGAGATGTGAATATGGTTTAAAGAGTCGTCAGATCAACTGTTACCTTTACATTATGTGAAGGTTCTTTACAGCTGGTGAAGGTTATAGACATTCTTCTAAAAGTTACTGACCCAAACTTTCCTTCTTTGGCACCATAAAGAACCTTTTAAGAGATTTTTGTGAAGGAGATGTGAATATAACAAACCTTTTCAGGTTCAAAGAACCCTCGGGTGAACTGTTACCTTCACAATACATAAGTTCAGGTTCTTTAAAACTTTTAAAGGTTCTTCATCCTCACACGTTATCTTCAAACATGGTTCTTTAGGGGACCAAAAGTGGTTCTTCTACTACATTGCTCAACATATCAGTTGTGGTACTGTTTTAACAGTGTTGGGAGCAATTCTGTGCTACTAGCTATGCCTGTGAAAAGAACATAACTTAAGGGCAATAACTTAACATACAGCGCCCTCCACAATTATTGGCACCCCTCGTTAAAATGTTTAAAAGCCTTAAAATAAATTCAATTTTTATTGCAGAAGCATTGTCTCACACTGACAATTGTAAAAAAAATTGTTCCACAATTATTGGCACCCCTAACAATTCCTAGAGAATAAATGTAATTATTTATTATTGTAAGCGTTTCTGTCATTTCTACTGTGGTTTATAAAGTTGAACCGAGTATCTAGGAACCTTTAATTAGTAATTCATCACTTCCTGTTTCCCTGGGGTATAAATATGGTGTGACACAGAGGCCTATTTCTCTTATCCACTCTTCAACATGGGAAAGACAAGAGAACACACCATCCAAGTGAAGCAAATGTGTGTCAACCTTCATAAGTCAGGCAATGGCTACAAGAAAATAGCCACTCGCCTACACCTGCCCATATCTACAGACAGAGGAATCATCAAGAAGTTGAAAACAACTGGAACAGTGGCAAACAAGCCTGAACGAGGATGCAAGTTTATCTTGCCTCCACGCACAGTGAGGAGGATGGTAGGAGAATTAAAAAGTTCTCCAAAGCTCACTGTTAGAGAATTGCATCAAAGAGTAGCATCTTGGGGTCACAAAGTCTCCATAACAACCATCAGGCGCTATCTACATGCCAAAAAGCTGTTTTGGAGGCATGCACGGAAAAAGCCTCTTCTCAGTTACAGGCATAAACGTAAACATCTGGAGTTCGCTAAGCACTACTGGGACATCACCTGGGACTGAGTGCTTTGGTCAGATGAGATCAAGATAGAGATTTTTGGCAACAAACACTCTAAGTGGGTCTGGCATAACACAAAAGATGAGTATGTGGAAAAGCACCTCATGCCCACTGTGAGGTATGGGGGAGGATCGGTGATGCTGTGGGCCTGTTTCTCTTCCAAAGGCCCCGGGAACCTTGTTAGGGTGCATGGCATCATGAACTCTTTGAAATACCAGGACATTTTAAATCAAAATCTGTTGGCCTCTGCCCAAAAGCTGAAGATGGGTCGTCACTGGGTCTTTCAGCAAGATAATGACCCTAAACATGTGGCCAAATCTACACAAAAATGGTTCACCAGACACAAAATCAAGCTCCTCCCATGGCCATCTCAGTCCCCAGACCTACACCCAATTGAAAACCTGTGGGGTGGCCTGAAGAGGAGAGTGCATAAGAGAGGACCCAGGACTCTGGACGATTTAGAGAGACTGTGCAAAGAGGAATGGTTGAAGATCCCTCTCTCTGTATTCTCCCATCTTGTGAAATGTTATAGGAGAAGATTAAGTGCCGTCTTGTGGGCAGAAGGGGGTTGTACAAAGTATTAACATCAGGGGTGCCAATAATTGTGGCACAGATGATTTCATGTAAAATAATTATTTCTTAAGGTGGATTTTTGCACTTGAATTAAAGGTTGGATTTTTCTCTTTTTTGGCATTGTTGTCCTATATTATTAAAAAAAAAAAAAAATATTAGAAACCTAAGAACACATCTTAAAGAGGGGTGCCAATAATTGTGGAGGGTGCGGTACATACATAAACATACATAACATACATAAAATACTTGCATAAAATAACTTAGGCTCCCTAAAGAACCGTGTTTGAAGATATGTTTTAATGGCTCAAACAGCATTCACATAATGTAAACATTAACCTTACGTTATGTGGAGGCTCTTTAAACTTTACAAAGGCTCTTTACATTCACACATCACATTTACAGACTAGCTTCCTAAAGTCTGTTGAAAGGTTTTTATGTGTGTTTTATATATGTTTTATATGTGTATGTATGTAAAAATGCTATGTCTCTAAAACAGACAGAATTTGCATTTTAAGGCAGCTGTGAAAGGAGTTCAGGATACAGTGTGTTATTTGTTTTGTTGTGTACAAGCCTAGGATCATTTTGGAACCAAACCTGCTTTATGAATGTATTGCTATGGTGTTATGTGGTTCCTGTCTTTTGAGCTGTATGTACAGATATCAGTCATCAAAGAGCACAGTATGAGGTTACCGGCCTAATTAACACAGCTACAGGACCACAACCCTATTACAGCCCTGCGGTGTGTCTGACTCAGAAACATGAGCACAACAAACGTGTATATATAAATATATGTTTTGGGATGAGAAATGACAATACGCTGTGCCAAACTGTACATGATTATTGCACCTCGAAGATAGATCAGAGGCATTTTCCATCATGTGAGAAAGTGAGAAAAAGTCTTTTTACTATTTCCTACAGTAATAGGGAAAAATATAGTGTGTGGGGTCTTCGCCACACACAAACCCTGCCATCAGGGTTGGTACCGTGACTCATCTGACCACGCCACATGTTGCCAGTCCTCTAGGGTCCAGTTAGCAACCTCACGAGCCACAAGCCCAGGAGAGGTGCTGTGTCCAGTGCTGTGGTGTTGACAGAGCCACTCTGGAGGGTCTTCTGCTCCTATATCCTATGGAACCTACAAAAAATGCTGCACTGATCTGCAGCATATGCGTGTGATGCCTCCTGCATTGAATGTGGATGTGATTTCTGCCAGAATTGCTTGCCTGTTCGCACAGACAATTCTAGACAGACTCCGCCAGCCACAATCATTAAGCACCCGTGGGCAGCCACTGCACTGTCCACTGTGGGTGGTAATGCCTCTGGGATGTGACGCATTCCCCGTACACTTGTGAATTGAGGAATGTTAAATGCCCACACAACTTCGGAAATGGAATGTCCCATTTGCCTGCACCCACTGTTATGCCTTGTTCAGACTATGATGATTCACATCACCTTGCCATGAGCACGCTGGCCAGTGTGCAGCCTCACTCACAAGATAACCCCTCACAACTTATACAGGTGTGGGTGTTCCCAAGCCATCCCCTGAGGTAACACCACTTCATAATTGATTTACATTATCCTATGACTTTGTCAGTGTACGTATATGTACAGTACATACAAAAACAATTAGATATTTTAATGTTTACAAGGATTACTTTATGATCTATGTAAACTTAAGATTAGTAATTTAGATTAGTAAGAGAAATTTATACATAATCTTCATAGTAAAAAATGAAGATTATTTATAGATTATATATAAAAAAATATCTTCAGACATAAAAAGATTAATAAGAGATTGTATACAAAATCTTCATTTATAGGCTGCTTTCTATTGAGAGCTGGCTGTTCCAACCCTATCCCCTTTCATTGTAACTTGTGAATGTTTTTTTTCTTCTTTTTGACTTTATGTTTGTCTTGAGTTTCATTTTAAAATAAAAATATACTGTTAAAAATATTTCCTGTGATTTCATGTACCTAACCAAACACAAAGAGTTTTAGTCCATGGGTGGAGCCTAATTGTAGCCACACCCCTGTATTTTAGAGCAGGAAGTGAGATTGCATCCCTGTCCCTAATGGCCACATGGTAAGCAGTTAGATCCTATTGCATCAAGAAAAATGTCTGGAAATCAGCTTGAATCATTTTCCACAATTAAGTAATGTTTTGTGTTTTAGTGATAAATATTATGATTTTATATGAGTGTAAAACTGTGTTCGCTTGTCATGTGCTGGCTAACATTTTCTGGCTAACCTTTTTTTACATTTCAGTAGTGTTTAATGATGGTGATTGTTTTGGTAGTGACAAAATGAAACGTTGAGTCATTTGAGTCATTTAAAAGTCCAAAATGGGTTTGAACTCTGAACCATTGCAGTAGAATGATCCATATATGAACTTCAGTCGTTTAACAGTCTATTTGCATCATTTTTTAAACCCACTGATTCTATTTGAATATAAATGCACCTTCCAACCGCTTTGCCAATGAAAATAATATTAAATGTGCTTCGGGCTCTTAGGAGCTTCAAAGAACTGAAGAGCTCTTTCCCCCTTGAGTGGGAGATCAAATCTGATCTGTAAGTGTCCTTTAGGACATTCAGGGTTCGCACTCAGCATGACAACCTGCATAAAGCTCTTAGTGCTAATATCCTCCATCTACATAACCTTTGGCTTGATCAGAAATATTCATGCCTTCATGACTTCATGACTCAAAAGCATAATAACCGAGTGAATAAAAATAAACTGGCCAAAAAAATAAAAAATATAAAAGAATGCACACCAACAAAACAAGAAGATGTACTTAGAGGAGAGAGGATTTAGTATTTGTATGATGTGCTGATAAATATGCCGAGAGGAAATTTGGAGGAAAACAGGTCTGAGGGTGATTAAAGTGCTTTGATTTCCCCCTCAGGCGTATAATTTTATCATAACTACAGATATTCATGCATCATCATCAAAATCAGAATGGCCACTGACATTGACTTAATGTCAACGGATGCACGGACAGCAGTAACCCCAGTGTGGTATTCACTCTTGGAGAATTGTTTTGGGTTCAGATAAATGTAAACAAACTTGGTCAACAATAAGGGTCTTAACAGTTTCAGGATATTCCTTGTTTCAGCACTGGGCAAAAGCAGAAAGCATATTTTAAACAGACTATTAGACAGAAGCTTCAATAAGTAAATTCATCAGTGTGTCCACATTTTACCTTTATTACACCTTTCTTTTTTCAGGAGAAACACTGTTAGTTTTCCTCCAGACCTCCACAGTTCAGTCTTTCAGTTAGATCCATTTTCTGCTTCTGACAATCCAGTTAATCCTAAACACATTCAGTGATGTTGAGGTCTGGACTCTGGGGTGGTCAGAGCGTTGTTTTGAGAACACCAGCAACTGGAGAACAGGAGGATGGATTGAAACACTTGTGTTTTGTTCAGTGGAGCTTAATTTTGTCTTCTCTCTTGAAGATGAAAGCTTTAAATCATGGTGTGAAATACAGGGGCTCCTGCGGGTCTCTGACCACCTGAATATAGTAACATCAAAGTTCTAGGGGGACCCTGCAAATAATGATGGTATGCTGTCATTATTAAGCTGTTTTAGCTGTGAGATTCTGTCTTTCTTAAGTAACTCAAGATGCAGCACTGGTCTGCCTCAGGGTGGTGCTGTAGCAAACTGGTTCACCTAGTTGCTCCTTTATTGCCTAACATAGTGTTTCTCAACCCTGGTCCTGCAGGCACATTTCCCTGCACATTTTAGTGCTTTCCCTGCTCCCAGCACACCTGATTCAACTCATCATTAGCTCATTAACAAGCCCTTTCAGAGTTGAGGGGTGTGTTAAAGCAGGGAACTAGTAAAATCAAATCGGTGAGGCCAATCATTCTCTGAGTAGAGAGTTTTTGAGCCATTTGTGATTTTCACACAGAGGAATTTGTATTCCACGTTTAACCCATCCGTGAAGTGAAACACCCACATACACACACTAGTGAATACACATACTAGGGGGCCGTGAGCAGCCCTATCCACGGCACCCAGGGAGTAGTTGGGGGTTAGGTGCCTTGCTCAAGGGCAGTCATTACTGTCAGTTCAGGGAATCAAACTGGCAACCCTCTGGTCACAAGGCTGGTTCCCTAACCTCCAGCCCACGACTGCCCACCCTGTGCAGGGTAGGGTGCCTCCGGGACCAGGGTTGAGAAGCACTGGTCTAACAACTGTATCTATGCTTGGGACACCTCTGAAAGACTTCACAATATGCCATAGCACACTGGCATATTGGTAAATCTGAAAACTGGCCCAATTTACCAAGAGACTGGTGGAAAGAAGGGATTTTTACTCATTTCTCTAACTGAAGACAGAAGGGGAGGTGAGTGGAATCTCAGTTAATGTGTGGAACTAGAAAACTAGAAAAGAAGAAGCAGTAAACCAAACTTTTTTTCTGCCATTGAAGCTGGCATCAGTGTCACTATGACAAGTGAGCAGCCAGCCGACATGGAGCACCCCCAGAATACGAGGGGGTATTTCAGACTCTACTTTAAGTACTGTGTATCTAATAGGGACCTGATGGTGTTCTATCAGGTTTTCTGCTGTTACCAGGAGGCCTATTTTCTCTGTAAATATCATACATATCTTGGAAAAAAATATTTTCTTCAACGTTGAAATATTATAGTCTGAGTATGTAAAGGGACATAATATATACATGATACTAATATATATATAATATATAATATATAATATTGATAACATGATTTTTTGCTTTCCGTTTCTTTGTGCAAGTTGATTACATTATATATACTTTTTCTCTCTAATATCGCTTGAAAAAATAATGATTAAAGATTATTAATGAATCAAGTAACTTAAAGGAGTAGAATGTTCGAGGCAATCTGTCAAATTCATACTCCACACAGTGCCCCCTCCTCCCTACTCATATCTCCCCCTGTTTACTTACCAGTCTAGAAGAAATGTTGTGAGTCCGGCATCAAACGTTATCCCTTTCCTTGCCAAGAACATCTTTAGCGGTGGTAAGCAGCTCCAATGTTAACTCTAGTTTTGCTGTTTTCTAGTGTTTGTTTTGCTGAGAGTGGGCAGTGCTAGATTTTTGTTCACTCGTGTTGGACTGATTTGGCCTGACACTACATTGACTCACCACTACAATTGACTTTTACCATGAAAACTTTTGTTTCTTCACATTTTGTTGATAATTTTATTTATTTTTTTTATTTATTAACATTTTTAATTCTGAAATGTTTTACACAACAAATCTTAAATATTGATTCTGTCATCTTGCATATTGCTCCTTTAATGGCTGTTTTGGCTGGAAATAATAAAAAAGGTTGGTATAGTACTTCACCATGATCATATGTTAATGCAATAGTGCAGGTCTTAATTTAGCATTACGTAAGTGTATGAATGAATCTTTTTAGATGTTAATTCTACACTGTATGTTTCAGTTCATCACCATAATTGCACTAATTTAACCCTGGAGATGTCAGGTCTGGTTTCCTAGACATGTCTAGTCTAGTCTTGGACTAAGTAGCATTGCCAATGATGAATCACCATTGTGAATTATTCTTAGTCCAGGTTTAGACTTAAAAGTCTGGAATTCTGGTCCCAGAGTTGGAAATTCTGGTTAAGCCGACACTGTAGGTTGTAAACTATTTCTATAACTGTGTTTTAGTACACTAGAAGTTTGAATTCAACACTCTAGGTCTTAATTTAACACCGTAGAGATGCATTGTAGATGGTAATTCACCATGGAACATTTTGTGCGCAATTCAGGAGCTTAACTAAGGTGCACTCACGCAGAGCTGCTGGAATACTCAAATCCTCTCTCCTCCTCAGCACACTGACAAACACGTCCTGAGAAAAGCTGGAAAAAAATAAAAAGGAGGAAAAAAACACAGTCTGAAGGTTGTGATTAACGCGGTTTGATGTCAACTCTCTGCGCATTTGCGCAACGAGGCTCCGCTTACGCAGCGATCTGCGAACAGAGGCGGGGCAGCGCGCGCGCGGCTGGGCACATAAAAGGGGGCACGGAGGGAAGAAGGGGCACACAGAGCTGAGGAGTTTTGAGTTTCAAGAGCCTAAAGCTTGGACCAGTACAGGCAGAGCGGCGCGCGCTGCCCGGATCAGCACCATGGAGAGCTCGAGCGTGCGGGGCGCACTGCTGCTGTTGCTGCTGCTCAGCGCGAGCGCACAGGACACGGACACCACGGACAACGAGGTGGAGCTGGACACCAGGGCCATCCGAGACTTTTACCCGAAAGACCCGAACCTGACCAGCGAAAAACAACTGGTGAGTTTATGCACTGCTAGCGCGCGACAGGCGTAGTGGTCAGCTTTACGCACGTGAATACCAGCAGACAGTGGTGTCCTCTCTTAAACAGATGATGAAAACGCCTCGTTTGTGTTTGTTTCTTAATTTGTACTTTGTGTTCCATAGTAGACAATTTATATATATATATATATATATATACAACATATGAATGTGGCAGATGTGTGGAATTTTCTTTTACCACCAATTGTGGTGTATTTGATGGTGTTTTTGTTTGTTTATTTGTTTGTTTGTTTATAATTAAACTTTGAACCCCCATGTTTTACCAGCTTGGTGCTCTTCATGAAGTCCTGGAGAAGCTGCAGACCAAAAGAATTCCACCCTGGGAGAAGAAATTTGGGCAGGTTCCCATGGTAAATTGACATTCATTGGACTTATGTTATTAGATACCTTATTTAATATTAAGTAACGTTAAAATAAATAAATAAATAAAAACGTTTTTGAAATTGGTAAAAAGGCATCAAAAAATTGTATAATTTCCAAATCATTGAACTTTGTAACAAAATATTGTATCTCCATTTTTTGTTATTATTATTGTTATATTATTTATTTTAATTTTACCGACTTTAAAAATGTCAGCTGTTACAGAATGTATTAAAATTTCATGTTGGATGTCACATTAGAAACACTCCAAAAATGACTTGGGGGGAAGAAATATCCAAGAAATCCATCTAAAAAAAAAAACTCCCTTCCAAGTTAAAGATGTTTTTTCTTTCTCCAGCAAAGTTAATATATTGGAGATATAAGATTTTGTAGACAGTGTAGTTCAGTGCTCACTGAAAGGCATATGAAGACTGTAATTTCCCACTGATTGATCCATGTGCGAATGCTTCATCTGATGATGGCGAGTCTGTAATAAATGCTGTGGGCTTCTTTTCAGTGTGATGTCGGAGAGCAGTGCGCGGTGAGGAAAGGCTCACGCATTGGCAAGATGTGCGACTGTCCCCGGGGAGCCTTCTGCAACTTCTTCCTGCTCAAGTGCTTGTGAAGGTGGAGGGGGGCAAAGCATTTCCAGGGTCTTCGGGGTGGAGAGGAAGGGAGGGGGCGATCTCACACACACACACAAACACTCTGTCCAAAAGTATCAAAGTCATTTGTATAGATATTTTTTTAAGTGCAAGAATTCACTAAAGAAGCGTTTCTGTAAAGTTCCTTCTGTTCATGTCTTAGAGCGCTGCACGCCTGTAATAATGTCAGTAACATGTAACATAAATGTTTTGTGAATTAAAGTGACCCATGATGTCTTTTTGTAAACTAGTCTGCGTATCAGTTATTTCAAAGAAAAGGCCATGATTGACGTCCGACAGGTCATATTTGGAGTGCCTCTAACATCCTTACAGAGCAAATCTAAGGAGCCCCTTATATCAAATGGCGAGTCATTCTTTCACGTACATGTCAATGTGATTCTGCTGTATCCTATACTATCTTCAGTACATGTGTCTCTTTCAGCTGGTGAAAATCACCAGGCATGCAGGCTGTACGTGTTTGTGTATGCACACTCATGAAACTATTGGTTAGCCAGCCCCATTCATTCAAAGAGATGGGCTATAAAAACATGTGCTGGTACATATCGATTGGAGTTGCAAAAAAAGGACTGCTCAATATCTTTTATCAAGGCTTATTTTCTTGATGGATTGCTGCTGTTTGAATAGCAGCAAACTTAACAGAGCAACTGTAGTCTGCTGCAACGCTTGGTAACTTCTTGGCATGTCATTTGTTGCCATGCTGAATCCAGTCTGCCTACTGAATTCCATCTGGAAGTTAAATCTGGTGTATGGATCATGCTTTTAGCTCCTACAAAAGTCAATGCAGACAATGTTGGGAAATGGGTAGTTGGTTTCGCACTGTCGAGCCTCCTGTTGCATTCATTTATCCTATTAGAATAAAATCAAAACATACAAACTGGCTGCATTTATGAACCATGATGACATTTTTCAGTTCATTGCCATCACTGTGTAGTTTTTGTAGTTGAATGCAGCTGGATGACGTATGTTTGGTCAGAAAAGACAGAGCCGGGCTGCTGCAATCACGGATGTGAAAGGGAATCTATAATGCAGGCCAAGACGAATGTCCTGCAGCTATAAGCTAAAGCTTTGCATTCTGAAAACCTTTGTTTCAATCTTCTCAACAAACGGATATTTACAATAACATGGCTTTAAACTCACCAGTTTCAGTCCAGTTAGGTTACAACACACACCGTTCTCACCAGTAATGGAATGTTCTAATTTAGACACTTCACCAACTTTCAAACAGAAAAGTTCCAGCACCAACAAATCCAGATTTAGGGCTGATGAGCTTGTTTATTTAGCCTTGCTGCGTCACGGCCGTTTACCCCCACTCCGTTCCCCCCCAGTGCCTTGATGCTTTTTCAGTGTTGTTAGTCTTCAGTCTCTCACATAATGATGCATTGCTGTGCAAAGAACATTGTCAAATCATTCGTGAGAGTCATCGGGATGTTTCTCAAATGCTTCTTGGTCATCGGTGGTGGTAAGCAAAGATCACCAATGTGCAAGATAAATTGGTTCGGAAGATGGCCCTCGGCCTAATCTGACTTGGAGGTTGTTTTTTTTTTCTGAATGCCACATGAGCACTGCTCAAGCAAGAAAGTCCTTTGTAATGTTGTTTTTCAGAAAAGCATAATACTGGAATGTTCATGACCTGACATGAAGTGAAAAGGGAAGATGTACTGTTGCCCCCTAGAGATGCTTTGTGGAAGCGAGAAAACGCACGTCTGTGAAACATCCAAAGGCCGAAGTTCTCGCTTTGCTAATGCACTGATGTCGAAGCTGCTTCCAGAACGCTTTGCCTGTTGAGTCATAAGAAAATTTAGGTTCAGCCAGTGTTCAGTTAGCACATTTAACTGCACTGTGATCTCAGTGAGTGAGTAAATGTTCATGAAGTAAAAGAGACCAGTCTTAGTCGCATTCTCTGTTTGTATTTGATTATGTAATCTGTTTATATAAGCTAAAAGTTTATATTAAGAGAAGTCAGTTATGCTCAGTGGATTCAGCTGTCATAAAGAGCCCAAGAAGATGCTAGACAATAACATCACTCACCACAAATTCATAAACATATAGAAGCAGAAACCACCAAAACCCATTACATAGAGATGTGGGTGAGATGTTCTGCAGCACTCTATTCTTCTTCTTCTTCTTTGGAAATAATGACTCACAATAAAGAACATGCACTTCGTATAGGCCTCCGAGAATCTTTATATAGAGTAAGCCTATAAAACAGAAGATATGTAGTGGACCCAAATCATAGAGTTCCCCTTGCTTTTTAATAAGCAGATAAATTAGTACAGTTTGAAATAGATTGGAAACATTTTCCATCATTTACCCCAGTTCATATAGCCCATATGTGGAGCCCTTCTTGAATTGTCCATTTTACCAGATCCACTTACGTGTCAGTGCACTTCGTAGTCCTGGAGTGTTTATGCACTGTGTCCACTCACTGTCCACTCTATTAGACACTCCTATCTTGTTGGCCTCCTTGTAGATGTAAAGTCAGAGCTGCACAGTTTGTGTTGGTCATCTTCCAGTATTTCAGCAGTGGTCACAGTGGTCACACTGTAGGCTGGATAGTTTTGGTTGGTGGGCTATTCTTAGTCCAGTAGGTGTTTATAAGCTCTGATCCACTCACACCAGCATGACACGTACTAACACGCTACCACCACTTTAGTGTCACTGCAGTGCTGAGAATGATCCACCACCTGCCTAATACCTGCTCTGTGGTGGTCCTGTGGAGGTCTTGACTATTAAAGAACAAGGTAAAAGCATGTTAACAAAGTATCAGATGAACTACAGTCTGTAATTGTAGAACTACAAAGTGCTCCTACATGGTAAGTGGAGCTGATAAAATGGACAATGAATGTAGAAACAAGTTAGGTTTCAAGTGAAAGTGAGTGCTCAGTGAGTGTTCAACTGTGTATTTAGCTTACAGCAGTTTAGCTGTATCCATTTATGCTGAAATTATAAGCATTGACCTGTTTTTTTTTTTGTTTTTGAGACTCAATACAGAACAGCCAATCAGAACACATTCATTTACATATATCAGTCTCAAAGGGGCAGCGGTAAAAATAGTCTGTTTACGTGTAGGGGGTACAGAGAGGTTGAAATAAGGTCATGTAGAAATGAATTATGGCTGTGACTTTGGGCAAAAATACGTGAAATATAAGGAGAATGTATGATATAGTAACTTTACCAATATTATGATATGCAAGCATAGTTTAAAAATCAGCCCTTTAAACATTTGCCAATATTGTTATCATTAACATCTACTGAACACTCAGAACACAAGAAGGTGCTTAGTAAGATGTAATACATGTTGAAGAGATGCTAAATAGGCTGCACAGGCTCCAATAATGCCTGTTTGTCATACCACATTGCTCTAAATGTCCCAGAAACGACTTGCAGAAAATCCACGATCACCCTTGAAAACAACCTTTAGATGACTTTACACTGAAGCGCACAGATGCTACTCTCTCTCTCTGGCTGGTGGTCAATAAACCTGTAGCACACTGCACCTAAAAATACCTGCATCAATAATGAGTTAGACAGAAATGCTGTAGCATCTGCCCACCTTAGGCTCTGTATCTATGCCATGCTGCCAGTTTTAGCATCTGCAAGGAGCCTGTAGCAGCACTATGAATCAAATTTCACATTAAGTGGAATGGAATATGAAGAGAGAGTGTAAGATACGCAAAAGCAATTCCTACTTGCAGCCAGCAGGTGGCAGTAGGAGTCCAGGCCTTCCTTAGGCTATTGGATTGCTGACTCACTCCACGTCTGACTGTAGTGAAGCAAGGTTACTGCAGCATTCAGCACACACAGCTGGGATACCTTCCATTTCCATTCAGCTTCAAAATCACTCTATTCTTGTAACTTTGTTTGTCTTTTTCATAAAACTGAGCACCAGCAGAGGGCCTTATTCAGTATCAGATCTGTAACTGCACCACGCATAGCAGTAGTGCCTGTGAAATGAAGCTTTGCATGCAGTATTATGCAAGTCTGAGACCATCCTTCATATACTCACTTACCAGTCAATATGGCCTTTAAGTACATATATTTTCAGGACGCTAGCTGGAATATTGCAGGAATATTTTCCCTTCCGATGTTCAGTCTTAGAAGTTGATTGAGTTTTCTGCTTCTAACAATCCAAATAATCCTCAGTACATTCAGTGATGTTACGGTCTGGACCCAGCAGTTTCTTTGTTTGATTTGCAAATGTTCTTCTTTTATGTCTGTTTTCTTTTCTCAGTAAAAGCTTCTTGACACCTACAGATCCCTTCAGACCTGTAGAATCTTCTCATAGTGGAAAGACGGACAGAAACAGATCAGAATCTTGAATGGGGCTTGATGATGAAAGCTTTAGGTGCTGTTTATTTGATAGTGACCTGATGGTGGTCTGCCAGGTCATGCACGGTTGTTAGTCCCATTTACCCTGTTATCTTATATACATATATATATATATATATATATATATAT
>CM067485.1:6780745-6794587 GCA_034552555.1 Semaprochilodus insignis
AATAATAATAATAATAATAATAATAATAATAACAATAATAATAATAATAATAATAATAATAATAACAATAATAACAACAACAATAATAATAATAATTATAATAATAATAATCGTGTTCTTCTTATTGTTATAATTTTTTACACTGTCGATTGTTTTTTTTTCCCTTTGATGGTCAGGTGTGACGTCACTCAGGAGCCCGGTCCTCTCCACCAATCAGCGCGCGGCTCCCTCCTCCCTCCTTGACTTTGCTGCTGTCTCTCGCGCCAGCATCAGCGGCAGCTGCAGTAGTCGCTGTTGTCATGGAGATGGATTCAGGCCCGGCGTCGGCTGCGGGCGCCGTTGCCATGGAGACGGGAGCCCGCGGCGAGGAGCGCGGAGAGAAGCGCGCGGACTTCTACATGCTGATCGTGATCGGAGAGATCGGAACCGAGCAACAGCTGCAGGCCGCTCGGCAGCACATCGAGCGCGGTGAGTGAGGCTGTCCCAGGCCGGGGAGCAGACTGCGGAGCCCAGGCGCAGCGGCCTGTACCCGGGAGTGGGGTGTGGGGTGGGTGGGGATGTATTGCTCAGTGCTGGAAGTGCAGCACTGAGAGATATGCTATTCATGCAGAGCATCTAATTCAGCCTGTACACATGACTGCTGGCAAAGAGGATGCAGGAATTCAGCAGGCCTACACATTCTTAAAGGCCGTTTTATTACATTATTAACATGTCGTTTATATTGTACACCGTCTGTTCTCCCTAATACATTCTCTCTAATTCTGTTGACTCTATTTATGCCACTGTGTTTGTTAGTTTTGCATTTTGCCTTTTGGTTTAACTGCTGTGTAATAGCTGAGCTCTGTCCCCATTGCAGAAAGCCATGATGCAGACAACTGGTGCATGTTTCAGTTCGGAGTTTGCTGACGCAGCACTTACTACAAGTTGTGTGCATGCCAGAACTGAGGGGGCAGCACGCATGTTTACGCTAGTTTAGCTGCAGAGAGAAGGATGCTGTATACAAGAATAGAGGTCCTGTCCAGGACTGCTAATCGACTGCATGAGGTGTTGTATTTCACCTAAAAAGAGCTCAGTTTGTTATCCGGACTTTCAGTGAGAACTGCGCCACTAAGGGGGCATTGCAGCACTGCCTGCTCCACACTGCTTTAAAACTGCATCATTCAAACGTGTCGAGGGTGCAGCACTTATAGACACGCAGTCTTTCATTTTACGTCCTGTGTTGGGACATTGGGAACCTGACTATCAGAGACTATAGACAAGCTTGCCAGGATCATCAGAATGGCTGGCAGACACCTAGGAGTTTCAGTAGTCCGTATGAAGGTTTTTGATACAGTGTATGACCCTCCAGTTTCAGCTGGACGAAGAATTCTTTGCACAGTCACAAAGATCAGGTATCAGCCTCGGACACATGCTCGACTAATATTTCAAACTGATATTTAATGATTTACTGTATTCTAGAAGAGCGGACTGTTTAGGTGATGCTGGGCTGCTGTACTAAAATAACTGCATTTAATTTATTATACAGCCCTGGTAACCTTCTACTGGTAAATATTATATTTCTCTGTAATGCTAATTCAGGAAAAATGAAGTCCCAATATATAATATAATTAATATATATAATATAATTATCTTTATTATATTGCATCGGCCCACAGATCCCATATTGGTGCATCCCTAAATCCCACCACTTTTAGGACCCTAAACCACTTAATTTTTTAGCATGTAAGAACTGTTTTATGTTTGCATATTGCTCACTAAGAATGCTTATTACCTATAATTCTATTCTATTCTATTCTATTCTATTCTATTCTATTCTATTCTATTCTATTGTGCTTTATTCTATTCTATTCTATTCTATTCTATTCTATTCAGATGTATGCCTAATTAAAAGGTTAAGATATATACAAAGTCATTCAGAGTGGGTCTGGAGAAACATGGTGAGTCAGAATTATTCATAGTGGTGGGAACCAGACGTCTGAAGAGCTTTATGCCTCTGAAAGCTCCTTCACAGAATGTTGTTACCTGAAATGGTTATGACTATGCTGCCCGTCGCATGCAATAACTTTGCTCAGTGTTTTTGGTCTATAGAACGTGTAGGTTCACTGTTGGTTTTTCACCATCACTGTAAAGAAACCTGAGTCTGTAAACTTCTCTACAGGGAACCCCTTCACATCAGACCACTCGGAATGACTCTGTTTACATCTCAGTGACTGAATTATACAGTGAAATTCCCTTTAAGAAAGAAGGTGTATGGTTTTTCGTCCATTACATGTTTGACTTGTCCTTTTCAGCTGAATATGTCTTGTCTGCACATAGGCAATCAGGACCAGACTGACTCAGCAACAAAATATGTACAGGCTAAACCAATCCCCACTTACATCAGTAGCACGAAAACCCCATGTACCTTAAAAAAAATATGCACTGAATGTACATGATTTAAATGTGCCAATCATTTCTACACAAATATATTACATTCAGCTTACTTACTTTGGCAATAACTATGTTGGTACAATATATATTTTATTCCGTCAAAAATAAATGGGGAATTCATTTCAATGAATCACTTTTTTTCAGTGTAGAGTCTTAATTTAAAGTTTTGTCCATGAAAGCAGCGCAGCGTACTTATTAAGCTTGATTATCCTTTTGGAATCCCGTCATTTACTTGGCATCTTGTCATATAAACATAATGTTTATAGTGTCCTTAATGGTTTATTGGTGTTTATTGGAGTCTTATCCATTAACTGTCTGACAGGGAGGCATATTAAGGATTTGTTTTGCTCACAGAGGCCCAGTTAACATAAATCCACCCCTGAGGGCTCATTGGCTGTCCCCAGAGTATAAATGTATAGGCCTACTTGAGCTAAAACCGCCGAAGGGTATGATGGATTGTACCTTGGAGGATTTTGCCCCAGTGACAAGCGTTCTAACTTCTGTGTGAGATAACAAATATAGCTTTACTCTACACTCAGTTACCAATATGTTCAGAGCTAATATCTGCACTGCTGAAGTCCTTTAGCCGCGTGACAGCTTGAAGGGGTCTTTAGATGAAGAGAGTGATTCATTTATCCAGTCCTGTGGAGTGGATGATTGATTTATTGGATAATGTAGGCTCCATATTTCAGGCTCAAAATGTCATATCTTCAGACACCTGGTCTGATTTGATATGAAGCTGTGATTAGAATAGTAATTCCTTCTTCACTGACCACATGAACCTTAAAGCTGGAAGAAATCTGTTTAAATCTGATTTATTCCTGCAGAGCCATGCTAAAACTGGCTTGTAGTAGCTGTTAATGAATGCTTGCTAAGCTAGGAGGACTGTAAATCCTCTTTTACCCAAATATTCTCTTTCTGAAACTGCATCTGGCTGGGAATTATAAATCATCAGAAAGGTCCAGGATTCAAAGCTGGCACACTGCAGTGGCAGAACCAATCAGATTTTTTTTTCCAGTAGCAGAACCAATCAGAATCTTCATTCCAGCGGCAGAAACAATCAGACTCTTCATTTCAGTGGCAGAACCAATCAGAATCTCATTTTCAGTGGCAGAACCAATCAGAATCTTCATTTCAGCTGCAGAATCAATCAGAATCTTCATTTCAGCAGCAGAAACAATCAGAATCTTCATTTCAGTGGCAGAACCAATCAGAATCTTTATTTCAGTGGCAGAACCAATCAGAATTTTCATTTCAGCAGCAGAATCAGTCAGAATCTTCATTTCAGCAGCAGAATCAATCAGAATCTTTATTTCAGTGGCAGAACCAATCAGAATCTTTATTTCAGTGGCAGAACCAAACAGAATGTTCATTTCAGTTGCATAACCAATCAGAATCTTAATTCCAGTGGCAGAATCAATCAGAATCTTCATTTCAGTGGCAGAACCAAACATAATGTTCATTTCAGTTGCATAACCAATCAGAATCTTAATTCCAGTGGCAGAATCAATCAGAATCTTCATTTCAGTGGCAGAACCAAACATAATGTTTGTTTCACCACAGACTCAGTCAGAATCTTCATTTCAGCAGCAGAACTAATCTGTAGTCTCTTTAGTTTGGCCTGTTTATCGTATGAACACTCCACCTGTGTTCAAGTCCTCACCATGTTTATTCATGAGGATGTTACCTATGTGAGGCTGAAACCCGGTCGCTAGAAACGAATAAGGTTATCTGGCCGTAATGGAACTGGAGCCATTTGTTACTTGCCCTGTTAAAGAGTAGTAAAGAGTAGCTGTTCATCAAAAACACTTCTACAAAAATTCTTTGTACCGTTATTAACAAAAATGTTATCCATATTTGCTTTCCAAAATGTCTTTTGGACCATCCATCACAAATGTTTACACGAGGTAAGGAGCCATTTTTTAATCACATTGCATTCCCTTACAGTGATTTGGTGATGCTTTGCAAAAGTTGTTCAATTTTCACGGGAGCACAAAACTGTTGCAGGGGAATGCCAAAAGTTTGTGAGGAAATGCCAAAATATTGTGAGTGATATAATATTGCTTCACTCTTACATTTCAGATATTTAAAAAATATTAAATAAGATTATCTTAGAACTTTGTGCTGAATAATGACAGCTAATGCTAGCTCAGTCTTATTTATTAGCCCGTACCCGGCATGCAGTTTGCAACTATGTTATACAACCACAGGTAATACCTGTCTGTTAGCCACTGATCTATAGGCTAATGTGTCAATTTGATGGTGCTGAGAGATGCAGCGATGAGCTCCAGAATGCTGCATACCATAACAAATAACCCAACTGCTAACCGTAGGCCTCGAAGCCATTTTAATTTGTGGCTAGGACATCAGATAATGGATTAATTTCTACATGCCACAGAACAGGATATGCAATGGTTATGTGAAAGCAGGCCACCGGTGTGGTCTGGACAGGGGAACAGAAACAATATGCTTGCTTGGCTTCTCTCAGCAACCACAACTGCTGATCTAAGACTGAGCAAACACTGAGCTTTAGGCCTCATTTAAAGAGCCAAAGAACAGGCCTCGTCTTCAGCACGTCCCCTTTCACATAAGTTCAGACGGTACAGGCTCAGGCATACTGCTGTAACCAGATCTTAAGCCAGTCAGCTCATTCAGGCATTCCTGCTTTTGTCATTTAATATACTTTAAGTGCATATATCTACTTTAGGTTTACATGCATAATGCACTGTAACGTTGTACCTGTAAATATGAACAAAAAGTATGCATTCATAAGTATAAACACAGCGGTCATGGCAGTCAGTGCTTTTGAAAGGAGTAATTAGCGTTTTGAAGCAATGATGTTCCAGTTTCTTACCTGAATTCCTCAACGTCATAAGTGTCCATCTGCTGGACTGTTGATAACCTTCACCTTCACCTTAAATCTTCAAATTCAGCTTCTTTAGAAACCATGTCCCGGTACATCTTCCTTTGATGACACGTAATGCTCCAGTACCCTTTACAGAACTGAGCCCCGTATCATGGTATTCCCACCTTTGAATTTCACTATGGGTTTGGTGTTCTTAGGATCACACAGGCCACCTTTTTCCTTTAAGCATGATGAGCTAAATTATGGCCGTAGAGACCTATTGTTGTTTGGTCTGCCCATGTACATAGTTATTTAAATACTATATGTATATATATATATNAGTTATTTAAATACTACATGTATATATATATATATATATATATATGTGTGTGTGTGTGTGTGTGTGTGTTTTTACCTACATATATCAGTTTTATATTTCAAGTCTTTTCAAGTTTATGCATATTAATACCTTCTTTTTTTGTTCATGCTTATATGTACACAGTCAAAACATTATGTGTACACATGACTGCATATATTGTTCCTGTCCAAAGAAAAACAAGTGTCTCCAAAATGGCAACTCTGGAAAGGGCAAAAACCTCATTTAATTTGAACCAGACAAAAAAGTCCAAGCAATTTTGGACCATTCTGCTACATTCATCATTCAGTGTAAACAGCAGCTGATGTGTTCCAATGATGCATAAAAGTTAAAATCATCAAAAAAATGGAGTCACATGTTTTTCATTTAACAGTGACGAATTCTTTAGAAGTGCATAAAATAGAAAAAACAGAAGTATCTAAATACGTTTTTACTTTCACTGAATGCCAAAATCTCCTTTTGGCCCACCAGAAACGCTTTTGCTTGGCCTTTATTGATTTTGCCATAGCAATTAACACATGAAAGTCAATCGATATTCTTGGGGAGTCTCAGCTGGGTGTTTGTTTGTTTGGACTGGACTCAAAAATCTTTTAGAAGACAAGGAGAGGAGAGCTTTTGTGTTTGGGAGGTGGAGGAGGGGGGAGCAGCTCAGTGACACAGCATTTCAGAGCCCAAAGACTGCAGAGTGTAAGATTTGCACTTCGGCCTTCATCAGAGGAAAGAAAGCATTTTAATCGTTCTGAAGAAAAGTGGTGAGGAAAGACAGAAATAATGAGGAAAAGAAGTGAGAGGCTTGAGGATTTGATTTCATCCCCTAATCCTCTAAGTGCTGTGTTCAGCGAGTTCGCCGCAAAGCGATTGCATGAGCCGTCTGCGTTTTTGGACACTGTTATGTAACCTGATGAGATTCCATGAATATTCAGCAAACACAGAGGAAAAAAAAGTCCCACAGAAGTTTGACCGGCTGTGATAGTGCACACTTGTTCATTGTGGCTTTCTGCATATGTGATCTACAAATTGGCACAATCTGCTCAATGTAACTTCCCTTTGACTTAAAGTGCATCACTCACATTATGGTACAAACATTTTAGGTACATCAGTAATCACAGAGAGAAGCAGGAAAGCACTATAAATATAAAGTCAAAATATATTACTGTAATGTTGCTACATACAGTACTGCTGTTGTAATATGCCTTGTAATGTATTAAAGAGGGTTTCTGTTGTTTTTAAACATCTCTCGATTATTCAGCTGTGGAGATATAAACAAATATATTCAGAGCAATTTGATGTGAATGTGAGGTCTTTGCAGTGGTGGGCCGCAATGTCCAAATATACCCATTTTGTTTACTATGCCAAACAGCCAATAAGGTTTTGTATTGCCGCTGTCCAAAAATAAAACATGTATGATTTTTACTTTCATGCATGACTTGAACGCAGCAGGTGCCATTTACACTGTGTGAAAATGTCCTGTTGGAAAGGACTAACAGAAATACCAAAAATGCTTGGATAAAAATCTGGTTCCTTTGACTTACAGTAGGGTTCGAGTAGGGCCAGAAATGAATGGGTGTCTATGAGAGGAAAGAGTGATGGAAAAAAGACAAACAGACAAGTGCGGGTTAGACCAACATTGAATTTGCTGTCGGGGTCTGCTTTGGTAAAGTGCATGTGAAATGATGTTTTCGCTGTGGCAGAAGTACAGAAGATGAGCGTCCACTTTTCCACCCCATTCATTCTTAATGGGAAAAAAAACCCAAAGTTTTTCCGAAAACCATAAGTCGGATCAAAAAGCAGTATAAAAGCATACCATTCCCGATCAAACCAAACACTCCAGAGGTGGAATGGTGTTGATATCTCGAAAACCGTGAGACTGGTTAGTGGACAAAAATGTGTACCAAGAAGATAATGATTAAGAATAATAATAATTGCGCAGCCCAGTGTGAAGATATGAAAACGCTCAGTGATTTATCCCATGCTAAAGTAGACCAGAGGCATTAAAGTAGTGCCTTCATGTATAGCTGTATATGACTTTGACTTTACTTCATTCACAGGGATGAAACACAGTCATCACAGTAATCATTTCATAATGCAAATATGCCAGATTCAGCCAAATGGCTTATTGGCTTTTTTGTATATGCACACTTTGCAGAATGCGTATGTGTAAAACGGCTTGTTTGTTTGGGTGTGTGCAGGAATCCGCTCCTGGGACATCAGCCTCACAGCGTGTGATCTGGACCGGCAACTGCAGCTCTTCATCACTAGGCACTCCGCCCACTTCTCTGCAGAGATCAGAGGTCAGTGAACTAGGACTTGATGGCAGAAGTAAAGGAGTTATATAAGGTTCTTTTCCCACCTATACTGGAAAAAACATGAAATAATATCCCCACATCCACATGCCACGTCGGTAGCATACAGCCGATTAGCTCAGACATTGAAATGACCAGAAAAAGCATCCCTAAGATCAGGCTCATCATTTGTGTTTGCTACAGACACTGCAGCTAGAGATTAGATCTAAAAATGCTGGGGATCTCTGGGAATCAGTCACCTATATGGCATACCCAAGGTCGCATGCCGTATTCACATGGCGTGAGACGATGCAGCATGAAGCATACTGTATGCAGTGTAACATAAGGAAGCTGTTGATGCTCTCCCACCTACTCAAGGGGGATCTGTGCATGTGTGTTAGCAGCACCACAAACTGCTCTTCCTGCCATAATCATCAGAGCGCTGTGTCAGGAGGAGGAGCTGCAGAGCCAGTCTGCACTGCTGCAGTGTGTCAGTGTGAGCTGAATAAGGCTTTCTCAGGCAGGATCTAACGGCTCAGGTGTGCCTCAGCCCTGTCAGGATCTGCAGCTTTATAAGCAGTGCTATTCTCTTTCCTGGCCGTGCAGGATTTAGCTGATGTTGTCTATATAAAGGCTTCGGCATCCTCATTGCTGTGGGCTTGATATCAATTGCCAAACTTCACTGTAACCAAATTGCTGTATATTTTGAAGTAAACAAGCTGGTAGCTGGATACAGGGACATTTCTATCTACTGAGTAATACTGTGACCCCAAAGGATAAACTAGTTAACTGTAACACAACATATTGTTAAATTATGTGCAGCCTTTTAAATCTAGATAATTTCACTCTCACCTAAGCACTGAAATTCAGATGCCTCCATTGAACTGCAGTTCATGTCTCTTCTATGTCTTCTTATTAAATGGCGGTCAGCTGTGTTTGTTGTTGTTTGTAGAGTAGGCGATTCATGTTCATTTAGGAGTAGATTTCTTGGCCTAGTTTTTATTGACGGATCGGACTGCAGACATCAGTCAGCGCTCCCGGTAAAATAAAGCTAAAAATACAGGAGATTAGCGTACCGCTGGGATTAGTGCAGCGCTCGGCAAAGGCTTTGTTGTTCATGTGAATGCAGCAGAGTTTGTTTTGCTTTGGCTGTTTTGGCTGGATTTAGCACACAGGATCAACACCTACACTAGTTGCTTTGCAGATGGCACCACAATCTATTCTGAAATATTAGCATTTGGGCTGTTGTGTTAAACACCGAATATGCTGGTGGAAGAAGCCCGTTTATGCAACACTGAGATCACTTGCCAGGTGTCCTTTGTAAAAATTTAAGAAACATATCCGCATTTATCAAGCTAATAACCATAGACCATAATTTCCCTGTACTTGGCTTTAGACTTACATAATAAAAGCCGATGGGCTTTAGCTGAATAAGCATTTATTATGCATGATCATATAGCATGCATTTCAAATGTCTAGCTCATGTTTGTTTTTCAGCTCCAACAATATAATCCTTAAACGGTGCATATCATAGAAAATTGATTTTGTATTTACAAATTTATTGTTTGGGCTGCTTTTAAGATGAGGCGCAGTAAAGGACAGTGAGCCAGAGCCTTGATTATTTACATACATCAGTCCTAAAGTCACAGCAACAAAACAGCCAGTTAACTGGGATAAAATGAGGTTGGAAAATGTTCACGTAAAACTGGAAAGTGAATGCCTGTGTTTGGTACATACGACCACACAAATATCATAATTGGACCTCAAGGGGGGAAAATAAAGCATTAGAGAAATGGAGGATAAGTGCCCTTTAAGATAAGATGGACATGACTAAATGTCTGACCGTAGCTGTTCAGCCCAGTAAGAAGCAACTTCAGGTACTCTCCAGTTTTCTGATGTCCATGTGCTGACAATTCTTCCCTTGTTCCAAATTCTACAATTTAATTTACAGTTTCATTTGCAAACACATTCGAGTAGAGAATTTATGAATGTGTTTTTGAAAGTACAAAAATACATGTTTCCCATAAACATTTAGTGCTGGAATTCCGTACCTGCCCAATAACTTTTATTATGCAGTTTGAATCTGTAGGTTTTTTTTGTTGTTCTTCTCGAAGTAAGATTTACTTACTCAGAGAATCAGGGTTCCCATGGGTCATAGAATTTCAGGAATATCATGAAATTTTCTGGCTACAGACAGTCAGGGGTTTGATCATTTTTTAGGGCAGTATCAGTGTGTAAGTCAGGGAGTATCAGGGTTAAATTTCAAGTCTGGTGTTTAATAAAGAGAGATTGGGTTGAAAGATGCTGCATTATTCCTTGAATTCCTTAAGGATAAGTATTTTCAGGATAAGTCCCTTTCCTGGAATTTACATTTTATTCTAGTTGCAGCTGAATGTCCCAGATGCCCACAATACATATCAAATACAGGCATCATCACCACACCCCCGCGTCCAGAATCGATCCATAAGTAATCCTAGATCTATCCATGAGACGCAACTGCAAACACTCAGTGGTTCATTATAAACTGAATGCACCATTACTTCTATTTTAGGCTTCTATTTCTGCCCAGTTGGAACGTCCCTAAAGGAACAACAGCAGCACTTTTGCACTCTTCCCATGCGCATGTGTGCTTGTGATGAAGTGCTATTAGCGGAATGTTGAACAGGGAGGGAGGAAGCGATGCCTGCACTTGAAGGACACGCTGTGTGGTTAGATCAGATTGCGATGACTTGGTCTGTGGGCTGGTGGCTCGCTAGGACAGCTAGCCTCTGTCTGTTCTTCACCACACCCTATAGCACTGCAGACAAAAGGCAGCTGAGCTGATGCTGCAAATATGACCATACCGTCTTCCCTTATCACATTCAGCCTGCAACTCAGCACAGATCAGTGTTATATATGCCCACAGGGAATATAACGACTACAGCAAGACTTCGTTTCTCCCACTCCAGTAAAACTCAGTCATGTGACTGCATACTGGTGAAGATGGCAAACGGTAACAAATTACTTCAATCTTCAATTCAATCTTTAACAAAGAGAGAGCAAGTAATATATAATATAACATACAGTCATATGCAAAAGTCTGGGCACCCCTGATCAATTACATATTTGTTGGTTAAGTTTAGTTAACACATCTTCTACAGAAAGCTCAACCTGCGCAAAAGTTAGACTGAAAAATGCTGTATGTTTAAGTGTGTTCTCTGTAGAGGACGCGTTAAATTAGAATTACTTAGAAAATCAACAAAATGTATAACTTGGCATCACTATTGGGGCAAAATGCCCCCCATTCACACTGACCACCAGTTCTTCTTTGTTACTTTGTAGTGCAGCAGAAAGCTGATTAATTTATTGCTTTGTAATTATACTCAAACAAATTCAAAACACAGTACAAACATATACAGACAATGTTTTATATTTATTATTAACTAAAAACTTCTTAATAATATCTGAATGCATTAAGCAACAACAACAACAACAACAATAATATTAATAACACTGGTTTGTCAGTTCTACTTAAAGGAGCAATATGTAAGATGACACAATCAGGATGTAAGATTTTTAGTTTGAAATATTCCAAAATGAGCTAAAATGATCAACAGAATGTGAAGAAATAACAGTATTGACAGCATGCCAAAGACTATGCATCTATGCATCATGTTCTGGAGGCATCTACTGGAGTTAGCATACTTACCAACTAGCCCTGGCCTGTCCTGTCTTGTAATACTTTCTACCTGAAGAGCCCATAGTGAGTCATTGTAGCATTGAGCCTGATTGCTGATGAGCTCCTGATGCTTGAGTTTTTAGCCAACAAAACACATTGAAAGCAAAGAAAACAATCAGCAAAATGAGAGTTAACAAAGGCGTCGCTTTCCACCACTGGAGACGACTGTTGGCGAATAATAAAGGGATGAAGTTTGATGCTGGACTTGCAACATTTCTCCTAGACTGGTAAGTAAACAGGAGGCTAGGGGCATGGAGGAGTGACAAGAGGAGGGGCTGTGTGGAGTATGAGTTTGACAGATTGTGTCATCATACGTATTGCTCCTTTAAAACAATACTAGTGTTACATATTTAAATTAAAATGTAAATAATAACTAAAATAAAATAAAGCAAATAAATACTTTTAATGAACCATCATTCATTGTTTTGAGTAACTGCGGCAACATAATGCCAACAAAATAAACAATCTGTCACCTTTAATATTTAACAGTGCAGGCGCAGATGACGGGAAAGAGCTAGAATTAGTGTGAAGTTCTGTCTGGATTGACATCTAGCTGCAAAACTAACATACAAACCACCAGTAAGATGACTCAGAAATCTGTATTAATTTCAGTCATATCCTGAGCAGAGCTAATGGCTGCTCTGCCTAGCACATAATGCTGCTTTTGACTAGCCAGTGAAACTGCAGTGAATAACTTAGTGTCTTTATAATGAACGTATGTATGGGGGGCTCTTTGCCCCATGCTCAATGAGAATTCTTGCCCCGGAGGTCTGACCTTATATTGTATGACTTAAAATAGGAAATAACTAATGACTAAAAACCCATCTAAATAGATATATACTGTAATTCAAGTCCACATGAACCAGCTATGATCTACCCTACACTGCTGTGCTACAAGTGATTTGGTATCTGGTATAAGTTGTCTCGGCTTAAGCACACTTATATACTTCACCTTAGGGTAGGTGGTGCCACTGCAGTGAATAAGCACAAGAATGCTTAAACAGCTTTTCAGAGATAAAAGCGTTCTCCTGAAATCCATGATTTGATGCCCTCTTGTGGATATTACAAGCAGTACAGGTACAGGCTCATCCCTGAGTATGCCCAGCCCTGCTGCTGCCCTGCACTGTCCAGTTCCATCCTTAATCTAACGCACATGATCCAGCTAATCAAGGCCTTAAGGAGCTTCTGAATATGCCAGCCAGGTGTGTTAGATTAGGAGTGGAACTGAACTCTCTAGGGCAGTAGATCTGGAGAGGAGATGCACACGTCTGCTCCAAATGATGGAGCTCCACATTATCCTTCCGTGCGGTGTCTGACTGCCCTAAATTAGTGGTGCTTAACCGCATCTAAATTAAAACAGATTAAAAAATTTCTACAGCCTCGTGGCCATTCATGCAGATTTAGATAGTACTTTAGGGAAGGACGGGAACAGTCTGAGGGTTCTCAGAAGATATGGGCAGCTTTAAAACAGATAGCGTGCAGTGTGTGGGTATGTGTGCATATATATGTTATTCCCTCATGCACAGCTATATGCTGACTGTATTAAAGGGCCCATATTGCACATGTTCACAAATCTTTTCTATTTCTCCGAGGGTAACTAATGATATTTGTGTGGGTATGTATATGTACCCAGAGTCATAATTCATTTTCAGATTAACATTTTCCAAACTGTCTTTAAGGGTGGTAGGAAACTGCTGTAGGCACGTGACTGAAGGTTTTTCATTATATTGCTCCTTTAAAAGACATAGACAAAACAGGACTCCTAACAAGGCCACCAAAACTGCCACTATCAACAGTGCTTAAAGCTTTCAGCTTTGAGAGAGAGGAGTAAATCAAGCTCCACTCTTGCTTCAGAAACACTGTAACTTAATGACCTCATAGACAGGAGATGATCAGAGCCTCCTGACTGGATAGGAGGCTGTGTGGACCCACACACACAGACACAAATGTTAATGCAGCTTTAAGTAGCTATAAATACGGCCCCTCCCTCACGGAGGAGGAGTGACCCAGATCAGTGACAAACTCTCCCGTTGTGTGTGTATGTATGTGTGCCTGGACTGAGCGGCAGTGCCTCAGGGAGCTCCTGTTCTCCTGCAGGCTGCAGAGAGAAAGAGAGAGAGACAGAGACAGAGAGAGAGAGAGAGAGAGAGAGAGAGAGAGAGAGAGAGACATACACACAGAGAAAGAGGGA
>CM067485.1:6794687-6843491 GCA_034552555.1 Semaprochilodus insignis
AGCCTCTGAATGTACTGTGGATGGACAGAGACTATTGTTTATTAATGGAAGAAGCCAAAGAAAAGAGAGCATATGTTGCTCCAAAATGCTTACAGAACATGCAAACAGCCTAGAAGGTTACCTCATCATACCACAGTAAACATTTCCACTGTCTATCAGTCCATTTTAAATGACCTTGAGGCTAGAGAAGTCAACGGCACAGTGATGGACGTTGCTGACACATGGCTTCTACTGTGCATGGTATAATCTTAAAGTGGACCTATTATGCTTAGCCTTGTGCATGTAGGTATAAACCCCAAAGTACATCCCAAGGGTAGAAACTCTCTCCTACAGAAACCACTTTTCTCAGCTGCCTGAAATGAGATAGTGGATTGAGTCTACCAGCCTGTTCTACCTGACTTTCAGGATCAGGCTCTGGCTCAAATTGATATGGCAGAACCAACACTGTTGTAAGAACAGCCACAAAAGTTAGGAGGGGGTGGGGAGGGGGATGCTTGTAGCATGATGCCACTCTGGCAGTTAACCAGTCAGGACCAAGTGGGCAAGCTGACCAAACAGAGCACACTTGGCTCATCGGGAGGGCGGGGCTTAAAGACACAGGAGCTCTAACTGAGTGTTTTAGACAGAGGTTAAATACAGAGGTACAGTATGAGAAAACTATACTATATATAGCGTTTTGGAAAACTCTATTCTAGTAAACCCCTTACATACAATTCTAAACACTGAAGACTGAAGGCCGGCCTTAATGTATGTCCGTTGATGCAGTGCTGAACACTGTTTTTTGACAACATTTTGTCAAAATATTCTTAAACCCAAGCGGTGATCTTCAATACAGAAGCATGAAGGTTTTTAATGCAGTGCATCTGAGGGATCAAAGGCCATGAGGATTCAGTTGTGGTTGTAGTTGCCCTACTGCACTCAGATTCCCTGAATGTTTTAATTATATTATGTATCACTGAGAGTGAAATATCTAAACTCCTTGTAATCCCTGTTGGATTATTTGCTGACCCAACGAGACAAGCTTCGGTCTACTGTTAAACATAAAGGACTAGACCTTTCCTGGATGCTCCTTTTGTAGCCAACCATGATTATATTACTTGTTGCACGTTGCACAACACCACTAGTCTTAAATGACCCCTGTCCTAACTTACTTGGAGCATGTTGCAGGAATCAACAGATGGAAACAAAAAACAATAAGGTGGTAAGTGGTAAATACCTTGTCTTAGTACTGTTTGTACTGTTATTGTTTAAACACAGGTGAACATGGATTTCTAAAATACTGCTTTCGGCTTTTAGATGCATTTCACATACCAGCTCAACCTGTATTGGAATTGAGGCTTGTGCAAAAACATCCATTCACAAACATGACACATGACACAATGAATCAGCTGTAACATTCACATTTAGAGGTGTGGGACATGAGGAATTGCACATGCACACTCAGTGAGGTTTGGGGTATGAAAGTATAACCTATTGATTGTTCTAAAGTCTATTAAACAAAGGCTGGGCGTGAAACCAGAGTATATATCTATGTATCTTTCTGTCTGTCTATGCAAGAGAAGAGTGGGCTACTCTATTTCAGTTGGTGGGAATGATAGCTATTATAGTGGTAATCAAACGTTTGGGTTATTTCTCTAGTTTCCAAGGACTTGATTGATATCTATCCACTCTTGACTGGTCTGGTTGGTGTTAGACTGGCCTCTCTGCCGTATCAGCCTTCGACAGCCCTTTTTTGCCAGAAAATCCTGTTAGACAGAGAAAATGAGGTATTTCGCTACTGTTATGGTCCATGAGTCTGCACTTTAGAAGATTGATTGCTCATTGGCATAAAACTGTGAGGGGAGATCCTGTGAGTCGTTTCGAGCTAGCCTCTCCTGCACAGAATCCTCTATAGTGCTTTGTCTTCCCTTATACAGTACATATAGGAGGACTAATGAATGTGCATATACTGAATGTTGAGCACCAGACCAGCCAAGACATATCCAGTGTCAGGAGATAATGCTGATGTATCTACTAATTAGCATCATGTAAACTGCATGCCTAAATCATCCCATACTCACCTTAAACAGTGGTAAATTGTTAAGTGATCATAAACAGACATGCTTATGTGCTTTCTAATATTGTATAAAATGGACAAAACATCTCAGCACAGTGTCAGGCAGGTGTGCACTGATTTAGGCATGGAGACTTTGCAGTGCTAATTGGTGGTTATAACAGTCCAGGACTTGTTTGCTATATTAGTGCCTAGTGCAAAACTAAAGAAGACCTCAAACTGCAAATGTGTCTTGACTGAACAACTTCATTAGGGTTAAGGGGAAAATCTACTGTGAAAAGCATCATGAAACTTTCCCTTGTTACTTTCCATTTAGGTATAAATGCCAGTGTTAGAGCAGGGCAGTTGCTGCTGCTGCAGTGATTCAGCTCTGCATGCTAGTGACCTGACTGAATCGACCGTCACCTCAGTGAACAGACCTTCTCTGCACAATCCCATCTCATTAGCCCTGGCAGCTCTGGCCTGGCTCTAACCTGCGACCCGCTCACCTTCTTTACCAACTCTGATTGTTTCAGGTCTGCAGTAGTGCTGGTTATTACAGCTGTTGGGATTCCAAATCCCATCGACGTGTGTTACATAATCCTATGGGTGGATTATATCTTGTATCCTGGATGGACCCTTTGTTGGAGTGGGCTATACAGGAATTTCACTGTTAGTGGACATACTAACAAAAATCACACAATGTGTTGCAGTATTTGTGGTTTTTAGGACTATTTGGATTTGCTAAAAAGTTCGACATACTACTGAAAAAACAGTAGTGTTACATAAGACAAAATGGAACCACTTTTAGTGTAATATATCACTATTTCAAATTCATTTTTCAAATTTTCAACAGGTTCTCAGTCATAGGCAAGAATCATTTACCCATGGAAAGAACAATTTAAATGTACAATAGAACACATTTATTCAGCATTTTAAATTGTTTTCCGATGTCTACATGGAAGATATGTCACTTTCAATTTATGAATAATTTGATGAGCTCTGCTATGATTGGCTGGGTTACGATGAGAGACTGTACTGATCACACAGAAGCAACACGTCGAATTAGCAACAGGCAGGTAAATAAAACGAACCTTTGTGTAAATAAACTCGGTTGACTATTTATTCAGCTATGCTGAATAAAGTTAACCCTTTAATGTCCTCACCAAGAGAACAAAAGAAATGGGAAATAATTGGCATAGACACTTTTAGCATAAAGAAACAACTAGACTGTTTAGTAATGCATCTTTTGCGAAATTTACCTTCTTTGTGTTGCATAAAGTTGCATAATGCTGTTAATCAAAACCTCTGAAACTATAATATGCTGAAAATAATAAGCTTACCCTCAAAAATTCCACCAAAAACAACCCACATGTGTGGAGAGATGTATTTGTTGCTTGCTTCCTCTATGGGTGAGAATGGTCAAGGTGTATGGCACAATCAGGTTAAGTTCAACACCTTCTTCATTAAGATATAGTGACTCAAAATGGATTCTATCAAAAAGTTAAGCAGAATGTTAAAGGGTTAACTGTAAGCTGGTATATGTGCATATTGGGTGAGTCAAGACAGTAACATTTTAGGATTTCAGAATCGTCTTGTTTTACTGTCCTTTTCGTACATGCAGAATTGGTATTTGAAGGAGGAACAACAGAGTTTTGGTTTGCGGAATATCAGCTCTATGTACTGAAGTCTCCTTATCCAGCTATGCTAATATATATTCCATTCTATGGCACCTTTAAGCTTTCATAGTTCTGTAACCACTGCCATACTAAAGAACTAAAGAACCACATATTTAAGGGTATATGATAAGGTTATGAGGACTCTTCTGTCTCTGTCTCTTTCAAATTCTATTTTTCTGCTTTTTTCTCTCTCTCTCTCTCTCGCTCTCACCCTCTCTCAATCCTCCCACCTTCCTCTGATTCATGTATTAATATTAGAAGTCAGGGTTTGAATTGAAGCTGTGAGCAGGAAACATACTGTAGGCCTTAAGCTCAAACCATAGGTTTACACAACAGATGGCTAAATGAGAAGCCTTCTTTAGCTGAATCTGAGCTTCGGTAGCATATTTAAAATACATGTGCAGCTTTAATACTTCATTCACAGCTCAAGCCACTGGCCAGAGCCCTGCTCTGATTATGCAGTGCTAAAGGCCCATAGACTGCCGAGAGCTCCAAAGTGCTGTGTCATTCTGCCTGCCTGTTTTTAAATCCCTCTATTACTGGTGTCATAGGCAGGAGATGAAGACTATGGATCAGCCGCAGGAAGCTTTTGCAATAAGCTTCGAGAGCGTCTCTCCGACATCCTTCTGTCTAGGTTTTTGCCTTATAAGTGGCGGTTTTAAAACCGTACCAAGAGGCTCTGAAAACTCTCAGCAACTTGTGAGTGACAAAAAAAAGAAAAAAGGAAGAAAAAGAGCCACAATCCATCGGATCCTAATATAGAGCTGAAAAAGGGAAATTTGGGGGCAGATGACTCTACTATAAAATATTCATTCATTAGTATTGTGCTGAGTTAAACAACATTGTGTATTTGCAAACTTTTGGGGCAAATATAAATATAGGCCTATCTGTGAAGGCATTCTGCAATTATGTATGTATGTGGTCCACTAACACACACACACACATATACAGACATTTAACAGAATAAACACGTAGGCTGCAGTGATTGATATTGATTTTGATAAGTACGTTCAACTATGTTTTGCTTGAGTGATACCGAATCAATTTTATGTTCCTCTAGGGCTGAATAACGCTACTGCATTGATGTTTCAGAAGATACAGTCTGCCTTAGGTAAACACTGACGTAAGATTGCCCATAGGGAGGGGGGGATCATGCATTAAGGATGAAGAAGTCTGTAAAGATCAGGAAAGGTAAACACACTCAAGCACTTAGTGCAGTCAAGATTCAGAGGCCCTCTGTAATTTACACTCCCCAGTGAATTCCATGATATTTCCAAGGTATGAAGACATCCTAGTCTTATAATCACTTTGCATGTGCATGTTTATAGGTGCAAATGCAATCAAGTCAAAACCCCTAATTAAAGGGGCAGTATATTATTCTGGAGAATGACTGTTGGCAACAAAACAAATACATTCCTTCCTTCTGTGCTCTTCAGAAGCACTGTCCCCAAATTCATGGGTGCACATTCCCAAAGCTAGCAACACTGGGCTAACAATCTTGTTGGCCTTAGTGGCTGTAAAAACCTTTCGTCCATTATATGGATAAATACCATGATATAAGAGTAAAAAACAACACTGAGTAATGTGACTAGCATTAGCTAGGTTGCTAGTTAGCAACTGTCACTACAGTTGGTGCTGCAGTGCTGACCACTTGCTATCATAAACATTAGCAAATCATACAAAATTGTACTGACCTATTGATTCTGTGTAACAGAATTTCTCCCTGTTACTTATTGGCTGGAATAGCGTTGTATGGCTCGACCCAAGCCATTTTGTTTACTTCCCATTTACAGAGTCAGAGTACAAATATCCTTTTTTTATCGGCATGCACGCAGAACAGACAGCTGTTAGTTTTATGAACCGTGAAGAGATATTCATTGAACTAGACCAAAAGTGTATTGGATTGTAATTGTATACTGCACCTTTAATTCTGATGAGTTTGTTTGCTGTATTTTCCATATTAATATGGACAATTCCGATATTTGAATATATTCCGATATTTTAATCTGAATATCTACATTCAGTTTTGTATGCTCTTTCTGTGTTGATTTTAAAGGGCCCGTATTATAGAAAACATAATTGCCCTTGCTTTTTTAAATACATGTTTGATGAGTTTTTGTTAATTAATTCTTTTTGTGATGTCATTCAAACCAACATATATTTACAATACCGGACAACCAAATAGAATGGGGATCATTTACATACATCTTTCTCAAAGCCCCAGTAACAAAAGCAATCTGTTTAATTCTAAGAGATAAAGAGACGTTAGATAAGCCAACTTCAGAAAAAAACAACAAAATAAAAGCAATATGTAATTTAATATAATGGAATGTCATATAAAAACCACAAATTTCACACATTGACCTAAAACAACAGACAGAAAGTTTGGTTATAGCCCTTTGCAAGACGCTTAGTTCTTCATGGGTGAATTAGTTGTAGGGGATAACGTCCCTTGTTTGTGGCCAATAACATTAAGGACACACACAAATCCACTATTTGCCTTTAAAATGGCTATTTATATATACTTCGTGTATTTATGTGCATATGTTTTTTGGCTCCACACAAATACTGCACTTCTAGAAATGAGGGCTATAAATCAAATGTTCCTGACATTTATTGTTCTGTAGAGCTAATAACTGGTTTTCTGGGATGTTCATTCAGGGTGCTGTGCAGACATCCTCAGCAGTGGAGGTGATCCATACATAATGGAGTGTGCTGAATAATTTAGGGTTTGGATATTGATATCACAGCAGATTGGTTCTGAGCACAGGGTTTGCATCGCTCTATCAAGGTTCAGCATTGATTTTCCAGGTGATTTTTTTGCATCGTTCTTATGACTATAAATATTCCTTGTTACAAAGTACAATCTTATATGTGTCGTTATGAGCGACCAGGCTGGGGGTATTGGAGAGTGTGTTAACGGTCCCGGGAACAAGTCCATCAGGAAAAGAGATGATTTAATTTGGTTAACTAGTTCACAGATGAGAGGTAAAGTCCCATAAAAAAATCATCAGCAGTGATTTAGACTGGTGGGGGGTTGGGCAACTGGGTGATAATATGATTATGTGGACAGTGCAAGGACAGTATTTCCATGTATGGTTCATGAATGTGTTCCAATTGGTGATCTTAGATGCTGGCAGAAGTGCAAATACCTTCTGTAAGATACAGGAAACATGGAGAAATCCTTTCAGTTATTATGCTTCTAAACTGTGGAACTCAATTCCAGCTCTTATAGGCTCACATTTAAGAAACATTTAAAAACTCTTTAACTCTGTAATACAACTTTTTTTAGCTGCCAATAGTATGAAAAGTGCTCTATTGGGGTAACTGGTTTAATGGTTAATGCCTGACAGAGTAAAATGAATGACATTAGTGTCAAACTTGGCATGTAAATGCAAATCACTGCTGACTAGTTAGTTAAAAGATGGTTTGGAAAAAAAGGTGTAGATGAAGAATGAAAAGGTGAAGGGGAATTCTACCAAATTTACAAAATACCTGCTTAATTTTGCCATTGAGATGTAAACAATGTCATCTACAGCGGTTTGATGTGAATGTAGAGAAACCTACAGACTACAGATGGTGGTGATGAGAACCAGGGGTTCTCAATGTCTATATTGCCATTTTATTTGCTACACAAAACCACCAACGAACCTACATGTGTCTTCTTAGTCCTATATGTAATATTGATGAGTGTAAAATAGTGAATAGTGTAATACATCTAAAGAAATGTATTTTCTTTTGGGAGCATTTACCTTATAATGCCCTGCTTGTACTCACTTCTGTCATGGATACATTAACAACAACAACAAAAAAGAAAACAAAAACATTTCTGGTAACATGCAACGTGTTCCACAACCATACTGTGTAACATCTTGCTGTGCGGGAGCTGTTACAGACATTAAACTCTTCAGATGCCTGGTTCCCATCATCTCCATTGTGAAGAATTCTGAATCTGCAAGGTTCTCTAGAATCGAGCATTTCACATCAAACCACTCTGAATGACCTTCAGAGAGGGGTGGGGGGTGGGGCAATGTTTTGGTGACCAATCACAAATACATACTGTATAGACATATACTGCACAGTCGTGTGGAGAAGTTTGAATACCCCTGGTCTGACCACGTCGTGTTGACTTAAGGCATAAGGCAAATGAGCTAACATGTACTATATACAGAGAACACAATTACACAATTACACATTACTAAATTATAGTTAAAAAAATATATAAAATATATATAATATATTTTTTTTCTTATATGTTNATATATATATATATATATATATATATATAATGTTAGCTATAGAGGATCTTTTCACCTAGAAGATCAACAAAAGATGTTTGACCTGTGGCGCCTTTTGCATAAGACAGTAAAACCTTAAGTACAAATGATGGTAAAAATCTAGTTTCTGCTCTCTGGTTGAATACCATAAATGGAGAGAGAGAGAGAGAGAGAGAGCAGAGAGAGAGAGAGAGAGAGCTATCTTAGACACAAATGGTGCATCGCTGAATAATTGCAGTATTAAAAGCTCCTTGTATATAAAAACTGCTATTAAAGTGAGATTTATCATCCATAAGCCAAACTCCATCCATGCTCCAGAACTGGATCATATTTGTTGAAAAGTGAGTCAGGAAATATGTGATTGTTCCACAGGGAGAGGAGAAGAAATATGGCTCGTCTGGAAGAACTGGCACAGCACTAAAAACACTCTGCACCAAAACAACTGGCTAAAATTTAGGTCTCTCATCATCACACCTTATCCCAGGCACACAGCAATCTTTCACACGCAGCTCACGTATCCATTCAAACGGCTAATAGAAGTTCAGAGCTCAATTGTCCTATAAAGGTTAGTTTTATGTTTTATGGTTAAAAGCTTAGTGTTGCAATTATAACCTATTTTCAGGTACTTGGGCACGTGTGTTATCATGAAGGTAGAAAGGCACTTTGTCTCCTCAGCCTGCGCTGTGTGTACAGATACACATATACAAAGACATGAGCGGAGCCAACAGGAACGATACGATTTAATACTTCATCTACAGCCATCTGCCGCAGCGGTAAAGTTTTGTTTTTCAGTCTCAGGTTTATAGGCCACACTAGCAAAAAATGTGGTTTTGTGGTGAAAGGAGTCACTTAGTGCAGAACCGCGACTGTTAAACTCCCTCCTCCTCCGCCCCTCTTCTTCTTCTTAGCAGCAGCAGTATAGCCGAAGATGCTGCAGCCATCCAGTTCGAGCTGCGTCTGTCTCCAAAGCGTTTTTTTCCTTCCGCCCGTTTTCCGATCAGCTCAGCGGTATCCAATTCGAGCGCAAGACACGAGATCATGTTAACCAATCCGAGACGTGACTCGGGAGACAACTAGCCAATAATAGCGCGATGAGGGCGGGGCTTATCGGAATACGGGTGGAGAACAAAAAACTTCCCGCCTGCACTCTGCCCCTCCCTTGCCTGGCTCGACAGAGCCCCACACACACGGACTGCTAGCATAGCGGTATTGCTCAGCGCTTCTCCGCCTGCTACGCACGACTACTTCTTCAAGTGGCCCTCATCAGCGGGACGGTATGTACGGACACATGTATACAAGTTTCTGACCCGAGCGGCGTCGCTAATGTCCACAAATATGGACTTTGTTGTGACTTGTTGGCTGTACATCTCTCGGCTTTCTCTCCGCGTATCCACAGTAGCCCTTAGCAACCGAAAAGGATGACGTCGTGGAGTGCACGCGTCGTCGGCTTATCCTTATTTGACCGCGATATTTTGGCGACTTTGTCAGTTTCTGTTTTTGTCTCTGTCGACTTTTCGGCTACTTTTTTAGGGATGAAATGTGAGAATACACGACGCCAGACGGTCGGACCTAAAAGTCAGAGAGACTGAGAGAATAATTAAGTCATTAAACAGTCGGACTGTCAGGTAAATCGACCTGGACGGGCGTGAGAAGGTTACAGGTCGCTTTATCCAAACTAACTGGATTAATTGAAAGCTGTAGATGGAGGCACACCTGACCATACTAGCCATACTGACCAGACTACACTTTTTTAAGGTGTCAAAAAAGACTTAAGACACTATATTCCACGAATCCATGAAGGGACGTTAGGTGTTTGGCATAGGCTAGAAGTAGTTTCAGCTGAAGTCGGTTTGTGTTGTGGAGCGGAGGCTCCAGCAGCCCTGACTCAAATGTCCCGGATGACGCACTTTTGCAGCATCGTGCAGAGAGAGGGAGGAAGGCAGAGAGAGACTCTGAAGACTGGCGTAAGGTATGCATTGCTGCTGGTGTGCATGCTAGGCGTGAAAGTGTTAATTATGTCTCGATTCCGGCGTTATATAAATATAACCTGTCATCGATGCTAATGGTCTAACGGAAGACAGAGGGGAGAGTTCAGAAGTCCAGTCCGAATAGGATGTTTGTTACGTAGCTTGTCATCAGTCGCTGAGGTGGCTAATACGCAGTAGGTAGGCTTCACAACAGTGTGCGGTCTGCGTTGTACTGTCGCATAAAGGGAATCTGTAGTTGGTGGGGGGAAAAACACAAAACAGCCATGCATTGATTTGCTGGTCAGTGACTCAGCGTCCCCTCTTTCTCTCTCCCTTCCTCCCTTCTTCTCTCTTCCCATCTCCTATAGCGCATACCTCGAGATGGGCTCCTTATGAAACTAAAGACTTTATATTTTTTATGCTTTATTTCAGGTTCAGGTTCTTATTGCATTGCATTCTAGTAGATATAAACCTATTTATTCAGATTATTTCTTGCGATTGCATCAGTGACCGAGATGTATTAAGATTTCTTGACTTCTGAGTCATAAAAGCCGTAGATCCCTACTTACTGAATATGCCCTCTGAAGTGCTATCAAAAGCAAGAGAATGCACTTCGGCTTAGATGCTGTAGCCCACTCAGCTCGTAGGGGAATACCAGCTCGCATCAGTGCAGTGCTGGTGGCTTAGTCATTGCTCCAGTGCTCCCAGTGGCTAGGCAACAGGGCCAATCATCAGCAAAATCCCCAGTGAGAACACCTACAGTGTTCACTTAAGTGGTGTGTAGAGAAGAGTACTGACCTGTAATAAGGTTAACGTATTTGAAGAAGGAAAACTGGTCCTGGATCAGTGGAAAAAGTGACCTCTGTCCAGATTCCAGGCCACATAGTAGCATAGTAGAGCATTCCAGTGTGATATGAATGTACTGGGCCTAAATATCAATGCAGAATATTTATTGGCTAAACCTTCAGAACATACACATTGTGCCAGGAAATCAATACTACAACGATCCTGCTGTTCAGATGGACCCCCACGGCACTCGCCATGCTGTGAATTCCAAGAAGCGAGTTTGCTGCATTTGACTTGGGTTCGGGTCAGGCCATGCTTAAAATGGTCAAAAGCAGTTTATGTCTACTGAAAGCTTCTGCCTTGGACTTGGAGAACCTCTGGGATAGTAGAAGCATACCAGTGTGCTCCCTGCTGGAGGCAGGCAATGCAATAGTCCTGAACTTGGGGCCAGCAGGTCTTTTTGGTGTTTTGGGCCTCCCATCATTGCCATGGATAACCCTTGTTTCAGTCTGGCCTGGTCACTCCTGTCCTGCCTTGCCTGCATCATGTTTGTCTGTTGATTTGGCTCAAATGGAAGAGCTACACGTTCCATTAGACTTTGTTATAAAGTAAACAGGGCAGAGTGAAAAGACCCTGAAGGACATGTCTGTCAGGCTCAATGTTAAAAGCAACCATGGCGGGATCGGTCAGACAGGGACAATCAGAGGCCAGACTCTACTGAGTCATTCACTCAGCTTGCTCCAGTTGCGGCCAACAGAAATACAGGACACAACTTTACCTATCTGCTTACAAATACACTTGGAGTCCCTACTAAATGATCGTACAGATTATATTAGCAGCTGCGACACTGCGCTTATTGGTTAATCCTTCCGGCTTTAGGAACGGCCCGTTGAAACAAAGAGCCACTCTGTGGGGGATTAATGAGTTGAAAGGTGCTTGACCTGGCAGGCCAGGTACCTGTGTGGACGAAAGAGTAGATATGTAACCAGTCCAAAGGCATACAGTTTAATTTAGTCCAGAGGCAAAAGGGTTCAAGGAAATACAAGGTTTCCCATCCCTGAAAGTATTATCAAATGTACCTAAAACTTTTCCACCACTCGTATACCAGCTATATTAGGATAGGTTTGGGGAAACTGACCATATACGCTCTGCATCCACCTTTCTTTGAAAGGTTACAGTGAATGGGTTGCAGACAAAAATATTTAGGCCATTTTGTAACAGCTTGTGGGACCGTTTGATTCATTCTTGTCAGTTGGCAGCTGTTTGTAATGCATTAAATATACAGAACATGGTGCTTATTACAGATCTGGAGAGCTGGGTGCATTTAACTTTGTTGCAGTTGTCTAGTCTGCTCAAGGGAAAAAAGGGGGTCATGTTGGAGAGCACACTATGCAGGGTGTGAGGTGCTGGAGTGATCCAATGTGTTGTGGCAGAGTTAAATTTGCTGCGAGAGATGCTGAGACATGATGTCACAAGCCCCTGCTGTGAACTCCACTCAGTTGCTGTGAGGTGAAAACATTCTCTCTCTCTCTCTCTCTCTCTCTCTCTCTCTCCTCTCATACATTATCATTCTGTGTTTTCCAGGCAGTGTCCTCCTCTTCTTTCTCTGTTCCAAATGTTAAATAATTTTGTCTTTAATTCCTGCTGCCTGGGACTGTGTTGGTGGATGTGTGGGAGGCTGTATAAACTGGCATTCCTGCTGAAATCCAGTATTTGTGCGTTTTGTGCGGGTGGTACTGCAGCACTAAGCAGCGCTGCTCTGGTGAGGACCACTCCCAGTGGCTGACTTAATATCACTGTAACGTTTTGGGACACAACTTTTTCAGACAGTTACTCAATTTACACTCATAAAAAGGTGTCAAAAAGAAAAAAAAAAACACTTTTGCTTCCCTAAAGAGCCATCTACTGGACGCACAATAATAAGGGAACCATGTCTGTACTGGCAGATAATTGCTTTAAAAATGAACAGATGGATTTTCAGAATTGATTGATATTTCAAACAAATATTTGTGGATATATTTATTGTACTCCAAAAGTGTCAAACATTTACACTGTGCTGGGCTACAGCTGTTTCGTTTTAACACTAATGCTGGATTTAGTGTCAGTTTCTAAATTTGATTAATGTTTATGAACTGGAATCAGTATCAGCACTGGCAGAAATGAAGATGAAAAGTAGCAGATACCGGCCAGGCCTACATTTCACATACTGGTGCATCCCTATATGTTTTCTTTAAATCATATGTGAGTAGGGCTGATCAATTTGAAGACTGACTAATATTGGGATGGTGATTTAATTATTTTTTTAATAAGCTCCTGATGTTCTGTTTTGGCAAGAAGAAAAGCTTGTGAGCCACCTGGGTTGGGCCAGCCCATGTGCTGTGTACACCAACACAACCGGCATGTTAATGGCTGTGTTCAATCCTTAAACCAGAAAAAGTGAAAACACTACTCCTCTTGGCCTGGATCTAATTTTTTTTGTTATCTTGAATTTAAATCACAAAATAGAAAAATAGCAGTATCTAAGATATTTTGCCCAAATCATTCAGGCCTAGGATGTAGTGTACCAGACTAGCACTTCAAGAACTTTATTAGTTTAAATTTCCCCAATTAAAACATGTTTACTTAAAGCATCATGTAGTCGCTATATAATTTAAATTGCAGCTCTAGATGTTTGAAAACTACACTCTCTTTACCTTGCAGTTTTGATAAACATATATCATTCAATCAACCAAATGTGCAAGTGTGCAGAATCTTTTTGAATGTAAATGTATACATTAATTAGAAGTTATTCCTAGAACCGCATGTCCAAGAGTGTATAAACATGGGCTCTCTGTTTAGTCTTTTTCTGCATGAAGGTTTAAATGCCACAGTTGACATCATTGTAATACAAAAATCAGCTTAACTGGGAATTAGCTGTTCAGTCATTTGGAAAATCAAAAAAGGAACGATTTAGGGTCAGTATCAAGGTTTATTATATCACCATTCACCATTAGTGTTTAAAAGAAACTGTCATACAGGAGTGGAAATGATAGAAATATGCATGATAGAGAATGCATAGTTCTTTTTAATGCAGTGATTGTATGAATCTGAGTCCTACTGCCTGGATTGGTTTGTAAGACAGTAAAGTCATTCTTGAAATTCTCTAAGCAGTTTAAACAACACAGTGGTCACCAACCGTCTTCCTGGAGATCTACTTTCTTGCGATCTACTTTCCTGCATCTAACATACTGTCTCCTCCCTCATCTAACACAAATGACTCTGATCCAGCCAGTCAAAGACCTTTGGAGATGTAATTAACTGGAGCAGGTGTGGCAGACTGTGGTCGGGACTACACTCTGCAGAAAGCCAGATCTCCAGGACCAGTGTTGGTGGCTACTGTTTTAAGACCTATGCACTCTTATATGGCATTTTCCCATCCTTACTATATCTGTTTTTCTGGTGGGCCTAATAATTGTTGGTGTAAGACAGCACACTCATCATTGTCTAGTGCTTGATATTTATATAAAGGCTCTAACACTCATCTAAAAGGCCATTCAACAACTTAATTATTATGAACCATATAAAATGTCTACTGGTGGTAAAAGTCCACAGAGGTAAAAGAGTGCTTTACCTTTGCAGACTTTAAGACATAAATATTTCTAAAGCTATCTGCAATGCTAAAGAGCATGTAGTAGGTGCAGTCATGTAGTGTTGTGCAGTTCCCAAAAATGGTTTGCTCGCTGATGAATTTTTGGAATTGACAACCTCTGTACCTCAAAAAACAAGCCTCAGACATCTGTCTGGAATGAAAAATCCATTAATGTCATGCTTACTGCAGCGTAAACAGCCCAGTGACAAGACATATTACTCTGAACAGAGACCTCTGTTATATTTCAGCTTGTTTATTATATTGTATTTTTCAATATATTAAATATATTAAATATTTATCAATATATTAAACTATTATGCTTTTCCAGTTTTGCCCTTTCTTTTAGTGTAATGTAGCTTTTTGTGCATGTAAATAGTCTGCAAAGTTATAAAGCCCAGAGTACACATCAGATGGAGAAACTCTCTCCCACAGAAACCGCTTTTCACGGCTGCCTGAAACGCCTTGTTGGAATTCCAGCCCTTTTCTCTGTAACAAGGTGATGTCATCTCATAACACAATAATTTTTGCCCACCTATGCACAGTAAATGTGCTCGGAATAGAGTGGAAAAGCTGACCAATCACAGTACACTGGGTTCTCTGGTAGACTGGGCTTAAAGACACAGGTGCCCAAACAGAGCGTTTCAGATAGAGGGTGAATGCAGATGTACAGTCTGAGAAAAATAATGTATTTTGGGAAAACTGAAGCATGTAAATCTATTCTAGTAGACCCAAAAATAAAATTATGAACAATAAAATTAGCATAATTTTCCTAAGTTTCCTTTACTATAAAGTCCAATATAAGTGTTTGGCAACACACATTGGCCTGTGTTACTGGGTCTGAAAGGTGTTGTTGACGCAGTACAGTAAAGCAACGTGCCAAATGCTGTAATTCCTGACTGGGACTTTAGGAAACTATAAGAGTTACTGTTATTAAGCTACTGTTGGCAAGTACACTAGGCTGTTTCTCAACCTGCCTGCTGCCAGTTTTCAAATCCAACTATAAGCTTTTGGTAAATCCTCTCACTTCTTCAGTCTCAATACGTGTTTGTTACACAATAGGCCCTTTTCAACTTAACTTTTGAAGATGTTTCTGTGTTTCTTTCTGTCTAGTTTTAGGAACAGAAACATATCAGTATTTAGGAAATTTCATTTTGGAAAATTTCCTAAACATTTTGGAGAAATATAGCTCTGTTATTATATACACTTACTGACTACTTTATTAGGTACACCTATTTTTTGTTTACATTGCCTATTTTATTAGGTCCACTTATAAGTTCACTTTGTATTTCTACAATCACATATTGTAGTCCAAAAGTTTGTTAGCCCTTCTCTAGCATATTTGCCAAACGTCAGGACTCCATCAAGACCACCAATGAGCAAGCAATATTTGGGTGATGGCCAAACATCTGCAGTCACTCTGATAAATGGACAGTGTAGATACAGTATCTAATAAAGTGGCCAGGGAGCATATGTACTATAATATACCCTGGAAAAAAATTTAATAACACTAATAATTGTTGGTGCGGAAAAGTGCAGTTTAATTAAGAGGAAAGCTGCAAGCTTATGGGCACTAAAGTGAGGTAATAGGCAGGGTGAGGGTTCTGAGCTCATAGTTGGCTTGAGGCTGAGCCTAGAGTTTTTGTCTCTAGGAAACAGTGGTAGTCCACCAAGTATGTGCTCCTGCCCTTTCCCTGCCTTGTCACCATTTTGGTCATATCTGTCCTTACTTGTCTTCTCATTCCTCTTGTTTATTTATCTCAGGAAAGTTTCACATAGTTCTGTAGTACACTATTCTTAACAAATGTTGTTCAACGAATTCTTTCTCTAATTGTTTTTGTTCATGTCTTCTCCATTTATGTCTTTTAAGGGCCCATATAACTGAAAATTATATTTTTATCACATTTTTGGAAAAATTTAAGTTTGATGTAAAATGTGTATATTCATATGGAATAGATATTCATCTTTCAACACCTGAGTTCCACCCATTCCTGCTGAAAGCCCTAGGGAACCTAAACTGTATTTTCTTTTTAATAAAGTCTAATAAAATCTTATTCCTCTGGGCTGCAGTATACATGCACAAAGCATGTCTTATGTGCTTCATCATATTTCTCTCTTCCTTATATAAACTGGGGGTCCTAATCTTGGGTAACGCGTCTGTAAGCATTTCCTAACTAATCACCAGGCTGATGTCTCTTGCCCTGCCCACATAATACAGTTGCAGAGTCAGAGAAACTTAGCAAGCTGAAGCTAACCAGCATAACCAATAGCTAACAAGCTAGACCATCTGTCTCTAGCTGCTTGATGCTGTTCATTCGTTCACCCATCCTTAATATTGCTCATTTTTCCATTCAATCCTTCATTGCTTCGGCTGTTTGTCTGTCTGTCTGTCTGTCACATTACATCGAACTGGATAACGAACAGTCATAGTACTTAGATAGGTCTGATTAGTGTTTTGTAAAGTGTGTTTTATCATATTTATACCTTATATTTTTCATTCAAGCTTTGCTGTTTAGTATCATACAAGTATTTTCTTTTATCTCATACTCAGAGTTTCCTAGGGCTTAAAGTTATAAGTAGTCTATCAGCTTAGACTGCTTTTTGAATGATGTGCAATACAGGGCAACCAATCAGAAAAGAGATAATTTACATATATTTATCAGTCTTAAAGGCACAGTAGTCAGTATCATGGGTGTTTAATAAATTGTGACCTTTTTTGGTACTTTGTAAGTAGACCTCAGGGAAAAATATAAATAAAATAAACCATGAAAAATATATGGTCCCTTTAATAACCATAATAAGCTGTCTTTATCTGTTATGCTTGCAAAGTTGGCACTGGCCTTGTGTTTAACTATTCATGCAACTGGGTTTGATGACTCACTGTATAGAGATACTTCAGTCAAGTGGGAGAGCTGCAGTGTTTTTATTGTATACCCAAAATATGTAGATCCTAGTTTCATTGGCATGATGGAGTGGCCACACCTTTGCTCAAGTGGTGGACACGGCTGCGATTAACACAGAGGCTATAACTGGCTTAACAGCAGAATCATTCAGCACTGCCAAATCACAGGACTAGGATTACATGATGAAACTGGGACATGCTTGTAAAGGTACAGGAAGGTCAAGTTTAGATTCTAGGAAAGGTCAAGTTTAGATGGCTTAAAACACAGGAAGTCTCAGAGACAATGATGTTTTGGGGGAAATTGGGACATAAGACTTTTTGCTTTGCTACTGGCTAGCCTGATGACAAGTTGTGGTTAATTACACTCTACTGTGTCATATGTAATACTACTCTGGAATAAATCCAGAACTAGTAACACATTTGTGAAAATGTGATTACAGTAAAGCCTTTACAAACAACCTCATTATCTCATTATGCACTGACAGCCTTGTAGGGTTTATGTACCGGAGGCCTAGGCCTGTTACATGTTCTTCTATGCACTTAAGAGGAAAAGCAGTGCCCTGATACAGAGTCCTCATCCTCAATCTGACACCGTCATTAAGCTGATAACAGAAAATGCATCTTTGTCAGCAGTAGAAACGGATGCAGCGTTGCTGACCACACACATCACAGCTAGGTCTCAAGGTTGGGTAGGTGAAAAAAGCACATACGATATGATGGCATTAAGTAATGCTATGAAAAGCCACTTCTGGTTGCCTCACCTCAGATGAGGCGATTTTGTTCCCGACTTCCATAGGCCCCTCATTCTCTGGGGGTGATTATATCTGGAGCAAACTATCTGGAGCAGTGCAGTGGCTTGGTCTGCGTTCTGTCAGTGCTCTGTTTGAGCTTATTTTAACATAGCGCTCTCATTTTGGGTGTTCATGAGCGGATATTTATATCAAACAGGTCAAACGAGGTAGGACTGTAACGCGCAAGACGTGCTTGAGAAATGACCACCTATTTTATTTTGTCATTTAACAAAGCAGCACTGATAAGCGAGAATAAGAACACTCTTCAGGTGTATATAACAGCTGTTAAAATAAGCTATTAAAAAATCAGGCATATTTTCAATAAGTGAAAGCAAGGAGTTATGAAGCTATGTAATGTTAGGCTTCAGAACCCTTTTTAGGGTGAGCTCTAGATGGTGAGGTCCTCAAAGCAGAAAAGCTTTACAGTGTCTGTTACTTATTCAGTCAGATGATGTTGCTCTGGGCTGTGTGCCTAAGGCGAGCGACAAGGCTTTAATTTAGACAGTTTCTCAGTGTCCTATTGTTCTAAACTGCTTTGTCACTGAAGGGCTTCAACAAAATATTAAATAATTTTAATGTACATTTCAGCGAATGTCGTGATCAAATTCAGGCCCGATCACTATTAAGGTCTATTCAGTCCCATTTTCATGGATGAAAAAATTAACCAAAGCATATTAATGCAGTCTTTCACACAGAGTCCAAAAGGGCATATTGTTTTAATCTGTTATAGATCAGCACTCAGAGGTTAAAGAAAAATATAGTGGAGCAGAGCAAAAAGGGTATGAATGATTTGAGTATTGTTACAGTAACTGTATGTAAAAGCAATTCAGTCTCTTTTTTTAATTGAGGCGAGCAACAAGCAGAAGCAGAACCTCAAGTTCCTCTACTGACATACAGGGATACCTACTCGCTCAGCTTAATTAATGCTGTAATTGTATTCCTTTTGTCTTTCTCCCTCTCATAATTAAAGTATGCCCTTGTTTACGTACCCAGTTTAGGAACATTTTTTTGTTGTAGCCTGCCCAAATAATTTAAATGCCCCCCGAAGATGACATCCTAGTAACCACTTTGACAGTGACTCACTAACGCCACTATGACCTAACCGTGATCAGGACCTTTAAAATGGTTGACAAGAGGTTAGAATACAATGTTGGGACAGAGCTACCTCTTTGTCCTCTCATGTTGCTCTGAGGCAGATTTATTGCTACAGTGACTCACTATGACCTCTTGAGGTACAAAATGGCATTACACGATAGGATGGGCCGGGGTTAGCTGGTTGGCAGGCTAACTTAACATGACACACAGACATCTTTGACATTCACATTCTGAAAATTTTAGTTCATTTTGGAAGGTTTAAAAAGAATACATATTACTTCTTTAAAAGAATGCTAATTTGCATGATGTCTGTATTACTGTGGTATTCAATGTTGTTTATCTGCAGTATGTTTATAACCCCACCCCATAACACTTTATGCCCACTACAGCTTCCATGTGATGGAGACCACTCTGGGCTCATGAACAATCTCATAACGGATTCTCTACTATTGAAAAAGATCAAAAGATCATGTTTATTTGATCCTTTGAGATGAAGAAGAATAAAGGACCTCTTTTTTCATATTTGTGGTTTGTGGTTTCCCTGCCACCCACTGTTGGCCTTGTGTTGATATCCTCTTACAGTCATGTATACATATTAAACCCTGACCCTTTAGTCCTCACCAGCTGTCTGTAATCTAAACCACTGTAATATCTTGTTAACAGTACTCCTTAAGAATTTTTGACATTTTCGAAGCACTGCAGGTGCAACATGATACTAAAACAAATATGCATTAACCTATTATTTAAATTGAGTCTATTGAATGCATGTCTATGTTAAAATTAAAATTAGATACAGAATTAGATACAGCTTACCATCCACTGATATTTAATCTCCATATCTACTATTCAACTTTATCCAATGATGCTTCAGCTCCCATTTACAATGCCTGGTCAATCAATACATTGCTCCTAGGGGGCATACATTTAAGGATTAATAAGGCAATACTGCTGCATTAAGCACTTTACTGATTTACTTGTTAGTGGCTCTCCTTCAAGGCAATGATTCAGCTAGAGAGGGGCGTCCACCTAATGCAGGACTGAAACATATAGGCACCTAATAATCAAGTTTCATTCTTTTGTGAGTGAGAGGCTTTTTGTCAGCTCTGGACACTTTTATTTTTAATTTCCTTTTCAGAATATTTTCCTCTGTCAACCGTAATTATTGCAATATTACCAATATATTAAATATTTAATCGCAGACTGTTTCATTATGCAGTGGTTCTTTTTATTGCATTGCAAAAAACTAAAAAATTGCATAGGCCTTTAAGCCACTTCCTTGATGATGGACATCTCATAAGAAATTACTCTAACACTAACTGTTATTAATATTGTGGTAATTGTTAGTAAAATACAAATGACCAGCTTTTCCACGTAATATTGAATGACTACATTTCCATTGCAGTTATGTCAGGGACTCCTCAGCAGCTGAATGATATCATTTGCTTGTTGATGTAATTTGTGTACTGCGACAGAAGTTTCATTTTAGTTAGAGGTATAAAGTCTGAAGCTGTACAGGAACCTTTTATAACACACAGTAGTCAGACACAATGGCAAAGTATATTACAAAGCACTTACTAAATCTCCTTCTTAAACTTCAGCAGCAAAACCTTTGCATGTTTTTACAGGACAGAGGACTCTGCACCACAGAAGTGATGCACTCGAGACAGTTGTCTTAGTCAATCCATCGGAAGATACAGTTCTTTCAGAGGTAGGCTTTATAGCAAGAACAAAATCAATCGTGATGTGTTGTTTGGAGTCTGTATTCATGCAATTTTGGTCATAGACCTATTTTTTTACTGTACACTTGTAACATATACTTACGCTTCTGAAAAGTATCCTTGTAATGTTAGTCCCACCAGATAAATATCTATTTGACCTGCTAAAACACATCTGCAAACTTCTGTGATACCTTTTTAAAGTACCCTCTGTGTCTCTGCCTTTGTCCTAGATCCATTCTCTTGTGTCTGACCCAGCTGTGCACAAGCTACTGGTCCTGAGTGGGCAGAACTCGGACCAAGGTGACCTGATTCTTCAAACTGGAGTATTTACTTATCAAGCCTTATCACGTGTCTTTGCTGATCCTGGGGTGAGTCAGAGGCCTTAATACATGGAATCTTCACTTTGCATCAAATTAGTGAATCACATGAACTATAAATGATCATGGAAGCACTAAACCGTAATTTTGCCTGATATTTTGGGCTACTGTTGGACTACTAGTCAGCATGTAGCCTGACGTTGTCTTTTTCCATATGTAGGTCACTTATCTGCTGGATAAAGCAGACCCAGGGCAGCGGGCAACACTCACTGTGTCCTGCCGAGCTGAGGCAGGTTGGAGCTCCCTGGGCCAGCGTCTGAGGGAGTTTCTGGACTATAAATTGAATCCTGAGCCCATACTTCCCAAAATGGAAGGCGTCACAGAGTTCACAGAGTACATTTCTGAGACAGTAGATGTGCCATCCCCGTTTGACCTACTTGAGCCACCCACTTCTGGAGGATTCCTCAAACTGTCAAAGCCTTGCTGCTACATTTTCCCAGGAGGAAGAGGGGACTCTGCCCTGTTTGCAGTCAATGGCTTCAATATTTTAATTGATGGCGGGTCTGAGAGGAAATCATGCTTCTGGAAACTTGTCCGACACTTAGATCGTATTGATTCCATTCTGCTTACTCACATTGGTGCTGACAATCTCCCTGGTATCAATGGGCTCCTTCAGCGGAAGATAGCAGAGCAAGAGGAAGAGCAGTCACAAGGCTCAACTACCTACAGTGACTGGATGAAAAACCTAATTTCACCAGAACTTGGAGTTGTATTCTTCAATGTTCCAGAGAAGCTTCGCACCTCTGAATCAAATTTAAAAGTCAAGCGTAGTATTGAAGAAGCTTCTTTGACATTGCAGTACCTTGACAAGCTTGGAGTTAAGCCTGAACCTCTTTTCCGTGTAGTTAGTAATACCATTGAACCCATCACACTTTTTCACAAGATGGGTGTGGGTAGGTTAGAAATGTTTGTCCTCAATCCAGTGAAGGACAGTAAGGAAATGCAGTTTCTTATGCAGAAGTGGGCTGGTAACAGCAAGGCCAAAACTGGGATTGTGCTTCCCAATGGAAAGGAGGGTGAAATATCTGTGCCGTACTTGACATCTGTTACAGCTCTTGTGGTGTGGCTTCCCGCCAACCCTACGGAGAAGATTGTCAGAGTTCTGTTCCCTGGCAATGCACCACAGAACAAAATCCTTGAAGGGCTTGAAAAGCTAAAACACCTTGACTTTTTGAGATACCCAGTGGCTACTCAAAAGGACATAGCTTCAGGTGTCTCACCTTCTGCTGTAAAACAGACAAAGTTAAAGCAAAGGACTGACAGCAAAGAAAGTCTTAAGTCATCTCCCAAGATGCACACACCTACAAAGACCTTCAAGAAAGAAGTGGATGGACAAGAGGACACATCCATCCTTGAGACAAAAAGTGAGTCTGTCAGGGAGAACAAGTCTGACAAAAAAGAGGAGAAAAAACACACTAAACCTTTGAAGCCAAAAACTGAGGCAACAGAAAAGAAAAAGTTAACGAAGGAGAAAACACTGAAAAAATTCACAAAAGAAAGAGTGTCCAAAATGGATGAGAAAAAAGATAAGGAAAAGAAAGAGATCAAGAAAGAAAAACGTGAAATCAAAAAAGACGACTCTGGGAAAAAAGATGAGAAAAAAATTAAGTCCAAGGATGTTTCAAAACCTGAACTGAGGAAAATTACCAAACCTGATCTAAAGCCCTTCACACCAGAGGTCAGGAAAACTCTTCACAGGGCCAAAACCCAGGGAAAACCCAAAACAATAAAGAGCAAGACTACTAAGGTTGAAAATGCAGAGATTGTTGCAGAATTAGGAGCTGAGAAGGCTCAGTCTGAGACTCAGGAGAACGGTACGGGAGAAGTCAAATCTGTTCCTTCAAGTCCAGAGGATTTGACCAAGGAGTTTGAAGAGCTTAAAGAAAAGACTCCTGTTGAACTGATTGATCAGCCAAAGCCAGATGAAAGTTCTCCCGCACCTTCAGAACAACCAGCTGAAGAACTGGGCTCCATTCCAGACACGGCTGGTGACAAAGAAGAGACCCTTGCATTACAGACTGCAACAGATACAGAGGAAGCAGGATCTCTAGAGAAAGAAGTTCCAACAACAGCAGAAATCAAAGGAGAACCTGAGCCAACTGCAGAGGAGCGCCAAGGACTGGAGAGTGATAAATATGAGGACGAAGGCACTGCCATAGAGGATGAAGAGGAAGAGGAAGAGGAAGTGGTTACTGTTGAAAAGAAAACAGTAGAAGAGGAAGAGGACATGGGTATAGGAGATGAAGAAGATGAAGGGGTGGCAAAAGACAGCAAAGACATGGAGGGAGTTGACAGAAAACATGAGGTTGAAGAAATGGAAAAGCACAGAGAAAAGGAAGAAATGAAAGACATAAAGACTATTGTTGAAGAAGGACAAGTAGAAGATGAATATGTTGTTGAAAAAGCAGAATTAGAAGAGGCAGAAGACTTGGATGCTATTGCAGATGAAGAAATCAAAGATTTTGCTGAGGAGAAGTTCACAAAAGAGGAGGACCACAAGATAAGTGAGGAGACCCCGCTGGCCAAAGAAGATGAGGATGCATACTTATCCAACGTGGGAGGTCTGACGGCTGGTGTTACATCCACAGTCCAAGGAGCCGCTGCAGCAGAGAGTTTATCATATATTCAAGATGAGACAATACCAGGTTACTCGGAGACTGAACAAACAATCTCCGATGAGGAGATTCATGAGGAATCTGAGGACAGGATACCTTACCTTCAATATGAAGTTGGCACGTATGACGTCTCAGTACCAGATCAAACAGGATCCTTTGATGCAATTCACGGCATGAAAGAGATGCAAGCCATGGGTGATGGAGCTGCAAAAGCGTTTACTGGTATCCAAGAGCCTGCTATTTCAGTGTACACCAGCATAATAGCGGCTCCATTGGCAGAGGAGGAACATGTCTCTTCAGCTACATCAATCACTGAATATGACAAACTATCGTCTTTTCCAACCTCTGTTACTGAAGATCAGTCAGTGGCGTCTGTCACGGCCCCTCAGACTGAAGACACTGGAAAGAGCTCATTACTTCTAGACACAGTAAACAGTATACATCCCATAACCCAAACAGAAGCCACTCAAGGAAAAGACTATCTGCACTCTGCTGGAACCATCTCTCCAACATCCTCCTTAGAAGAGGATAAGTGCTTCAAATCACCTCCCTCAGAGGAATGTCCACCTCTTCCTTTGGAGGGGAAGACGGAGGGAATTGAGACCACTCCCCACTATGATGAAGAGGAGGAGGATGAGTATGAAGATCAAACACCAAATGTTGACATTTCTCTTGGGAAGTTACAGGAGGGATATGCTATCTCTCATAAATTCCAGGAGAAAGACCAAGACCCTGACAAGCCCAGGGGTCCTGAGCCTTCTCCTTTGGAGCCCACACTGGATAAAAAAACAGTGTCTCCTCTTGTTCTGGAGGAAAGAACAGTGTCTCCGCTTGGAGAAGATGTGCCATCTGAAGTTACAGCAGAACCACCCTCTGCATCACCTATCCCCTCTAAGGCCTTGGTTTCTGAGTCAGGCAGTTTTCCAGAAACAGAAGACAGATGCTTCAGCCCTGATGATAGCACTGTTAAAATGGCCTCACCTACACAATCTGGACCACCTAGTGCCACCCACTCTCCTCTTCGTATGTCACCTGTTGAAGATAAGTCCAGGATTTTCCCTGAACAGTTGCAGCAAGAACAGGAGGGGGGCATCTGTCCCTCTGAATTTAAAGCTGAAAAGGAAAATGAAAAACAAATTGAAGAGGTTGAACAATATGAACCAGACACAGTTATTAAAGCAGATGAAAAAGAAACACAGAAGGAGGATAAGAAGGATCAATCAGTGGTGAAAGAGGAGGACATATTACAGATTCAAGACACAGAGCAGCCTATCACTGTAACGGCTGAAGTGACTGAAAAGGACAAGTCTTTACTGAAAAAGGAAGAATTATCAGCAGAGAATAAGGAAGTGCTGCAGAAGAGTAGGGAAGAGGATGAGGATAAATATCAAGATGATGTTTGTAAAAAATTGACAATTGCAGAGGAAAAGGAAAGTCAGTTCCTTGATGATCATGATCATGTTGATAAGTCCTCTGAGGTTAAATCCTCTATAGAAAAAGAAGAGAAAAAGGAGAAAGAAAAGGAGCTTTATGAAGATGAGAAAGAGGATGCAGATGAGAAACAAGAAGAAGATTATCAGCAAACCTCTCTGCCAAAGACTGAAAAAGAAGCAAGTCTGTCATTTTTAGAATCTAAAGAAAAGCAGACAGAAGCAGCCCATGAGCAAGCTCTAATTTCAGGATCAGAGAAAATAGGTATGCCTCCTAAAGAGGATTTCCAAGCTGAGATTACTGAAAAAATACCTGAAAAGACAGAAACAGTCCCTGAGCGGGATGTAGAATCTAAAGAGAAACAGGTTGAAGAAAAACAGACTCAGATTTTGGAGTCAACACCGGAAAAGGCAGATTTACCCTCAACACTGGTTGATAAATTAAGAGACAGTGATATGACCCTGAAACAACCTGAAGACCAAAAGTCATCAGATTTAAAAGCTGAAACATTGGATGTGTCTTTAACAAAGCATACAGAGGAACCTGGTCCTATATCAACTGCACCAGAGGCAGATGACTTTGATCAGATGACTGACAAGAAATTAGAAGTTACTGAGATTGCATCACTACAGTCGACATTAGAGGACAGAGATGCACCCCACATACCTGATAAAGAGTCTGAAGAAAAGGAGGCAGAAATAATCAAATCTCAAGCACAACTATTAGATTCTAAAGAAACTGCTGAAGAGAGACATTCTCAGACCTCAATGCTACCAGACAAAACAGAAACCAAAATGGACCTAGAAAGTAAAGATGAGACCACAGAAAGCATCAAATCTCAAATACAGCAGCCAACCTTAGCAGAAACCTTCGCAAAAACAGACTATGAATGTAAAGATGAACATGTAGTGGAAAGTGAGTCATTTACAGAGGTAACAGATTTAGCAACCAAAATGATTCCAGAACATGAGGAACATGTGAAGAAAATGGAAACTCAGGCCGTAAAGTCGGATGAGACACAACTAACCTCTAAAGAGGAAGAATCTACAGAGAAGCCTGCAGAAGATAGCCAGTTAACAATGCTTACTTTAGAAAGCGAGGAATCTACAAAAAAACCTATGAAAGACATAATATCTGAAACACAGGACCCAGCTTCATTGGAATATGTCACCTCAACAACTGATTATGAATCAAGAGATACAGCGGTCACAGATCTATCAACCAGTGTAGTTCAAGAACAAATGGAGAAAATGAAGACTCTGGAGTCAGATGAGACACATGTAACCTCTAAAGGTGAAGAAGAATTAACAAAGAAACCTATAGATGATACCCAGTCAAAAATACATACGCTAGCGGAACCAGATATATCAACACAATCAGATTTTCAACCTGATGAAAAACTCACGGAAACTAGTCAGTCTCAAATCTCAAAGTCCATAGTTTCAGACGACACAGAAAAAACTGATGCATCATTAAAATCTGACCTTGAATTAAAAGACGAGCAAATACAAGAGAGCCAGCCTGAAGTCTGTCATGCCCCAACAAAGGAAACAGAGTTGGTGGCAAAAGAGGATCAAGTATCTAAGGAGAAACAGAAAGAGGAAATTGAGCCTCTGGAGCTGAAGTCAGATGAAATATGCAGGACTTATGAAGAAAAGTCCTCAGAGAAACAAGAAGAAACCATGTCTATGGAAGAAAAATCTGATGTTACGTCCAAGACAGATTTTGAATACAGAGAATTGAGAACACCTGAAACATTTATAGCTTCAGAAAAAAGAGATTCAATCAGCATACCAGATCAAGAATACAAAGACAAGGAAGATATCAAATCTCAAATGCAGCAGCCAGCTGCAGACAGAACAGACACAAGTTCTGAGGACAGTCATGGACAACAGGACCATTCTCAAACCACTTTCACATCTGAAGACCTACCAACAACAGAGGGACAAAAATCAAAAGATAAGATCATGGAAGACACCACATCGCAAATACTAGAATCATCTCAAGTAAAAACAGATATTTCCCCAAAAGCAGAGCATGAACCTAAGGAGGTGAAAGAAGACCAATCACAAGTCTTCAGTTCCATATCTGAGAAAACTGAATCAGCAGACAAAGAAGACCATGATTCCAAAGAGGAAAAAGTGGAAGCGCTTTTTTCTGAAAAACTCATGTCCACAAGTTTAACCTCTGACGAAGATCAAGAAACTAAAGAAATTGCTGTGGAAGAAATCAAACCACAACCTCTGGAGTCATTGTATGAAAAAGCAGATGGCATTTCTAAAATGGACCAAACTGAAGAGAGGACAAAAAAAGCATCTGATGAAATGGTTGATTCAGAGCTTGAATTACATTCGAAACCAGCTCCCCAAAGTCCCATCAAATCATTGCCTGAACAAATTACTTCACTTGAATCAAAAACAGCAGTGGATTCTAAACTTGATTTAGAGTCGAAGGAAGGAGCAGATTCCTTAAAATCAGTGATCCCTGAAAAATTAGACCAGGAGGTTGAAAAATCATCTCGAGAAGAAAGTCCAAAAGAAATGTCGGTGTCAAGCTCTGAGGCAGAAGAGCTGGAATATCAGACAGACCTTACATCTGTAACACAACAACAAGGAGATGATGAGCAACATCATGAAACAGGAGCTTTACCGGCAATATCAGAGAAAATGGACATTGGTGCCAAGTTGAATTTAGACTATAAAGAAAAATGTGTTGAAGAGATTAAACATGGCACTTCATTGTCAGCAACTGAGAAAACAGAAAGCGGAGTGAAAACAATTTTGGGCTCTGAATTTCCCGAAAAGTACTCAGACAATGAAGAAAGCACAGAGGAAGATGAAGGTGATGCCATCTGCATGGGTGGTGCAGGTTCAAGACCACTGTCAGTTGAGCCATGGGCCTCAGAGGAGTCAAAGGACAGTTCTGTTGAACAGTTGCCACCTACAGCAAGTGGTACAAAAGAGGAAATGGTACCTCATTTAGATGATAAAGGTGTGTTCAGAGACTCAACTAGGCTTTCACCAGAGATGGAGTCCAAGGAGTCCAAGACTACATTATTCCCCACAACTTCTACAGATGATAGTATTGCAGCAGTGACAGAGCCATCTACCCATACTACCATTCAGGCAAGTTTTGAGAAGTCCAAAATGCTTGAAACACAGACTCCCTCAACAGACATCGTTAAGCCCGAAAAGGAAGTGGCCAGAGAAATGGAAGGAGAGCGAGAGATGGCCTCTCCAGGGTTGGAAACATCTTCCTCATATTTTCAAAAAACAGACAGCACTGATGAAAAGTATACGGAAAAGACTGCTGAGGAAAAGACCAAAACAGAGAAAGAGACAATGGATGACAGCATCACTTACCAACCTGAGAAAGGGAGCTATGAAACATCCAAATATGAGCCCTATGAAAAACCTATCTCAAGGGAACTTGACAGTGACATCCAACATACTAGATCTAACCTTGACATAGATGTACATGACAATAGAAGGGCCAGCCAGTCGTCTCTGCAGGGAGCTGCATGCCCTATAGATGACCAAAGTGATGAAGAACCTGTGTCATTCAGCAAGGTTGACTACCAGGCATCCTTTTCAGAAACAAAGGCAAGTGTCCTGAGTGGACCCAGTACATCCTCAGAGCAAGATAATAAGGAGAGTTACCAAGAGGAAGAGTTAGACAGAGAGAGATTAGATACCCCTTATGTGGACAAGAGTTTTACATATGTAGAGACCTATGACAAAAGAACCATTGCTGCTTCTGGATCAAGCCCGATTTCCTCCAGTGACTTCCAAGACAAATCAGAGAAGTTAGTGAGGGAGGAGAAAGAGAAGGAAACTGTCAAGGAGGACACGTATTCCTCTCTTCACAGAGAGGAAGAAAGGGACACTTGTTCTGAAGTGCCAGTAAAACAACCTTGCACTTCTGGCTCCATTCTGCTACATCCTGATACATCAGAGCCTGAGAAAGAGAAAGAGTCTGCACTTCATACAGAGGTTTGTGAAGATACTACAGCATCTCTTAAAGCTGAAACTCATGTTACTCCTGGGGCAGATCAGTTAAGCCTTCAGACCACAACAGTACCATCAACCTCATCTCATGCTGAGAACATACCGGAGAGTCAGGGCAGGATGAGTGACGAGACAGGTGTGGATTTAGGAAAGCAAGTGAAAGAAGAATTAGATTCATCTCACGGCAAAGAAGACCCAAGTTCCTCTGCAAGGCGCTCACCACCAGAGAAAGATATCCTGCCTAGGCAGTCGTCCCCTGAGGATGGAGCTAGTCAGGTTTCTGCTACATCTTGTACTGAAGTACATCATGTTGATGACAATGTCCTTGCATCTGAGAGTGCAAGTAGTAAAAGTTCTGTGACCAGCAAATCATTACTGGCAAGTGGAGAGACAGAAATATATCCAGTCAAAAGTCAAAAGATGCTAGCAGAGGAAGAGGAAGACTATGAGGATGAGGAAGAGGAAGGTGAGGAAGATGATGCCAGTGACTTGGACATGGAAAAAGGTGCCAGAGAGATGTCTGAAAAGGAGACCAAAGTTGCATCTGATGATTATAGTGATACCAAGTCAAGTGAGACAAAAGAAAAAAAGGAAAAGCAGATACATGAATCAGAATACACTTGTAAAAGTCAAGAGGAAGATATCGTATCAGGAGCTTCAGGAGAGTCTCTGGAAAGTGAAAAAGCTGAAGATACAGTTAGCACCCCTTCCACTCTTGGTCAAGGTCACTCTGATAAAACTGAGACAATTACTTCAGACCCTGCATCTGTATATCATCTTGATTTGGGCAGCAAGGACACTGAACAGTCAAGGGAAAAAGATTTAAGCAAGTCTACTGAGGACAGACATGAATATGAAATACAGAAGACTTCAGATAAAAAGGTGGAGGGAACAGAATCTGTTACAGGTGGTCAGACTGATGCAACTCAGTCTTCATCGTCATCCTATAGCTATTCCTCATCAACTTCTGCCTCATATTCAACAGGCCAACACTTTGGAGATGGGATAGGGACTCCTATTACCATACCAAGTGCTCATCTGAGGTCAGATGCAGATAGTATGTCATATGAGTACTCCTCTCTCAAAGAAGAAGAATCTCTGCCTATGGATTTGCCCTATTTAAGCTCTGGGATGCAGTCAAGAGATGAATATATGGAAGTATCTGAAAGACTCACACCAGCAACAACAACAACAGAGTCAATATCTAGTCTTGCAAGGTTTTCTCCATTAAGTCCATTGGAAGAGACAAAATCTTTTCTTCAAGACCAAGTATCATCAGCTGAGGACAAGTCAGAAGAAGAAGTAACAAGTATGAAATCTGACAAAGATCACCCTTTTGACCAAAAAGGTGTATCCGTGACTGACCCAAAGTGCTCAGAAGCACCTGATCCTGCTAAAACTGCATCTCTGCAGCCTGAAGCTGCTTCATCAGTTATGTTCGATATTGCACCATTAAAGAAAGCTGACTCAGCAGACAGGGACTCCAAAGAAGAATCCTCTGACATCGAACCTGAAGATCATGTAAGCAATATTGAAGAAGGAACTTTGCCTTGTAGAATTGAATGTGACCGATCTGGCTCTCAAAAAAGCAGCACAGAAACATTGACTAAATCACACGATGACTTCAAAGCCTCAACTAAATCATCACATGGACCAACAGAAGTCTGCACAAGTTCTCAAGATGTTTCAAGCAAAGAAAGTGAAGCAGTTGTGGCTGGCATTGTGGACCTGCCAGGTACAAAACAGGAAGAGGTACAAAAAGAGAAAGAAGAAAAGAAAGATCAGGATACAAAGGAGGAGTATGTGACACCAGATGTTCAAAAAGAGGGAGGGGTTCACTCAGACCAACAGGAAGAACACAAAACTGTTCCAGCAATGGAAACAATGACTGAGGAGAAAAAGAGAACAGGGGAAGAACAGATACAGAGGGATGAAACAGTGGAACACGAAAAGGCTGAAACTAAAGTGAAGGGACAAGAACTTCAAGACGAAGCTCTAAAAGAGAAGCCTGTGGACGTGAGTAAAGAAGCGGGTGACGTAATGTTGGAAGTGAAAAAAGAGGGCAAAGAAAAAGAGCAGGTGGAAAATGTTAAAGAAAAGATTGAAGAAGAGTCTACGGAAAAGACAGACGAGAGGAAGGAACCACTGAAAGCAGAGCTGCCAGAAAAAGATACCAAGGAAACAGATGCAAAGGAGTCCATTCAAAAAAGCACCTCTGCTTCTGAAACAAAACAGGAGACTGCTACATGCTTGAGAACAACTCCTGGTGATGAAGGGGATGTTTATGAACAAATGGAAGTGGGGGAAGTTGAGGGAAAAGTCCTGAAATGTGGCTCAAAAGACCAATCTCTAGACGCATCTCTTTCTTCAAGTGAACAGACCTCTTCCTCTAAGCCGTCCAAGGAGGCAGAGGAGGATTTAACTCGACCTGCTGATCTCTGCATGGAGGCCAGTTCCTCTCAATCATCTCCCTTATACAAACACTGCAAAGGAGAACTTTCCCCATCCTTTATTAACCCAAGCCCACACCATTTATCCAGCGAGGAGGGAGAAGAGGATGGCAAAAGTGATTGCTCAAGGGAGGAGGATTTTGATGATGAACGTGAACAGCACTCTGTTAAGCGGAGATCTCACAAACAGCAGCGTCACCATGCCCACAGCTCCCATGGAGACAGTAAAGAGGGAACGCATGCCCCTTCCAGTGCCATGGCAACTGGACATGGAGTATCGCTTGCAGGAGGAGAAGAAACTCCTCCCACCTCTCTAAGCGAGTCACTTCCTTCTCAGTCTGACTCAGACGTCCCACCCGAGACTGAGGAGTGTCCATCCATCACAGCTGAAGGAAACCTTGACTCAGATGAAGATGCTGAGCACTTACCAGTGGACAAAACGTCTACCACAGGTGCATGTGGTCACCATTCATCCTCTCCGAAGAGCCATGATCCTCCACCGGCTCCAATGAAAGACCCTGTGCCCCAACCACCCAACCCAGATGTGTGCATGGTAGATCCAGAAGCTCTTCTTAACGGACAAAGCCATGCAGAGCGACCCATCAAGAAAGAACTTAAAACCAACAAAGGGTTAAGAAAGACCTTGGGGAAGCAAAAGTCTTCATCTCCAGCACGTAAAGGTGATGCAAGGAGCAGGAGGTCCACAACACCTGTAAAACAAGCCTCAAAAGACTCGTCACCTCGTGCTCCTTCTCTTAAACGATTAGATTCAGAGAGGACATTCCAGCTGTCCCGAACATCTGAGACACCAGGCTCTAAAGGAGAGAGCTATTCAGGAAAAGGGCTTGTCAATGGTGTAAAGAGCAATACAGGTAGGCTTTTGTCATTGTCGCAACCCAATAAAAATCAGTATTAGTGCTTGGTTTAAAATGGTAACCTAATTTCCTATTTTTTTTTGGCCTTTCAGGTTCCAGTCAGAAGTCCAGTTCTGGTGCTTCACCAGGACCACCTTTCTATGTTGACCTTGCCTACATTCCAAATCACTGCAGTGCTAAAAATGTTGATCAAGAATTTTTCAAGCGGATCCGTGCTGCGTACTATGTAGTCAGTGGAAATGACCCAGGGAGTGGAGAACCTAGCCGTGCAGTTCTGGACGCACTGCTTGAAGGCAAAGCACAGTGGGGAACTAATCTACAGGTACTCTGTGTACATAAAATTCTTCCCCCACATGAAACATAAAGTTTCATGTGATTACCTCACATGAAACTTTAAAACGTTACTTGTTTCAAGTCATTTACCTAGTAAAACTGTCATTATGTTAGGAGATCATTTTGCTTGTTTCAAGCATAAAGCAACCACAACTTATCTGCCAGTAGACTGTAATTAAATCATGACTGAATTATAGTATTTTATTAAAACCCTGTTTCCAAAAAAGTTTGGACACTGTGCAGAATGTAAACGAAAACGGAATGCTGTATAAACCCTATACTTAATTAAAAAGACAACATATCAAATGTTGAAAGTGGAANATTAAAACCCTGTTTCCAAAAAAGTTTGGACACTGTGCAGAATGTAAACCAAAACGGAATGCTGTATAAACCCTATACTTAATTAAAAAGACAACATATCAAATGTTGAAAGTGAAAAAAATGTACTGTTTATTGAAAAATATAGAACATTTTGAATTAAAATGGTGCCAACAACATGTTTAAAAAAAGTTGGGACTGGGTTATGTTTACATCAGTGTTGCATCTGCTTGTTTTAATAACAATAAGGCCTTGCTGTAGTTTTGAAAGTCAAGTATTTTCTCGCTCTTGCTTAATTTAGTATTTCAACTGCTCAGCAGTTTTAGGGATCCCCTTTGTCATATTTTTTCTTTCAATGTGTGCTATTTTTTTTAGTGAGTGACATGTCTGGACTGCAGGCACAGTGTCCCAAATGTTGGAAACGGGGTTGTAGATATATAGCCAAGCTTTAAAGAGGACCTATTATGTTCACTTTAAGATTTCAGATTTTATTTTTGGGCTCTACTAGAATAGCTTTACATCCTTACGTGTTCTGGAAACACATTATTTTTCTTATATTGTACATCTGTATTCACCCTGTGTCTGAAACCTCCCCTGCCCCTGATGAGCCCAGTGTGCTTTAATTGGTCAGCTCACACACTCTGTTCTGACTGGTCAACCATCAGAGCAATTGAAAGCCGTGGTGTTGTGAATGGGAAAGCAAGATTGCTGGTAGGGAGGCATTAGGGATTGTGTTTCGAGACTATGTCATCTTGTAACAATCCTGGAATATGAATGTGGCGTTTCAGGCAGCTGTAAAAATGGTTTCTGTAGGAAAGAAATTCTCCCTCCGTCATATATTTTGGACATGTATAACTTTGCAGACTGTTAACATGCACAAAAGAAGTTATATAACACACTAAAGGAAAAAGAAGAAACGGAAAGGCATAATAGGTCCCCTTTAAAAGCAGTATCAGGTTTATTGGCCAAGTATGTTGACACACACACAAGGAATTTAGTTTTGGCAGTCCGTGTCTCTCTGGTACTGTACCAATATATACATAACTGACTGACAGTCCACAATATACACATTGACTCCACATATACACAATAACTACAGTCACTGTACAGTATACACTCTACACAGTATACACCATATACACAACGACTCCACATATACACAATAACTACAGTCGCTGTACAGTATACACTCTACACAGCGCTCACAATATACACCACGACTCCACATATACACAATAACTACAGTCACTGTACAGTATACACTCTACACAGCGTACACAATATACACACTGACTCCACATATACACAATAACTACAGTCACTGTACAGTATACACTCTACACAGCGTACACAATATACACACTGACACCACATATACACAATACATACAGACGCTGTACAATGTACACTCTACACAGTGTACACAATACACAAGCAATAAACAAACAAAGATGTTTTCACCCCAGTCTGTATTATGTGAAGTTGAAGCATTTAAATAAGTTACATATCTGCTTTTTCAATAGACAACTATTAATGATGACCTTTTCCTTCTCTAGGTGACCCTGATCCCTACCCATGACACTGAGGTGACTCGTGACTGGTATCAGCAAACACATGAGAAGCAGCAGGATCTGAACATAATGGTCCTGGCCAGCAGCAGCACAGTGGTCATGCAGGATGAGTCTTTCCCGGCCTGCAAAATTGAATTTTAGGCAGGTTTTCTATTTAGAGACACACATTCATTTCTCATCATTCCTTAAGACTTAGATGGCAAATTCTTTACCACCCACAGCCTTGCATTCCATCGACTGCCATTTATAGTTTGTATCTTAGCCTGCAATGGCAACAGATCCTAGTGCTGTTAAACAAGGCCTTATAAGCTTTGGTTTAGACTCCTGATTCACAACCTGTGTGTTATTTGAGTGTGTCTGCAAGGCTTAGGCAAACAATCAATTGCTAGGTGCTGTATGATGCACATTTAGTTTACTTGTATGCTCTATGGTGATAAGAGACAAGTATTCGTGTTCAAATGCCTTGACCTAAATTTGAATTTGAAGCACAACAAAATGCCCTTTGCAATTTTTTAATAGTGTTCCTCATCCATTCCCTACTTCCTTCGTTATGAATGTTAGCATGCCTCAGTAGACATTTTCTCTAACCTCAATCCAAGCAAACAAACTATGAACATAGGAGTGTATTTTCTTTTCGAGAGGACTAATAACATGCTGTTTAAGACAGACATCTTTAAGGTGATAAGCCTATAAAATGGCTTTATCTGTGTTGTGGCTGATGGTCAGAAGTCCTACCACAGGACACTTAAACACACTATTCTGAAAAGGCACATACTGTACACATACCAGCAAAGTAAGCAAGCAGAGCAACCAACAAAAAAGAGAACCGATGCTAATACAAAGGGTATTTACGTGCCAAATCTAAATCCTACGTTGTAAATGAACAGAATCCATCAAGATTCTGTAAAAAAAAAAGTTCTGTAAACACAATCCAGAATGTGTGTCCTTAAGGAAACATTTTCATCTGCTTGATTACCTCAGTGTCAGTGTGGCATTACTGGAGGCTGTATATGTATGCATGTGCCTTTAAGAATATGGCACAGTAGACGACATATATGATATACCAGTGGTGTTTAGCTGACTGGGCTCTTATATACTCGTAGTGGCTGATGCAAAAGGGTCAAGAACCAGTCAGCGCAGCTTGTGTGTAGCATTCTGTGAAGAACCTAAATTAGCTAGCAAAGTTTACAGGAGATATTCGCAAGAGATTGGTATTACATTTAGCAAAGCATGATACTTATGCACCTCCGGCTTCTTCTAAGTGGTACAGCAATCGAGGGTTCAGAACAGTCTTCGTGTATTCGTATAGACTGATAGCTAGGGCAGCTACTTTACCAAGTATCGTCTGTCATTCATGTGGCCATCTACATGTCGTTAGGCTGTTTAAGAGTAAAGTTTCTAATACTTTATTGCCAATAATATGGTTTTCTAGGACTTGGACAAGGTCAGTAGCCTGGTTGCAGCGATTTGCAGTAACAACGTCAAGGGTACTTATATAGATTTTAGTCAGAGGGCTTGTACATGCTGAAGTAAGTGATTTGTTTGCAATAGAGGATTTGAAGTTCAAGGGTGTCCTGATAGTTTCTGAGATGAGGTTTAAAAAACAATCAAACAAGCAACAACAAAAAACAACAAAACCTTACAGATTAATTACTATTCATTTGAATGGCAATGATTGTCAGTGATGCATGTAGCAGTACAGATATGCTTGTAGATGTAACTGTAAATGACAACTGTGTGTGTACTATTTAGCCTATACACTGTATAAGCAGAGGACAAGGGTCCCCCTATGTGCCTTCTGCATTAACTGTTGAAATATGACTAAATAGTTTACGGAATGAAATGCAGAAGCACTTTAAATAGTACGGAAATTATGATTAACATAACTGATGTGCTTTTGAACAAAATCCATATGTTAATTATGAGTCCTTAGTAGCCTTATATATGTACAGTAATACAGAATGAATTGTCCCCTATTCTGAAGTATTGTCCCAAACTGAGAAGTACCAAGTATGGTAGCAGTTCTATAGACTGAAAAGGAGCCATATAAGCGAGGTGTATGGTGGGTACACTGCATGTAAATATTTAGCTAAATAACATGAAAGTGATTCATTTAATTTATTTTAAAATTTGGAGGTATCCCTGATATGTACTGAAGCTTTAACGGAATGTAGTTGATTGAACCTAGTATGACATCCTACTTGTATACTCATGTGTTAACTTACGTCTGCTATGCAGTTGAACTAATGACCAACATTTCAGTTGAGTGATCTGAGAGTAAAGAACGGATTATGAAAGATCTTAAATCACCAGAAAACTACTATTTTAACTTAATTTTACTCATTTTAATTGTACTGTTTTTAAACCACACAATATAAAGCAATTTAAACTAAGTATTATATGGCTTACCTTACATTTATTTTACGGCAACAGTATTATTTTGTCAGTGGTTTGTGGTTTCTGATATGATTTGCGTATTTAACTTTCTAAATCGTAATACACAATGCCTGTTTGTTTTTCCTTTTTATCCAGTCTGTTAATTTTAACTTTTAAAAAACTAGCCAGTGTTTATTATTTGTCACATTTGAAGCTGTAATATTATATTATTATTATATTATTATTATATTATTATATCTTTGCGGGATGCAGAACGGACTGAAAGCAAGACTGTGACTGAATATGAGCGATTAAGTTCTTAGTGCTATTGCATAGTCCTGCACTCTGTGACATACAGCTAGCCACACTTTATTCACAGTAATCTTGTAAACCCACTGCTGCTCACGTATGAATGAAGTCTTTTCGTGGTAAATTGGCTGAGCCATTTCCTTTGCTGAAACAAAGCCGTCTATCCAAGGTACAAGGTCTTTAGCCCAAGTGAGCCTGCTCACCCATTTTCAGTTTATGTCTTAATTGGGTGTTCAGAGATGTACGATTCACCATTATGCATTTCAGTTGTCATTGAGTCTTGTTTTAGGTCAGTGAATAGGTTATGGTTTATGAAAAGATTTTCAGAAATGATTTTAGTGGCAGGTTCTCATTGTATTCCTCTTAGCTGTGAACGCACAAGGTTAGCTGTGGAAAGCTCAGAGTGGCCAAAGCAATGGAATTACCTCTAGGCCTTCAAAGAACAAAGTGAGCCAATATACAAATTGACTGATATTGCTCTCTACTCCTCACAACATAAAAACAGCAAGGATGACGTGTATTTTTGATAGAAGACTATGCTAAAATGGGATCTTGTACTGTATGTCCAAAGGTATGGATATATTTTAATATTTGGCCTTAGTAACAAGTACTGTCTGGTCTTGTTGATTAGCTGTGATTGGCGTACACAGAACTCTGTGTAAGTGAATGAATGCACTAACTCCATATTATTGAATGTATAAGTTGCTTTGCTGGATGCTGCTTGAACAAAACAAAGAACTAGAGTATATGCACATGGTGTAGTGATAAAATGGTTGCAGACTGAAGTATTTCTAGGTGAGTGATATGTCAAAGCATTACTGTAGTCTCATTCAACTACAGAGGGCTGCCCCACAACTGAAACTGTACAAACTACAGTTGCGAGGTTTTATTCTCCTGAATATGACTTGAAATGTGAAAGAAGACAAAAGAACGGTACAACTCCTGTACTTACATAGACTTGTACATACCAACCAAACTAGGCGATACAAACTTATTCTTGTGAACCGTTTTCATTTCGGAACATCCGTGTAATTCTCCTTTTCGACAAGCAAAACCGTCACCGATAAGGTACCTCTTTTATTTCAGCTTCATCCTCCTGAGTCCCATGCTCGGAAAAAGAATGGATTCATTTGTCCATACGTCATGCCAATGCATCAATTTCTGCATGTGATCTTATTAGTTATAATCCTGAATGTACTCGTTTAATGAACTAAACAAAAATACTATTTTAAAAAGGTATATTTGAACAAGCTAATTGTCTTAATAGTACTGAAATATGCATATTACTGGGCTTTGCTTCTGTTTGCCCTAAGATGTTGTTGAGAAGATGCTGTGATAGTTCTTGTTTTTTGCCGCTGTATGAATCTTAGTTCTCTCTTCTTCTTTAGTGCAATACTCCATATGATCTCTTTCAAATCTAAATGCAAACGTAGATTTCTGCTGATTTACTGTAAAAGGGAACAATCCTGGTGATCATCAATAAAAAAAAAACCCATGCTGAAATTCAGAACAATTCTGGTCTTTATTCATTTCACACTGTGATTATTTGATCTTTTAGTTCTAGCTACTAATCCTGCATGTCTCTGACGATACGATAGCGATGATGAGATTGCAATCACTAGAACATTGACTCTGGCTGTCATTTCAGCTTATGTCAACTGAGCAGCCAAACAGGAGCGACAGGGTTGCCGGATACTGCTGAGAGCGACTGGCAGAAGTCACAGCCAGGCGGTTAGTTCACTGTTTGGGCTTTGAGGACACACAGACCACTTTGCCAACTCACATCACCTCAGCTGCATACTACACCGCTATAAGCATTGTGCCATGACAGTACGTCTAGCCGTGTTCGAGAGCGCTCTGAATGGCCGAGAGACCAAGCTCTAATAGCAGTGTTTTGGGATAAGTCTACAGTTCAGCTGGGTGCATAAACATCTGATATTAGCAAAGGCTATTCCAGCCTGATGACCAATTCAAAGGTGGCAAATGACTTACATTCGGATGCCATTAACTTGTTTTTCATTTGGGCATCAACACAGACGTATCAAATGGCTGTGGGAAACAATTCGGTGACCTTTTGGCAGAGTACGAGCCCTCACTGAATGAAAATGGGCAAAGCGGTCGTAATGACATCACCATTTGGCTTCCTGTTGAAGTCTGAAAGTGACTTGCTCAGAATAAATTCTCTCTTTGTCTCTCGCTCTGCTACATAACGCAGTCTCCGGTTCAGCCGGCTTTCACAGCAGAAGTCAATGAGCGATCAGAATCCATCACCATAGCAACGCAGCACAGCAGAGGGCAAAGCATGAGTCATCATTAGTGTTTTTCATCGTCCTGAATGAAACCTGAATTCAGAGCTGCAGTATGAAGTCAGTATGGTTACCAGGTGTTTATTATTGGGATCCTTGTTCACTCACGAGACCTTGATGTTCGGTCTGATTGCACTTTTTTAACACAAACAAATAAAGCCAATTATAATCTTTACACGCAATTTTATTAATAAAATATACAATCTTGGAAATCTCTCAAATTAAATACATTCGATCCAATTCAACAGAATAGAGTAACCTTTTGGCAAGAACAGTAGATCACATATATTTAAACATTCTTGACAAGCCCTCAAGGACACTACCAGAGCGCTTCGATATGTACTGAAGAGTTTTATGTATGAACTGCCTGTAAAGAAGCAAAAAAGGGCGAAAAAAATACCCCTACCCAAACATGAAGGTTAAGGCACTGCTGTTACTCAAAATACCCTTTCAAATATCATTATTATACTTTACAAATAATTTAATATGTCAATTTCAAGTCTTCTGCTCTCGTTAAAATGAGTTACATTATGCAATTCTACACTAAAAACATCATCCCCAACCTTTAAAAATTAAACCTCATAAAATACAGAAGGAGAGATTAAAAAGATTGTGCTTGATCAACTGGCTGCATACTTACTGACTGGCATCATGACTCAGTATGTGAGTGCTAAAGCAGGAGACATCAACACCTCCACAGCCTCTCTAAGCTCAACAAAACTGTGCTGTCATTGGCCTACCCGCGTCTTTAGGGTGCTGCTCCGCTCAGAGTGACGTTGCGTTCACCAATGGAAATTGCTCTGCTGCATGTGGAGACGCGATAACTGCAATCAGCTGAGAGAAGGGACAATTACAAGTGTGTATTCCAGTCCCCCTATCTTCATACTGCTCAGAATGGACTATAATTAAGATCTCAGTCCTTTGGGGCACAGAGGTACAGCAGTGTTAACTAATTACTGGTTCAGTGCTCTTTCTTTGATGGCTGACAGGCCAAGTAATGCTGTTCTTCTAAAGCCAAAGAGGCTCTACATTGCTGGAAGAAATGCAGCAAGTGCGAAGGCGAGGAGATCAGCGGCCTCTGTGTGGGCTTCATGAAGACACTATGCCTTGGATTGGGAATTAGCGTCACCTTTTAAAAGGCAATGTAAAGCTGATCTCGGATCAGCACAAGTAGGTGATGTGAGGATTAATGCAGTTGCAGCTTGTGTGGCCAAAAGGTCTGTTCGCTGCTGAAGCCAAAGTTTGATGACAGCTCTACCACTGGTTGAGACGAAGGCTCTGAACTAGACACGGTACTGGAGGGGCCGCCGGGGTCTACAGACAGACAGAAACAAATACACATGCACAATTAGTCACTTGAACCACCCTACAGAAGCAATCTTCACTGTACAAACATGTTAATTAAAGGAGAATTCCACTGTTTTGAATTGTGAGTTTTCTTTACAGTGCTGGTGAAAGAAACCTGGAGAGGCAATGTCTACAACACAGACATAACCTACGTGTCTTTTGAGTCCATTATGATGATAGTAAAATACTGGTAAATCAGAAAAAGTATGTTTTATGTTTTTTTAGGGGGAGACTATTTTGTATTACAATGCCCTGCATGTACATCTGCACAAAGTTCTTGTTAACCAAAAACAGCAGGTCTCAAGCTACCACAGATATAGACTCATTGAAACTGGGAAGTATTGTTGCAATAAACCCTGATTCGTGAGTGGATAAAAAAAAACCCACACAATTTAGGTCAATTTAGGTCAAAAACTTCTCATTACTACTGTAAAATGTATCTAGCATCAGGCAACATATTCATTCAATGTAATAACTATGTGATGCAGCATTCACAGGCCCTAAATGCTATAGATGCCTGGCTCCCATCACAAATCACTTTGAATAATTGTGACTCATTTAAGTTTCTCTATGACGGTGCGTTTCACATCAAACCAATATGAACACCTCTGTTTACATCTTAACCACTGTGTCAGGAGTTTGGGGAAAAGGTGACGTTATTGCTCCAGGAGGCACATGCCCTCTTGGCCTGTCGCAGGTTAACAGTGTATCTCACATGTTTACAGCATATCTTACAAAACCCCAATGGGGAAATACCACAAGTAACGTTAGAACAATCCCACTATTCTAATCTGCGGGACACTCGTGTCCTCAAGCGTGTTCCTGTCTTTGCTCTGAAACAAAGTAAATGGGTTAAGAGTCAGGCAAAGCAATTGTAAGTGCATGAGACAACCTAGATTTGCTACATATCTGAGAGGGCAGATGCTAAAACATCTTTACAGACATCACACAGCAAGAATGAACCATAACACGACTTGCAGGAGACTACAAACGTAAAAGCAACTAGCCAAGCCTCAGAACGCAGTGCCAAGAGATAGCTAATTAGGTGGCTCCTACTTTGGGATAAATTAATGGCATACTGCGACTTTTGAGACAGAATGAGAGTGTGCGTTAAGTGTCTTGACAGTTTAAGGCCTGCACAAAATGGCCTCTGTGTCAGTGGCAGACAGTCAAGAATGTTGGGTATTTTGGAGCACAGCTGTCTCCAGGCAGCCGGCTGGCTCCTCCAGCCCAGAGACCGTATAACACGGTGAGACAGAGTAGTCAGATGGATGGCAATACTCACATCTGAAAGGCTGAGATTGCTGCTATTGTGGTTCAGGAGCTGGACAAGAACTGGACCTCTCTGGACCCTCAGTCTCTGTGGAGGGTTGAATCTGGGAGTCAAACATGGCTGACAGGGCTTGAGGATAGAACAGAACACAAGCACGGCTTAGATCCACATATATTTCGGCTGTGTTGTCATAAAACCATACAATTCTATGTCAGGTTAGCTTTAAAGGGAAACTGCACCGATTTCTTTTGAGTGTTGAGGCATACTGCAGTAGTTAAGATGCAACCATGTGGTTTGATGTGAAATGCTCTGTTCTAGAGAAACTCAGAGACAGAATTTTGTCATAGCAGTGGTGACAGGAGCCAGTCTTAGGAAGTGTTTAATGCTTCTAAAAGCTACTTCAAAGAACCTTATTATCTAAAATGGTTATGAATGCTCAGCCTGATGTAGGATATATTGTTATGATAGTTGTGAGCTATTTTTTCCATGGTGAACGGTACATGTAGGGGAGTGTAAGACAGAACAAAAAATATATATATGTTTTCAGATACACCACTAATGTACCCTCACTAGCATAACATATAAAACTCAGAAGATACACTAACAGTCAAACATCTGGACACCCAATGGATGTCTTTGGTTGCCTTTAACTCTACAGGTTTACGCTTAACAGTTCCTGATGTGATGTCTGAAACAATACATGTCCTGACATACCACATATACACTTGATGTATCAGAGTACAACAATATTTCTGCCATATCGCCACCTCTAATATATATTTAGTTGTGCAAAAAAAAAAAAATCATCTCTTTTATTCGCACAGTTTAGTGAATATTCAAGATGGACAGACTAATAGAATTGGTCCAAAACAGCAAAACGGCATCCACTGCAAGTTAAGAAAGCTGTTTTATCCTCCTGTAAAGTTCCGTTTTGGAGGTTTTTAAGGCGGACTGTATAATTCCATGAGTGTTTTTTTTAATAGTTTGACATCACTTTGATTCTACAGTAAAGCATTAAGGGAAACCTTCTATAAGTAGCTGTGTCTAAACCTTTGACTGGTAGTGTACGTGTAGATTTAGTGGTGGTACTGGACAGTAAATAAAAGAGTTGTATTTGTGTTGTACACATAGTAACCCCTGGTTCCCTTCATCACCATCTGAGTCTCTAAGTTTCTCTAAAATGCACCACTTCAGATCAAGCCACTCAAAACATCTCAGATATGAATACATCACTATGTGAGGTTTAGTCAAACAACAGGGTTAACAGGGTTGGAGCGTTAGACCACTAGCAGAGACGATGGAATGAAGTCAACTGCACAAACGATCCTCAGAAACATGAAGCACTTCATGCATGCGTGTTGGGGGTGTTTATCTACCTACACTTCAAAGTCTTGGTGAGCGTCTCACTCCTGCTTTCACACACTTTGTTGAGGAACTCGTCCACCTGCTTCAGTGACAGCGAGTTGTGCAGTGTCTCCAGTGGGTAGATAGAGGGCACCATGGAGCAGCCTTCAAACCCTGCAGCACAGAGATGACACAGAAAAACATGCGGTCCAAAACACACCTCTGTGGTAATGTCATGCTCCATTGTGGCGACTGTTCTTGTTGTTTGACACATTCACATCATAGCAGGAAGCACCTCACACAACTGTAAAAGCACTGTATGGAGAACATGCCATTCATCAGTGAGTCTCAAATGGCATTCTCAGGCAAATAGGCAGCGCCTTATGTGGACCTACACCACCCACACAAGACCTAAGAAAGTAAAGCAGTCTCCCTCAGCGCAGCATAAAAACAACAAACGTTCGATGATATGTCACAACAAAACAGCTCAACAGAATTCAGCAGAACCTCAACAGAATACAAAGCAGATACATCAGTCTCCAGAACCTCCTATCACCAAGGTCAACCGCTGCATGTTCTACACTCAGATTTTCTTATTTGATGCACACTAACAGAACCTCTGCTGTAAAGACGACCGTAAAGAACCACGAGCCTTACAGTGTCAGAATAACTGCGGGGCTTTGTGCACTGACAAACAGCGCGAGTGACTAATGCACCAATTTAGGGCAGTTAAAAGGGTTATTACTCTGAAAGCTCCCCAAAGTGTTATGTCACTGCACATAATGTGGCGTGTTAAGATGATTTCATTCTGTTTTCTCTGCAAGCCAGCGGGGGTTAATGGAGGCGGACAGTACCTGCTGCTCTGAAGGATGACGTGTTGGCAGGGGGGGAAGAGAGGTGTTGTTTGAAAGGGATGAAAACTGAGATATCCTGAGGGGCAGGGATGTCACGGCCTCTTTCATTCAAATCCAAAGTAGAGCATACAAGTAACTGTGTCTAGACTTCAGTAAGCATGGCGAAGGAACGGTACCTTTGCGGATCTTCCAGTTTGCGATTCTAATACGCTGTCTTACAGTATCTTCCTTCAAAATCTAAGGTTTTCTCATTCAGCTCACATACTGATTGCAGCTGAGAGAACTCCACTATATTAGACTGCAGCATTCCCTGTTCATTTACATGGAGGAGAGAGCAGCAGAGGGAGGAGAAGTGAGAGGAAAACAGACGGAGGGAGCATGACAGGCTGAAAATGAATGAGAGAGAGAGAGGGAGAGAAGGGGAATAAGAGACGATGCAGGAAGGTAAACAGCCTGAACTGGGCGTATTTACGATGCTAGAATGCTCAGGCAGCTTTTTCAGGTTAGCTGTGTCCAGCTCTGCTTAAAAGACTATTACAGCATGCGGGCACTGACTGCAGATAAATCAGCAGACAAACTTTGCAATTTGCTCGTGTTTTAGATTCGAGATCAAGAACAAAAGACTCTCGGGGCGGATCTAAACAGACAGAGGTGAACTTAAATGGCCAATTAAAATGGCCCATTTCTGGTTAGTGTGCAGAAGATTCCCTCCTAAATTCCAGTGCTCAGCTAATATAAGCTTACTGTCCACTTGATTAGGAAAGGCACACTAATACAGGACTTCAGAACAGCCCGAATTCTTCACAGCATGGATTCAAAAAGATGCTGAAAATGTAGACTCCGGTCCAAGTTGACAGGATCGCATGATCATGTAATTCCTGCTAATCTGTCAGATCCACATTCATGCTACTAATCTCCACATCCTTGTGTGGTCTGAATCTACTGGATTCAGATCTGATGAGCGAGGAGGGCCCTGATTCACTTTGATGCAGTTGTCATGTTCATGGAATCCATTTGAGATTATTGAGTTTTGTGACCGTGTGTATGATCGTGCTAGAAGTAGCTATTAGAAGATGGGTAAATAGTGGCCACAAAAAAAATGCACATGGTCAGCAAAAATACTCCATTCAAACAGTGCTTCATTTGGAATTAGGGGTTCCAAAACATTCCCTACATCATTACACCACAATCACCAGCAACACAAGGACGGGTGTGATTCATGCTGTTCATGCCAAACTCTGTTGCGACCATCTGCATGTCATAAAAGAAATTAGGATTTATTGTGACCATCCTGTCCAGTTTCAATGAGTCTATTTCCATGGTAGCTTCAGACCTGCTGTTCTTGGCTAACGAGAGTGGAACCTGCTGTGTTTATGGAATACTCCAACCACTCCATCTGGGACCAAAAACCATGCCCCTCCTCAAAGTCATATTTCTTCCTCATTCTGAAGTTGCTACCACATAATTGGCTGACTGGATAATTGCTTGCTAACCAGGCACAGCAGAAGTAGCATGGGTGGAAATCCTTCTTAAGGCTTTGTCGTAACCTTTTATCAGTGTGCCTTAAAGAAGTCCATATAATGCAGTGCACATAAAAGACAAAACAAAATAAGGTTATCCCATTCATCCAAATAGCTGAGTCAGGGATGTTTTAGCATCCCTTAGCATTCTCCAATGTGTAGTCAGCTGCAGTCTGAGATGAGTTAATCCAGTTTGTTATCGAAGAAGCAGACAAGGAGAATACTATCTAAGGACCGACCAGTGTTTTGAGGTTAGCCTTTAGCCTAGCATGGACACAAGACCATTTTCCTCACGTCTGTGTCATCTCACATTGCCTACAGAGCTGCTACCTTGAACACATGACGCTGCGGCAAGTTGAAGCTCTGGTACTGATAGCGCGAACAACTTGCTGTATTTGGCTATTCAAGCATTGTTTTACATGTGAGACAAATGACTTATCTTTTCAGGCTCAAACGATGTAGCACATGCCCAGAGAAGCTGCAGACGTGCACTATATAAGCCACAATATGTGCTGAGACTGTTGTTTCTGCACTACAGATCCTTTTAGCTTCACGGTATAACCTGTGTCATGAAATTCACTGCTTTGATAAGGCCTCTAAATCGCCTTAAGTTTGCAAGGATCAGCAGTACAGCTTTTCTACGTTAAGTGGACTGGCACTGTTCTCCATGCTAAGACTGCTGATATCAGGCCAAATCAACCAGAGCATGAACGTTCCACTAAGATTTTTTTTTCCTTTTATGGGAAGCATCACCATATGCCAACTTCACACATTCAAACTCGCTGGCAAGCAGCAAGAAAATCCAAGCAGGACAAAAAGTGAAACATACTAAGAAAATATGTGAAAGAGAGAAAAAACAGGCACTGACTGTATATTGTAGCGATACCAGTAGCAGCCCCAAAGACGTGCTACAAATCCCCCCCCACCACCAAAAGGCACACAGGCCATAGAGCAGGAATGGATAACAGCAAGCAAAAGTTGTATTGGGGAGCTATGGCGAAGATTCCACGCAGCATATCATACAGCAGTCGAAACAGGGAAAATGTGAAATGCAGAATCCAAGTGATATCACTTTAGATTAGGGGTATGCAAAAAAAAAAAAAAAAAAAAACAGGCCAAAATATAAAGCAAAATCTTAATTTCACTGTTTTACTTCACTTGGCCTTAGGACCGAAAAGATAATATGATCAGTTGATGAATATAATCCACACTACGCTGCATTTCACTGTCTGGTGAGTTTAACAGCACAAAACAGCATCATCATTTCTTCATACGACTCCATAGTCTTCACTGCATTTCCTTCAAGAGAGTGCAGGGATCTCTGTCCAATCAAAGGCCTCTGCTGAACTTGAGAGTGTGGCTGTTTTTGGAAGGACGTTGTTTGGATAATGGATAATGGATATCTGTAAACACTGATTCTAGATCAGATTGGTGGCTTGCTTAAACCAAGGCTAGCTAGCCATATGTCTAGATGTAGCTGTGTCTTTTAAGGATTAAACATTAGCTAGCTTGTAAGGACGTAACTGCGTCCGCTGCAGTTCTTTCTGTGTTGTGACTTGCAGGATTGCGTGTAGTTGTTGTGTTACCTTGGGGCAAACATATTGGCTTGTGGCCATAGCAGGGGCATCTAAATGTATTCACAAAAGGCTGGTGTGGCTGTAGGTTTTCATTCCAGTTCAGCAGAAGCACAGATCTCAAACAGAGCTCAGTCCTAAAACAACTGATCATGTGTTCTTCTGCTTTGCTGGAATGAAAACCTGCTGCCACGCTGGCCCTTCGCAGATAAGACTGGACAGTGCTATAGTAGACTGTTAAAACTGGACAACATAAATCACAGCATTTGATTCAAGTGTTGTATTTTGGAATGGTCTAATAACCTGAAAAAATGGATGAATCACCATATAAATATAAAGCACTTTTTTCGCCAGTCCTTATTTTTGGCAATTTAGACATCACCGGTTTGTACGGAACTAAATTGGAATCATTGTCCAAAAAATGAATGAATGAATAAATCAATTCCATTTTGGCGATATATTGTGATGATATCCTTCAGTTGTATTGGCTCTAAAACAGACAACCTCATATGCTTCTTAAGCAGACACAGAGTCGGGTGGAGAAGCTTGCTGACCTGTCTGTCTGCTACTGTGCCATTGCAAAGCAAAAAAGTAAAAAACTAATAAATAATAAATGTGTTGCTGCCCATAAATGCTGACCCAAGATCAAATTAGTGACTTGAGTTCGGCAGAGGGCGGTGACTGGAAGTGACTGGACAGTAAAAACATTTCAATGTGGCACGATTCCTGCACACTCTCGAACGGGGAATCTTCTCCATAAAGTTCTGACCGGAAAAACAGTCGGGTGGCTCCGGGTGGGAACACAGCCAAGCAGTGAAGAGGCGGAGGTGGTAGGAGCAGCGATGGAGGTGATGAGTCAATGCCGGATCAGCTGAGAGACCACCCAGTAATTCAGCTACCTGCTGCTCCTCCTCTGCAGCCTCTGAGGGAGGAGAGGAGAGGAGGGGAGGAAGAGGGGGAGAAAGAGAAAGAGGAAGAGCGATATGAGGGGACGAGGAAAGGCAAGACAAAGGAGAGGTTATTTGAGGACAGAATAAGAGATCAAACAGGAA
>CM067485.1:6843559-6878461 GCA_034552555.1 Semaprochilodus insignis
GGGGGGGGGGGGGGGCGGCACAAGAGGATTAAAAAAGGGGGCAAAACAAGAAAGCTGAAAGAAAGAAAAGACTGAAATAAAAGAATAGGAGGACAGAGAAGACAATGTTCAAAGGATGAAAAGAGTGGAAAGTTGGGTTAAAAAGACAGAGAAAGAGAAAAAAGCAGAAATAAACAGGAAGGACTAAATGGGAGAGAAAGGAGAGAGGCAAGGAGAGGAGTAAGAGGAGAAGAGAATGGCAGGCTTTCAAGATGGCAGTTTCAGAAAGGACAAAAACTGGCTCAGAAAGAATGGAAGAAAAACAAAGGTGGCTGAGAGGGAAAAGAGTTGTGGCCGAGATAGATGAGTAAGACGAGGAGGAGCCCGTGACCACTGCGCAGCACACAGCAGTAATATTCCTCTGGCCCAGTTCAGCAGCCTTGGACGACATTTGCCGAGTGACTCAGCAAAGCAGACAAATTAACAGTTACAGCTGAGCTGAACTAAAAGCAGAGACGTCTCAGCATTGCACAGCTCTACAGTCAAAACACAAAAAGGTATCATTTAACACCATATAACATCATTAAGACTATCCGCCTCCCGAGGGGCTTCGAGCGGGGCATTAGCAGTGATGGCAATGTTGTTCATTTTCTCACTGTTCAACCCGGGACCCAATTTACATAAGATTCTTAAAAGCTTTGTGGAAAGGTTTAGCTTGTTGTTGTCTGCGCCGCTGCATTAGAACTCGCAGTCCGACACTTTTAAGTCGATACCTGACGTGACCCATAAAATGATGAGACTAAAGGCAGCACTCTGTCTGTGGGGAGATTGAGCACCCTTCAGTGAATTCCTGCAACGTTCCTTTCGACAGTGTTTTGGGACCGGCTTCATAGGATACGCAGAAGAAAAGGCAATGCTAAAAATATCATTTGTTATGTTGTACACTCAAAAATACACTGCCTAGAAAAGCAACAAACAGGAAAACAGTGTCGCAGCTCAACCTGTAAGACAGCTAAGGTTGAACAATTTGGTGCTAATATCTAACTGCAGTTTTTCTGACCAATATTGTGACTGCAATTTCATTTTCTGTATATTATAGTAGGGGGGTGTAGTGCAGTAGTTTCTGTGTTTTTAAATGGCATCACTGATTCTTCTGCTCTTAATTATTACATTTCAGAAAATTAAACATTAAGATGCGTATCAAGTAAAAATGTTTAAGCATTGCAAAGTATTGCTTAACCCTCTACATGGCTTTTTGGTTCCTTGTTTAAATTTTCCCCATTTGAAACTTAGCAGAACAACGATGTTAACAATGTAAGACTAGCTTCTGCAATTTGGGGAAATAAAAACTAAAAATAATTAATTTTTCAATATTACTGTGGACCATTAAGGAACTTAAGCCAATAGCACATACAATATACACCCACTGGCCACTTCATTAGGTACACCTCCTTGCATTTACACTCACTGTCCAGTTTATTAGCTCCACTGACCATATAGGAGCACTTTGTGGTTCTACAATCAGTTCTACACAACAGTGCTGCTGGAGTTTCTAAACACCTCAGTGTCACTGCTGGACTGAGAATAGTCCACCAACCAAAACTGTCCAGCCAACAGCGTCCTGTGGGCAGCGTCCTGTGACCACTGATGAAGGACTAGAGGATGACCAACACAAACTGTGCAGCAGCAGATGAGCTATCGTCTCTTAGTTTACATCTACAAATTGGACCAACAAGGTAGGAGTGTCTAATAGAGTGGACAGTGAGTGGACACAGTGTTTAAACACTCCAGCAGCACTGCTGTGTCTGATCCACTCACACCAGCACAACACACTTTAACACCACCACCATGTCAGTGTCAATGCAGTACTGAGAATGATCCATCACCCACATAATACCTGCTCTGTGTTGGTCCTGTGGGGGTCATGGAACTTGAAGAACCCTGAAGTTCGCAGCAAATCAGATGCACTACAGTCTGCAATTGTAGAACTACAAAGTGAACCAACATGCTAGGTAGAGTTAATAAAATGGACAATGAGTGTAAATACAAAAAGTGAGGTGGCCAGTGGGGGTCTAAATCTCAATGGAATTATCCTTTCAGATCTTTCTAAGAAACACTACACAGTTAATAGAATAAAGGCAAAATACTTGAAATACTCATCATGTACAAGGCAATGCTAGATCACTTTTCTTTATCTCCAGCTCTGGAGGGCCTGCACAGTTCACGAGGGGTTGAATTAAAATTAAAACTTGTGTTGTGCAGAGGTACTCCAGGAGACACTGATGGACACTGAACTTTCATTCCCCTTAGGCCAACACACTACTTTTCTGACAAACTACCGCATAAAATGGGTTGACAACTTGCCTTTGGCTCTTTCCACACATTTTTGGAATGTTCCCAAAATGTCTAGCATAGAGTTCTGGCTCTCTGTACTGAAATCAGTCCTGACTAGAAACCTAATCATGTTCCATCTACTTTCAAAGTGATAAAAAAAAAGGAAATGGAAAAAAGACAAATGTCATACAGTGTCACAAACAACATAACCAATTCTATTTGGAATCAAAAAAGTTTGCAATAACAAATTCAATTTGAAGGCAGAAAACTGTACATATAGATTATAATCTACTAGTCCTGTATAACTTTCCTAAAATTTACATCATGAGTGGGACACTGGGAAGCTGATAATAAAAATTAAGAATTTTTATGTGTCCAAAATAATAAACAGACACCCAGAATATTCTAAAATATCAGACTCTGAGAATGAGAATGAGTTATTATAAAATGAATAGTAAGAATTCATCACATACACAAGTAGTGATCAAAGCTCAAGGCATATAACTTAAGGGAGCGTGTGATGATTTAGGCATTGAGTTTGCTGTATGCTATTGTGTGATGTATAACCTTCCACCATCACACCATCCCTACAGGCATGTAGAATCTCTGCTGCAAAAGCTGATTCCAAGGCTAATCTATAATCAAGCCACAACAGATGGAGAAATTGCGACAAGCTTGTTCCGTAATGCATGAATACCTTCAGCACACAAACACTCTCACTCTACATGTTTCTTCTCATCATCTGTGGTTCAACTCCACCATTCTCAGTGTCTCCAAGGATTACATTCATCAACATGGTTTAACTACGATGTGCCTAGTCTTTATCACCAGTGAGCGTAAAATCCAGCTTTGTTCATCATTTGTAATGAATCATTGCTTTTCAGAATCAGATACAGCTACAGGAGGCCGTCTGTAATCGTACAAAGGCCATTTCTCTTGCTAGAGCACAATGATGGAGGGTTAACCATCAGATGACAACTACTGTATATGTAAACACACAAAGAAATATATCACAGAAGATATATTCACTATTCAAGGACATGCATCTATCTAGCTGAAGGAGAAGAATCAATGAGTCAGAGAAAAGAGAGAATTAGACCTATCTGGGTGATGGTGGCAAATCTAAATTTAACAGGTGAGGAAAGATGTGAGGGGAGATGCTGGAAACAAAAAACACGTTTCAAAAGATTTCAAAATGACAGTCACAAGATCACGATGCCAGCAAATTACCACCACATAATGACCCCCAGAGGGCATGCAAGTAGAGTGTCACAACACACGGACTTCAAACAACAGACATACCATTACTTGGATGCCTGGCATACGACACTGAAAACCTCTTAACTGCCGGCATCGAGAGCAACTCTGAGGAAATAAAAGAAGTAAGCCATGTTACTCAGCAGCGTTAACCTTTGCTTACACTTGTATGCCACTAAAACAGCAGCTTTTTGGCTTCGCTTTTATAAAACCACCTAAAAAGAGACACATACCACATGTAGCCCACATGAGGAGATGAAAAGAAAGAGAAAATCTGAAGTTGTACAATATAAACAGCCCTCTAATTCCTGCCTGTTAGAGAGAACAGTATGACATGGCACTAATTTCACAGGTCTAAGATGCCGCAGTCCTCAGTCTTAGGTACACAGTGACACCATGTGGACAAATCCGTTAATATGCACAAGAGGGTGGCACCTGCTTGTGTTAGAAACCATGACCAGGATACTAACCATGCACGTGGCAATGAATATAGAGATATTATAAAGTGAAATAAACAGAAATGGAGTCATGGAAGAAATAGCTCCATTGATATTACTACACTAATTTAAACAAAAGTTCAAACTGCACAATTCTTTTTTTTGAGACCAATGAAAATAAAAAGGATCCAATTTCAAGAAATTACTATATTTTATAACGAAAGCAATTTGGAGACCTTTGCTGGTTATAAGAAACACCGTCTTCTTTGCTTCTGGTAACAAGATACAGTTGGGTACAATCATAGACATATTCATAGAGCCTTACAGAAACGACTTATGGAGCATAACATGGGCCTATTCAGACCCTAAAAAAGCAGCTAATGCAATGAGATGAAACAATCATCATTTTACTAATGAACACTTACCTTAATGTTGTGCTACAACACTCAATTACTCAGTCGCTCACTTGCAGGCACAAACTGATTCGCCAATAACAATCTGCCATGCAATCCATCACACCCAAATGTTTAATGATTAATAAATGAGGCATTATTAATCATGAACTAAATGAAAGTGATTTGAAATGAACTGAACAGTTAGATGCAATTGAGAGTTAGGTGGGGGGTGCACTTTCAGCAGTCACGGATACAGGGAGCTCAAGGTCAACCGAAGCTATCTGCTTTGTTCAGGCCCTATTCCATTCTCAGCTGTAAGCCAGAAAAGGAGGTGCAAATAGCAGCACAGTCAGGGGTTGGGGTCTATGCAAAAGCTCAGAACCCATATTGCGATACCGGCGCAGAGCAGGGGAGTCAATAATTGGGAACAATAAGGCAGCATAGGGGTGACTGATTGGGAAATTGGGGTTGGCAGCAGCAATAGAAGCTGATCAGGGTTATAAGCGTGGAACTGTACATGTTCTTTTGATCAGCAGAGAGCCCATCCGTTTTGTTTTTATTATTTTATATTTTAAATTAAAGGCAAATGACGTTGGGAGAGTGGGGACGTACCATCTCTTTTAGACTGCCTCCTGGGGGAGGTGCTCTTTTTACGCTGGGCTCGGACTAATTCCCGTAGGTTAGGGGCACTGGAGGACACCCCCCGGAAGGAGGCACTGAAGAGGCCAGTGTATAGAGAGCCTGTGAGAGGTTGAGAAAGACCATAGGGTGGAGATGGGAGGTGGAAGAAGGGAAAATGTTGATGGTTGGTTAGTTTTTTACTACTGAACATGCAGCATCTCATTAACGGATGTCATGCCTAGCAACAAGCTTTTCTAATATATCATCAGCCCTTTATTTGGGGACTTAGGCTTTGCTCCCTTTACCTCATTAAAGGTCTGCTACCCAGACTTGGGATGTGTGCATGTCCATGTGTTCAGTTTTAAACACTAGTGTTAAAAATCCAAGTAATCTCAAACATGTTCAATGATGACGAGAGCTGGACTCTGGAGTGGTCAGTCTGAGAATTGGTCTGAGAACACTAGTAGCATCTTTATTTGATTTGCTACAGGCTCATAGCGTCTTACTGACTCATACTGTCTTCTCACAGTAAAAGGATGGACAAAAACATTTTTGGATTTTTCCAGCTCTCTAGGACAGAGGCCTATGGTACTGTTTATATGAAGGGGACTGTTTATCTGGTGGTGTACCAGGTCTTGCAAGGTTGCTAAAGGTCATATTTTCAATATACATTATAACAAGAATTTCAACTCCAGTTTTGGAACATTTTTATCTTACATCTAATATCCTTGTAAATATCTCCTGAAAAATCAATAACTTGGGGCCAATTTCGGTTTCTGCCTTATGCCCAGTACTGTACATTAGTATGTATGTGTTTGTTCAAAATGGTCAAAAAATAAAAATCCACAAATTTACTTTTACAACCACGTTAGTTCGAGTTCTTTTAGATCAAAATAAAGGTAACAACAGCACTGACAAATCACATTATAAAAGGAGAGGACTAGTAGACTAGATCATGTGAAGACTAAATCATTTGGGTTTCTCTGTGTACGGAATGACACAGTAATACAACATGCACCGTACATTGTGTGATTCTCTAACGGACACATTAGTGGTACCAACAAGTCAAAATGCTGTAAAGGTTTCAAATAAGAGGCTTCAAAGGGTGCTTGAAGCATTCTTCCCATCAGGACATTCCCAGCATTCCGCATACACTGTTAGGCCAAAGTGCTAACGGCTAGATTCACAGGAAGGCTGTCGTGGTTATTTTTACTCTGGTGTGAGAGACAGGCCAGATGCAACACTAAAGAATCCCACATAAACAGGTCATCCACAGTCAACAGCCCTGATTTAAACTTTAAACGCTACAGCTACGTTTAGACAGCAAGTTTAATTTACTCATTGGAACAGTTCCATTGAATTATGTTGTATTATATGTGCTTTTATGCCAGCAGAGAATCCAACGTGGAGTCTTTTTTGGGTTACATTAGCTTTTCAGAACATTACCACAAGCCAACACCTTGTCTAAGCACATAAGGTGATGAAGTTAAAAAAATTGAGAAGCATATTTGATTTCTTGCAGTTGTTAAACTGTCTGTCTAAACATAGTCTGGAACATTCAAGTTCAATAGGGTGAATACAATGAACACACAAGTGAGACCCTACATGTATTAAATGGTTCATCAGCCAAGGCACTGTTTGCATTGTTTCACCTCTTAAAGGTTCTTTTCTGAGGGGAATAGGACAGACAGGAATAGAACTCAATGTGCTGCCTGTAGCCTAATTTAGATCATGACTGGCAGCACGAGTATATTTCAGACGCACTGGGCAAAGTGTGAGCTCACCCTAACCTGAACACTGTTCAGAGGTGCCTGGTAAGGCCTTGTGGGTGCTGTGAAGAAACAGGGGCAATGTATTCTGAGGAGCGTGATCATCCGGGGGAAAATGAGAGATCATTTCACCACAGATACTGCTGAGCAAGTGTAGAGGTATGTGGCTGATATGAAGGAGAAGGACAAACAGGGAAGAGACATGATACGTACCAAGGCCACTGGATTTGATGTCCGAAGTCTGGCGGGAACACGAGGGAAAGAGGCGATAGGATGCACTGCGAGATGACGTACCACTCTCAGAGAGCATCTGTGGGGCAGGAAACATGTGCACACACATTTATACATAGATGTTAACCTTTTCCTCTTTTTCCCATTTCTCAAACATCAAAGACTAAACATACATACTGTTTACATCCGACAGAAACATTATACTGCCAATTAGAGATGGCATTGATTTGATACCAGGTATTAGTATCAGGCTAGCTTCTGTAGAACATGCTGGCTCTGTTATCTGTAGGACAACGAATTCATCCAAAAAGCACTCACTCATGCTGTACGATGTGATATTGTAAGCTGTGCATTCTTCCTGTGAGAGAGTAGACTGTCTGAGTAGTTTAAGCATAAGAGCTTATTTTTAAACACTCATCTTCAGTGAATTGCTTCAATAGATGCTGAAGGTTCCAGTACTGGTATCAAATCAGAAAATAAAAAGTGGCATTGTGCTATTTCTACTTCAAAGTCACAATAATAGGCATAAATACTACAATGATCAACAATGTAATAATGATAAAACACAACCCACTAAAACAGTAATAGCCTAACCCAACATTCTCAAACAGACACGCATACACGCGCATACACACGCATACACATACATGCACCAACATTGTAATATGGATATTCCAATTTATACTCTTGCAGAACTGGAAGAAGAACATTCAAGAACACTGTGAATAAAACAGGAATATGACAGTAGGAAAACAGTCTGAATAATGAAGGACATTCTACAACAGAGTTTCTGTTTGTGAAACATGTCTAGATGCTGTGCTGAAAAACGGTACCTCCATGGAGCCAGCTTTGCGATTGCGTATCAGTGGGGACTTTCTGTGGATGCTTAGGGGCTCTGTAACAATAGCTCGATCTGGCTCATCCTGAGACAAATCCTCCAGACTTCCCAGGTTTTCTTGCTTCTCCTGGTTCTACAGTCCAGATAAAAGTGTGAACAGAAACATGTTACTCATCCTGTTCTCTTAACGTCTTTCAACAAAACAGGTTCTACATAGCACCAATAAAAAAACTGAAAGAGACGCCACAGTTAGTGTTTATACTGAATAAAGACTCATTCTATGGGCGTTCATGCATATATGCACACAAACCTCAACAGAGGCGGGGCGGAACCCAAAGCCCATTGGTGCGTTCTCCTCATCTCGGCAGCCCTTGACCCCGGGACTGAAGTGCAGCTCTACGTGGAAACGCTCCTCTGAAGATGGATCCTGCCCACATATGTACACATTAATGAGAGCAATGAGGGCAATGAGGGCAATCTCATTCCGGAGCACTTTGTAGTTAAGATGTAAGTGGACCAAAAGCTTACCTTGTTGTTATCTTCATACAGCATGATGACTATCTGAGTCATATAGTTTAATTCAGTCACAGCACTGAGGTAGTCCATGGCCTGCTTCCACTGTTCATCCTTCTCCTCCTAAGAGCAAATGCACACTTAAAATCTTTATTACTCTGTAAGTGCTACTCCAGTTCACGGGTAAAGAACATAGCAGTACTTCATAAGCTGTTCAGCCTTTGCTTTACAAAGCCCTGCAATCTGCTGTCCGTACACTGTAGGTCCATAAACATGCCCAGTGCTGCTTACGTTTGGGACATAAACTGGCATTTATATCCTAAACTATTAAAAGCAACCGTTAATGGCTGATACTTGCGTGTTTTTAAAGTAAATGTTTGACCCACCACACATGTGCATTAGGAATAAGTACGATTTTAAATGTGCAGACGGAGTCATACTAACATTGAGGAGTCCTCCATAACGGAAGATGCTGAGCAGGGAGTGGACGTGACTCTCACTGGTGAAATAGAGCCGGGTCCGCACATGGCGACCCGGAGACATCACGCCTCGCGAGTACCTGAACCACCAGGAGAAATAAAACCACAACATGATTACTCACAGAGGTTCACAGGGTGACTACTTTCAGCTTACCATCAACACACACATCTAACAAACAAACCTCTAAACTATAAACACACACGAACGCACACGTACACACACACACACACACACAAACAGAAGTAAACAGACAGAAATGGGATAAGTCAGACCCAACTTAAGGGGTTAATAAGCCTGTCAAGCTTTCTTAAGAGCTCCCTGTTGTAATGTCTGAAGGGGGATAAATAAAGTTGTATTGTAAATTCAATTGTAGGCTGTTACAGAGGCTCACAGTGGATGCAGCTTGTTGACGGCCTCATCCTCATGTGTCCTCTGAAGGTCCAGCTGGATCTTCTTAATCAGGGGCAGGCAGTAGGCACTGGCAATGTCGAGTTTTTCCAGTTTACTGATGCCATATTCCTAAAGCAAATCCAAAGATGAGTATTGGTTTGACATCCACATTTTGTAGCTTGCCCGATAAATAAATGCAGACAGACGGACTTCTCCTAGCTCTACCTGAGGGATAACAATGTCAGCAAGTGCCCGTGACAGTCGAAAGAGTTCCAGCATGTTCTCCAGGCCGAGAGAGCTATTGTGTTGCGTGTCATACTTCACACAGTCATAGATATCCGGGATTTTGCTGATGTCATAGCGGCCACTCTTCATTCTGAAGTCTCTCTCCAGTTTGGACCATCGCTGCAGCATGAGCTCCAAGGTCTCGCTGTGATATAGCTGCAAATCTGAAAGAAAAGGCTTAGATTACAGTACATACACATGCACTTACAGAAGAACAGCAGAACAATCTCAAACTGAAAAGTAGAAACAAACTGAAAAGCACACTCACTTGCAGATTTGGGGTCCTCCAGCCGTTTGCGGATCTGACAAGTGAGGCTCTGGATGAGGGCATAAACCTGGTCGCATGCCTTGACAGGATTTCCTAAAATATTCATGGAGTTGACCAGAGAGGGGCTGCCAGTTGGGGCAAGCTAGAAAAGACAGCATTAAGACAGGGACATCTCAAACATCTTCAGCTACTTGGCGCAACCACTGACAACTCTGTTTAGTGAAAGTTGGGTTAAATGACACCTAAGGTCACACATCCTACACGCTGTAGCTCCACAACAGAATGGACCTGGCTTATACTGGGCTGAAGTGGGTTATTAAAAAGCAGTGTGTAAACCTCTAGAAGGGAAGATGTGCATTTTCAAACTCCACCCATCACTCTTTTACCTAGAACTCATGACAGAAATCGCTTGTTCTAGTAATTTATTTTACCCTGTCAGCAATCCTACCTAGCATGCTCACATCATTTGTAACACATAATAATGTAATGTTTTTTTAATGTTTTTTTTGGTGCGTTTTTAATGTTTGGTGCAGCTTAATATCAATACTTAACCCCAGATAAGCTGATTGAGACCATCAATCACATCCTAATTATTCTGTAAATGTTGCTGACTTATTCTGATAAATGTCATTTTTTTGTTGTTTTAATTCTTTTTGATTATGTCTGAATTTTCCCCATTACACCTTAAATGGTGCTGCGGCAACAGCATGGTGCCTGAGTTGTTATAATAATAATTACACATTCTATATAGCGCCAATAAAAAGATTTTATGACTTTTAAAAGCAACCCTTATTTGGTACGGCGACCTTATGGTGCCTGAGTCGTTATAATACCTGCTGCACAATTTAAGGTGGAACAGAAACATCCGAACAAGTAGATGACAAATAAGAAGTTCATTTTAGCCTGGTAGTTTTAATAAGGATAAAACCTGGATAACATTGTAGCTGGAGTTTTATGCACAGAGCTACTGATGAATAGACTACAGTGTGACATTTTGACAAGTATTCCTCTTCTTTATAGGTCTTTTCACCAGGGCTGTAGCACTACCAAATGTAGGCATCTGCTTCAAAGTAAAACCGTGAAAGTCACTCTCTACAGCCGGTGTGAGGTTTGACTGTTCTGGGCAACATGGTAGCCTTCACTGGAAGATGACCACTCTTATATACATGTGAAGTTCTCATTCTAAGCTAAGAAAAACACAACTGTTTGTAGTTATGCACAAGCCAAAACACAGTTTTGTATACTACATTCCATTTCTGTTAACAGATCCCCCTCAAATCTCACACACTGCTCATTAAAAGCAGGAAACGCACTAAAACATGCAGGGAGCATCCAGGATATGGCATGTGTAAACACTGTTGTAGTGTAACCAAGACTTTAGCAAGACAAGCCCAAAAGGAGAAAACCAAGAGCGGCTACAGTTGCTGTACCTTTTGGTAAGCTTCATCTGTGAAATCCTGGTTCTTCTGCATGATCTCGTGGAGCCGCGCCTTGACCCGCTGCTGGCAGTCTGTGAGGGAGTCGCTGTCACTGTCCAGCAGGCCATTCATGTTGGCACTCTTCACCATCTGCACCAGGATGGGGGTCAACTCACCCTCCAGGGCCAATAGACCCTACACACATGCACACACATGTCAGATACGTAATGCATATGCTGAATAAACACTTGCACACATGCACGCACACGGAAGTACCTTTGCAAAAGCTGCAGCGGTCATCTGGACACGGCCTTCGTCCGAGGCATAGATCTTGAGGTCATGGCGGTAGGTACTATGTAAACGCAATAAGCCACAACCAGGAAAACCAGCATAATCACCTGCAAGAGGCACAAATCGCTAGAGTTACTGGTTTTTCAGCACCAGGAAACCAGCCCAACTAAACATAACACTCAACATCATACTCCAGCTGATTTGTGTCTACCAACACATTACTAATGAACCAATAAACTGACGTAAGATGTTACATGTCCTGTGGATAGTACAAGTTTGAACCATATACTGAAACAAAAAACAAAAAATCTCACAAACTACAAACAAACTACTCACTCTACTTAACCCATGTAGACCCATAGCACAAAAGTCAAATGCCCATTTTATGGAGGTTATAAGTGTTACATGACATCATAGCCATGGAATACAAGAAGAATCACTTTGACACACCATTACTGAACACAAGAGGCCACCTCTAAGAATGAGATTGATTGAGATTTTGTTGCAGATTGTCAAAAAAGATGATTATGAGCGTAACCAATTCTATAAAACAGCCAAGACACACCATGATGTTGTACACCACACTGCTGAACAAACTACACGATGCTTTGTGGCAGCAGTGCTCAATCCTGGTCCTGGAGACACACCACCTGAGAGAGGTCAGATCCAACACACCTGGATCTAATGTGCAGATGACTCTAAAGGTCTTCATTACCTGAATTACCTGAATCAGATGTGTTAGATTAGAGCTGGGGCAAAACAGGATGGTAAATCTCCAGGACCCGGATTGGTCACTGCTGCTTTATGACAACTTTCAACATTCAAAACCAGAGAAGACCAATCACTAAATTCACTGCACACTACACAGACACGAAACCTCCTGACGCCATTCACATGTGACAAACAGGATTAGTTGTGTTTGGATGACTGCTGAGGTATTAAATGATCAGAAAAGCATCCCAAGAAGCCCAATATCAAAATCACTCCCACACCCAAAAGCCCTCCTTACCACAGTCAATAGGGGACTCACAGCCAAGGGATCTGCAGTTGTCTATTTTGCAATTCAAGGCAAGAGAAGAGTAAATCAGCCGGCACTACAGAGTGGTACTACTCTTCTATATAGCAGAAAATGACCCAGCAAGAATGTGGGAATGGTTCGGCTTTTGTTAGTTCCTGTTTACTCTAAAGCTCAGGGCGTTAACAAAAACTGTGCAAAATTAAAACAAAAAAGCAAAGACCCCATTTCCACTTACAATATTGGGCATGGCAGGAGATGCTAGATATGCATGCAGCTCTGAGGGAAAAGGTATGATGGCATGTTGAGAATGCAATATCACTAAAAGTCACTAAAATCACAACTGTCTGCATTCTGGTATGAAACTCAATATAAAAACATTTATATAAAAACACAATATCAAACATTTTTTCCCTTATAGATTTATAGAGCATGTAATCTTCTGAAAGACTACAGTATGTTACACAAACGCATTTTCATGACCTCTAACTATGGCTATCAGCGTATATCAAATTCATCAAATTCTCATTTCAAAGGTACTTCTTCTGTTGGCCACGGCACTCATTTCTCTAATTTCTCATCTGAACTGCAAGCTCGAGTGTGTCTCCTGAATACTCTGCTATCATGTCACAGATAACAAGTACCATTAAACACAGTAATAAACTAATGAAGTAGTAAAAAAACACATGCACCGGATTATCTCTTATTGCTCTCTTAGAGCCTAATTATGTAAGAATGTCTGCACGTACCTTGTCCTCCAGGATACATGCAGCGGAAAGCCCTGCCCAGCTCCTCTGCCTGTACACGGCCTGCAGGGGTCAGCTCTCCTCCCCACTTCAGCACCAGCAGCAGTGACGGACCCTCCTTCAGAGAGTCTGACAAGCACGCACACACAGAAAATAAGTGAATGATGCATGTGTTGTCTTTGCACAAGTTCAACAAATGTTGGGTTTTGAGTAAAAGATTAATGCTAAAGCTAAAAATGCTATATATCCATGTAGTGCATTTCGATATACGTTTTTGAAAAGAGTAACAACTGATGTATAATGGAAAACACAGTGTTATATATCTAATAAAGGCAGAATTAACCATAATACAGCACTAATATTCTGTATGCGCAAAGTCCACAAACAACAATGCACATCATAAAAAAACCCTCTTTACTTATTGGTCTATAATGTGTTTTGGGATGTAGATATCATTTCTGTATATAGGAGTACACACATACACACAATGGTGTAAATGAAGTATTTGTTTCATATGTTCAAACAAAATTGAATATAACACAAAGACAACATACATAAACATTCTTACACTTCTTCCCAAAACACATCACAGACCACTAAGTTTTCTTTTTTGCTTTGGGATGAACATCTCATATGTATATATGTGTACGCACACACGCACACAAACAATGGTGTGAAGATGCATTTATTTGCTATCTTCAAACTAAATTTAATATAACATAAAGACAACCTACATAAACATAAAACTCAGTTCACGCTTGAAAGCCCTCCAACATGCAGGCATGTTTCAGTAATCAACGTTTTACATTTTCTCATGTTTTCTTGTTCACGTTGTTCGTGACGTGGAGCCATTTAGTGTGTCAACCACGCAAAAAAAACACTCTGTTTTCGTATATACAGTTAGTGGTTTTAACTGCTCAGCACATGACAGACTAATATTACTGCTCAGAGTCTAAAGCAGCTATTCACCTTCCTCCTCGCTTGATGCTTTTGGCTGGCCGTTGGGCAGATAGGTCAGCTGTACTTTGCGGTTAATCCCGGAGAAATGACCATACCTGAAAGACAACACATGGGGCAGGACAGGCACAACCACTACTGTAATACTGTTGGACACAAACAGCACCCAGAGGGCACGACACAAATATTCTTTTGCTAGCAGGTGCTCGGAGGCTGCCATGTTTCCAGAAACATGTGTCAGGCTGACCTTTCCAAAGTGGCAGAGGTTAATGTGTGCCATGTGGGCTATGCCAGAGCTGGCCCTATGCCCTCAGAGGCTTTGAGGGAAGAAAGAAACAGCACAGCTGTTACACTTGATGCTAAACACAATGTACAGAATGACAGAATTCTGAAGAGGAGACTTTCATTGCTGTCTGCTTTCAATGACCATTATAACGCTCTGGATGAAACATGGCAACATGAATAACGGCATTTTAAAACAATTACAGCCGAGAGCAACATGCCAAACACAGATAGAAAGAGAAAGATGTCTGATTACTTCTGAGTATCAGACATCTGACTGTGCTGTAGTTTAAAATGCTCTACTATCTGGATGGGAGTCAGTCTGTATCCTAAGTGACTCTAAACCAGTTCCAGAGCATTTTTCAGCAGCTGCAATTTAAACCAAGCAGTCCCTTTAAAGATTACAATAAAGTCACAAAGGGTTACAGTCAAGTCTTGACTCGGAGCACTTTTCATTAATTTGTTAACGGTTAATCAAAGATCCCAAATAATGCGCAATGTGTTATGAAGGAGGTTTGTTTTAAATTGGCTGGGGAAAGGGGGTGGGGGGTGGATTATGGAGGGTTATTAAGGACACGCCTGGGGCAACATGCATCATATATGGACTCCCATTGAGTTTACAGTAACCAGGGAGCCCCCATAAAGTGTAAGTGGCTACAGGACAATAACTGTTCTGTTTAGGCCTTCATTAGGAAAAATGCACTTCCACAGGCATAGGCCATGAGGTGCGTACTGATTATCGTTCAGGCTGGACTCCCTGCAGAGAGCGTGACCAGTGGAGATGGATGGATGGAGACAGAGGGGAAGAGAAAAAAGAAAGCAATGAATGCAAGAAACTGAACTCTGTGGGGACACTGCAGTGGCAAGTCACAGTAATTGCCATAATCAGGCAATTTGACAGCTTCATAGTTCATAGGTACTCACACTTTGAATGACATTACAACCTATTAACGAATCATGTGTAATCAAGATAATGTAAAATAAATTAATTATAAATAAATTAATAAGTGGTAACGGGTAAATTAAGAAGAGGTATACAGAGGTCAAAATCTTTCATCCAGAGAGAAACACTGTTTTTAATGTAGGGCTGCACAGTATATTAACTCGCTACAGGTACCGTAGACTGCTGCAGTGTGTACAGTTATATGCAAAAGTTTGGGGGGCGCTGCTCAAATGACATATTTTGCTGATTTTCTGAATTAAAATAAGCTGTGTTTTCCTAGAAAAATTCCATAATTATGGACGTGTTAACTTGTTTTCCCTTAGAAAATCAACAACATTTCATTTGCCACAGGGCGTTCAAACTTTTGTGTATGACTGTAAACGAGCGCTGTTAACAAATCACAAATGTTTTTCTGTGTTCTGTGAACATCCCAATTGATCTCAGATGTTCCAGATGGCTGTTTCTGGCTGTTTGGATGAGTCAATGCATTCATATTATCAACCAACCTAATACTGCAGGCTGGTCATTAACCATGTGTTTTACACATTGTGAGGCATATCACAATGGCAGTATCTACCGATAGAAATGCAATATTGTACAGCCCTAACTTAAAGGGGACCTAAAATGCCTTTTCTGTTTTTTTCTCTTTCCTTAAGTGTGTTATGTAACTTTTTGTACATGTAAACAGTCAGCAAAGTTATAAAGCCCAAAGTTATAAAGCCCAAAGTACACGCCGGAGGGACGGAAACTACTTTTCTTAGCTGCCTGAAATGCCTTATTGCAATTCCAGCTCTTTTCTCTGTTACAAGGTGACATCATTACCTAACTCAACTCGTACTGCCCGCTCTCCGACAGGCTTGGCACTCCCTCACACAAATGCTACCATGTTCAACTGCTCTGGTGGTTGACCATTCACAACAGAATTCAGACAAATCAGAGCACAGTGGATTCACACTGGCAGGGGGGACAGAGTGATGCAGACAGAGGGTGAATACAGATCTTACAGTATTACAAAAAAAAATAACGTGTTTGAGGAAGACTGAATCATGTAAATGTAAATCTTTTCCAGTAGACTGTAAAAATAAAATGAGGAACACTGAAAAAGAGCATCATAGATCCCCTTTAAAATAAACAGGACCGGGGTAGAACAGTAATACGGGGAGTGCAGCGTAAGTCAAACATGGAGAATGAGTGAAATAAAGAGTGACTGGGAGATGAGGAATGACTGAATTAGCGATGGAGACACTGGGATTTGTTACTAATAATCTGCTGTCCTACGTGGGACAGGTGTTCTTAATTACAGTGTTAATGCTTATGTTTAAAAACAACTAGCCTTAATGGCAGGGTACTCACATCTCCAGGACCGTTTTCAGCTGCTCCAGTTTGGATTTCTTCTCCTCAATCTCACAGTCATTGTGCTGACCTAGTTCAGCAAGAAGCTGACGGGCAATGTCCAGAACTTCCTATCGACCCAAATAAAAAACAGCAGGGCCTCAATCTTTCAGAATAAGGAAATCTTAAGGAAATTCTGCATTTGATGCACATAATTCCAGAACATCTGAGCATGTAGCGTAGCAAGAAAGATGTTGTAGGAACAGGAATTTGAATGTCATGTAGTGTGAAATAGCCCTAATTTTGGGTGGTCCCAAATGCAGTTCCTACTCAGGCCTCCTCATAAAGTAAAGTATGTCTGTGCAAAATGAATCAAATGATACAGGATAACCTTGATATGGGATACTTGCATTATAAACAACTCAGCAGTGCATGTTTATATCATACGTTGAGCAGTGAGCCTGCGGTCACATTCCAGCAGCAAGGAATGCATTCCGACGGATACAGTTTGCTCCTTCCCTGACGTAAATATCCAGTGAAGTTCCTGCCTCTGAACTTGACCCTAAGACTAAACTTGACCTGGAGAGAAGACGTGCTTATTTAACCCTTAGATGTCGCTTGTTAACGCCAGTGATAATGGTGTAATTTGATACACAGCTCACTGAAAAATATCGGGAATTTACATCAAAAGTACATATTAATTTTGTAGGTAGAAAAGGAGATTCTTTACTGAGAAATTAATATGATGAAGTTATTTTGCATTTTTTTGACTTCAAAACAAATGTAAAGATGTACAGTACAAAGACACAGATTCACATCCGTTGATACAGAATATACAAAAAAGCAAATGTAAATAACTGCATTTATAAATTTATATGTAAATTTATAATATATATATAAATATATATTACAATTGCAAATATTACACTGTAATTTACTATATAAGTACATCTATGAGATGTGAAAGTTCATGACAGTCTATGTACTTTTCTGCAGCAGTCAGTAAGACTGCAGGGTGCTTTCTATTCTAGTGTAGTAACAATCCACCCGACCAGCAGCAACTTGGTCTTTAATATGAAACTTAAAGCTTTAATTTTACTTTAGGTCGCTTCCCAAAGACTTCTAAGGCCAAAGGAGGCACTATAAAAGCTACACATAAGCCACAGCCTTCATGAAATGAAGCAGATTTGTGAGATCCAAACATAGCACAATAACTACACCCACCTGGAGCTGTTTTGGTTTCTTGAGCTTGAGCTTGCCGGTTTTGTAGCCACCGTACTTTTCGAACAGATCAAAGAACCTGAGAAAAATGTCAGGAGTCAGGCACATAATGCACCGCACATTGCTCTGGCATGAAGGAAGATGGGGCAGATGAAACTCACAGGGCATTCCTCACTTCCATCTTCATCTTCTGTTTGGGGGTGCGATCTCCATGGCGTATCACAGCAATCACACAGCGGAGTTCCATCCTGGCAAAGACACAAAGAATATAACACGTATTAGTCTGGAATTTACAGTATAAGGCAGGCTCTGAGTTTCCGCTAGTAAATATAAGCCACAGGGTAAACTGCTGAGTTGTACACACATGGTTCCTGAGGTAGTGGGGACTATAGGGATGTCCTCTGCTTCCATGGGGATGGACCAGGGTATGTGGAACTGAGGAGCCAGCTCCCGCATTACCATGTTCCTGCAGGAGGGATTTCAGTGTTATACCAGTGAACAACAATTACAGACAGGTGCTTTCGCTTCTGCTCTTTTATGAATTATGTATGCATATTTGTTTTATGGTAACTGCAGTCTCCGTATGTTTAAAAGCCTTTTGTTAAGATGATAATTACACAGTATTCAGCATGCAGTAGGAAAAGGATCAAAACAGCATACAGCCAGCCAAAGGTAAGCAAGTGAAAACAAGAGTTTGTAAATCTGGAGACAGGAAAATGATGAAGTTTCCTACTGAAACAAAGACGACACTGGTGTTCTCAGAAAAGAAAATGCAACCAACTTCTAAGACTAAACTTTGGATGCATATTAAACGATTCCTGCAGATTTCTTAAAAAAAAATAAAAATAAAAGCAGGTCTCTTAAAAAAACAAAAGTTGTAAAAAAGGCAAAAAGAGGACACATTAAATGCTGAAAACTCAGATATTATATGTTGATGTTGCTTATGTGTAACTTTCTGTTAAATGTATGTTTTCTGCTTATTAATTGCTTTTTTGACAGGAAATTAAATGAAAGAAGGATGGACTCAGTACTTTGAACAATCAAAAATGAGATGTCTCACCTACCCTAGGACTTTGGCACAGTCGTCATAGTATTTCATGGAGTTCTTCACAAAGCTAAAGCCATTTACGTCACAGACAAAGGAGTGTCCATTCGCTCGGAGGAGGTCAAAACCACACACTGTTTGCTGTGAAGACAAGATATCGATGTCACAAACTCAGTTTTTAAAGTTGAACACCGGTTATTTCTAAAACACTGTGGAGAACACAACACACCTTGAAGGCCAGACACACTTTTCGAGCCACTAATTTCTCCATGGCAGTGAGCATGACAGGGTACCGGATCTCCTTCCCCTCGCTATCTCTCTCCACCTTACCATCCAGGGCAGGGGACTTCCGGGCTTCTGCGTGAGCATAATCAGGTCCCACTGTGTACACCTGTAATTATCAGGAAAAAAAAAACACACTGAAAACTTTTTTACCATTCAGTTTAGCAGGATGTATAACATCAGTCAGAATGCACATACCTAATACACGCCCAAAAGCAGTCATACTTACCTTTACATCCGTACCATCTGTAGGCATGAATTCCTCATAAATGTAAGATCCAGTCTTACGAACTGTGCTCTCGGGGGAATACACACTGCTGCGGCTCCCAATCTACGGCAGAAAATACACTTGACTCATTCTCACGGGGGCAGACACACCTTCCAAAAGCACAGACTGTGGTAATGTTCTTCACCTTCCTGAAGAGCCGCTGACTGCCTCCGCCAGCTGAGGTTGGATAGTAGATGTACACGTTGTGATCCTCTGCAGAGACGGGCTTCTCCACAAAAGGTTTGTGAAACACCTCCCCATTCACCTCTACATGATCTTCTCCCTCCACCAAGCTACATTCTATCACACAAACACAGATACACGTCAAAGGCACGTAACAACCGAGCAAGACCAGGCAGACCCCCAAAACGCTCACCATCGGATAAACAGTACTTCAAGTTTTCATCTTTGAGAAAGAGGAGAAAATCAAGCTACAGTCCTGTTTCAGATCCAAAAAAATCTGAAATGATGTGTCAATAAGCCGTTAGTGATAAAGTAAAAATTTGCTCAAATAAAGTCAAATAAAGAAGCTGCTGGTGTTCTCAGAACAATGGACTGACCACCCCAGAGTCCAGACTTTTTGGATCATGAGAAATAGAAAAAGCAAGCAACCAATCAACAAGGCAAAATTTTTAAGATATGAAAAAATGTCCCTGTAGATTTTTAGAAGTTAGAAGCAAAGTGTGGGCATAGTAAATGTTGACAAATTGGATATTAGGTCTAGTTATAAAATTATAATCAGTTGTGAAATTATATCTAGTTCGGTCTAATTTTGTGTTAAATATATATTTAATGTTCCTTTCCTGATGCTGAAAAAAGTGAATAATTAATAACAATAATTTGTCATTCTGACCAAAAATTCAGACAAAGGACTTTTGCAATGTGCATCATTTAAAACAGTGAAAGAATGAATTTTATCACTCACCTTCTGGTCTGTCGGGGTCCCGGTTCAACACAGCATAGCGTGGAAGGTCAATGCCCTCCTCCTGCAGAATGCGATAAACTTCCCTCCTAAAACAACCAACATTTACGGGTTAGACTATGCACAGCCTTTTTCGAGCTGGAGACGCTGCTGATTACTGAGATGATGATTTTATCCAGTATGAATCTGCAATGTCTGTTTTTCCTTTGTGGGTCTGATAAGTATTATTCATGGAGAGAATGGCTCCAAAGCTCCAACAGTAACAGAAGGTTCAAAGCTTACAAACAGACATCTACATGGTGTGTCATTATTGTTATTGAGTGTGGCACCTGATGTAACACTGATGTCTGTATCTAGACTATGACATTTGATCAGAGATGTCTGTGCTAATTTTGCAACAATACTACATCCTTTATCCCATTCAAATTAGCCTGTCCAACCCCACAAATAGACCTAACCTAGTTTGAATAATGTTTAAGATTAAACCCTCAAACTCTAAAGGTCAAAAAATTTCCTTTGGTACATACCTTACATGATAGTTTCATAGTAATTACATAATAATTCATGGTATTTACTGGACAATAAGCCATAGCATTAAGTGAATAAAAAACATAAAAATTAAAGGGATTAGGCTTCTTAAGCTCAAACAGACATACATTCTGCCCACTCTACCTGTCCTGAATGAAGTACTGCATGTTGAGATCATTGATGAGAAGAGGGTTCCTCAGTTTGGCATAACTCACAGCTTTGTCCAGGGGGAATCCTATAAATGCAGTTTCACAAAGCACAACAATGAATATCAGCAATATCAGCAATAGCACAAAGTAAAGCACTCAGAGCATAAACTGGCACAAAGCGGTGAGTTTGTGTGTTACCTTTGGAATGAAAGGAGATGAGGCAGTCACACAGTGGCCACTTCTCCACTGGCTCATTAAGTATGACATCCTCTGGGAAGATGACTACAGTGATGTATTCAAACTTACAAAGCCGCTCCATGATCTGGGTCATGGGCTTGGAGTTGGACTTTTTCATCATGGAGCAGATCCCCACAACGATCTGGCGCTCCGAGGCCTAAAATCAGCAATTCGGAACATGGCAGAGAAAAATTACTGGTGGGAAATCAAGGTCTACAGCTCTACAAAGGTCATTTACTTTAGTTTAACAGTGGTGATTCCACCAGTATATAAATGTAACCAGTAGTGGACAGTAACAAAGTAACTGTAATTGGTTTCTGTACTTAAGCAGTTTGTATGTGTATCTTTACTGAAGTATTTCCATTCTGGGGGACTTTTTACTTGAACTCCACTAAATTACGACCAAATCTGTCCTTCCTTTTGGTGCTTGAAGCGAGCCCACCAATCAGGGTACAGTGGTCACTTTGTTTTGAGCTTGTTTTGACCTGTTGGACAGAGCTTGGTTCTACCTAATGGACACTGTTCTCCTTTAGTGTTCTGTACTTACGATCATTTGAATAGACATCAGTGTCAGACTAATTAATGACCTTCTATTAAAAGACTGGTGGACTGAGAGACACTAGAGTCTCTTCACCTAAAATGAGCTGATTAAGAGTCTTGTTCCAGAAATGATAATAGGACATTAGAGCCATAATAAATCATGCTACTGTTCATACTTAAGTACATTTGAAGGTAAATACTTTAGTACTTTTATTCAAGTGAAGGTCTAAAGGGAGGAACTTCTACTGACACTGGAGGAATATTTTACCTTGGATATCTCTACTTTAACTCAACTACATGGTTTGTGTACCTCGTCCACCACTTTATCCACCAATTTAAGTGACTGAATGATGCTGACTATGGATTTGACACTTGCAATTTACAGTGTGTTATAATGTGATATACATAATCTACCACAGTGGAGAATGTAGTCGAGAATCCTGAGTGTTACTGGTTTTATGCTACATAAAACTGTAAAATGTGCCATATGTAAATGTGTGATCGCTTTACAGGATGTGTTAAACATGTAATTTGACTGTGGGGTGTTAAAACCTTTTCTGGCTAGTTGGCTAACTTGGCATCAATTGGTAACACTTTACATTAAGTATTGACTAACTAATAAATGAATGCATTACTTAATATGGAATAATACATTAACAGTGATTAATGTTAAGTAATCATGTAACAACCGTTAAGATCTTTACGCAACATGTAAACATGTGGTTGTTATGTGGTTACTAAAGGTTACTAAAACATTGTAACCATTGTTAATGCATTATTTATGTGAGTTAGTCAATACTTAATGTAAAACGTTACCCATCAACTTATTTAATCACGCTAAAGATTCAAAGCTATGTTGCCCACTTCTTAATTTAAACTCGTGAGGGCTGTTATTTTAAAATTCATGTGCACAATGCAATCCCACCCAATACTATTACAGTACACTATTTAGCATACATTAATAAAGATAATGAACCCATGCTTCCCAAGTGCTGCTATTCAATGCTAGAGAACTGTATTACAAACTTGACGTATGTAGTTTTGATTGCATTGTTTTGTTTCTATAAGGGAACCTTACATGGTGTATTTTTTAAACCTCTTTTTTTGTCTTTTTAATCTAACCACAAGAGCTGTGTGGAACAGAATCATCAAAGCACTACTATTTATCTCTCTTTACCAGATCATCCTCATCCTCCTCTTCATCGTAGGCATCCGTATTATTCCTCATGTCTCTGCTGTCAACCTCTCTACACTCATGCTCCCCAAAGCCCACCAAAAACTGAGCACCCTTGCTGGGGTCCTCCTCCTCTCCTGCCGACTTTGACATTCCATGCACGTGTCAGCCAAACACTCCAAGTTCCACTGTACCATCACGTGCAGGACAACTCCATCAGAAAAACCAAATTAATCCAATTAAGCAAAAAAAGTGCACAAGACAACGTGCTGGATGTTCTGCAGAGGTGGTTTCCGAAGCGATGGTCTGTTCCGGTCTTCTGTTTCAAGGATGAGGTATCATCTTTCTGACCTTATGGCTTTTGTTCAGAGCTCAGGATAGTGGGGAACGCATTTCTGAAAGAATCTTCCTAGCTGCAATGAAAAAAGAGTAAAAGAGAATCATGAGCTTGGAGCAGAAACAAAGACAAGTTGCAGAAGTTAACCTTATCAGCAGGTCTTGCTACACATGTCCTCTTTCAGCAGTAATGCTGTCATGTGCCATGCCCACCAGTATGCTGACGGAAGGGAAAAGGCATCACATTGCAGTCTGTTGGAGATATGCACTCGCAGCGTACATTATATCATATCACGTTTCAGCATCCATGCAGATAGAAACTGCTGTTACGCAAACCAAACTGGGTCACTGTTAGGGTGAGAAGACGATTAGCAAAAACAATTACAGAGCGTGCTAACTGCTCTGACTAACTCGGACTTCTCAGTGGTAGTTATTCACCTTTGCTTTTAAGCAAGGGAGATCTGGACACAAGCTAATGCGAGTAAAATGTAACATTGATATTTAGTGAAGTTAAACAGGTTGCAGTAGAACACACTTTGAGTCATTGTCTTGCACTCTCACAGCAACATCATTTCATCACTGTCCAAAGAAGAACAAGTATCTCCAAAATGGCTAATTTAATTCTAGTCAATGGAACCAGACTTTTTTCAAAGCAGTTTTGGCTCTTTTGGGGTATTTCTTGCATTCAACTGAAAACAGTACGAGAACACAGCATGCGCTGTTGTAATATGTGTAGAAAGTGTCTTGGTGTTGTCATGCTGAGCTCCCTCAAAAAGACGGCATAAAGAAGGAAGCACATGTTGCTACAAAATGTGTTAAGGGTTCGTTCACAGATGTCCAGGCTATTCACTAACACCATGGTAGATACTGGATTTTCAACTTTATGTGGGTAACAATCTGTATGGTCCTTTTTCTCTTTGTCCCAGAGAACATACAGTCCATTATTTCCTGAAAGGTGGACTCGCCAGGCCATAATACATGTTTTCACTGTGCATCAGTCCATTTCAGATGAGCTTAGGTCCGAGACACCACAGCATTTCTGAATGCTGTTGACATATGACTGCCGCTGTACACAGTACAATGTTAATTTGCCTTTGTAGATGCAGCGATGAACAGTGTTTACTGACAACGGTTTTTATAGGAGTTGCTAAACCCATATGGTCATATCCATCACAGAAACATGTTTTTTTAATGCAGTGCCATCTGTGAGGTTAAAGTTTGCAGGAATGTTTTTGTTTGGTTTCTTTATTTTTTTTTACATTTTACAATGTTTATATTATTATTATTATTATTATATTAAATTGTCTTAACTTTTATGCAGGCATTTCATTTCAGAATGAGCATTTCAGAATGAGCATTTATTTACAAAAACATTTAAAACACTATGTGTCTTGTCTGTGTGCTGTTTTTGTTTGAATACTGGGCAAAGGTTCCACCATTATTGTTATAATTTAACCTGTGTATGGGGTTAGTTTTAACATTTGTACTTTCAGCTTAACTGTTTATTAACAGCAGGCTTGTAGAGGTTGCTTGCATATAAAAATAATCCTTTAGAAATTATTTACCAAAAAAAAAAAAAAAAAACTTGCATTAGGACGCCCCCCTCCCCCATACATTTCTCTGCACCAATGTGTTTGGCTATATCTACATTAGTCCAGAACATTACATGACCAGTCTGTGTGAGTGTCTAAGTCTAAGTGTGAGAGTGAGTAACGCATGCAGAGCCTAGGAATAGCCCTACCGCCCTCACTGGAACAGTCTGAGGGGACAAGAAATGGGAAGGATCAAATGATGCGGCCTATGTTTCCCAAAGATAACTCATCACCATGCAAGTGTTGACAAGCAACATTAAGTTCAGAGGAAACTGCTCCTAGTCAGCCAGTGTCGTGCGACACCAACACAGATAAACAGTCATAAATAAATACAGGAACACTTACGGCTTACTAATGTTCACAGAGGGACCGCAGCACATTCCAAGATCTTTAAAAGGATGGAAACTGATCATGATATGCCTCCTGCTTATTCAATAGTGTTAGCAGTACCTATTACAATCACTCACTATCCGAATCACTCCCTCACTGTCTGCATCACATCTCTCCTTCACCCACACACTCACCACTTACTCACCCTCTCCCTCACATTTACCAGGCACAGGATTCTCCACAAGGGGGAGGAGCATTTACTATGGGCTGTGGGAAATGTTCACTTGATCAAGAGTGGGTGATGCAATAATACACTCACCCTATGACTCAATCTGATACATGAGTTCACGATTCAGTATATTCATGATATTTTGGCTAAAATTCAAATGAAGAAAAACAAATACTTTATTCACGTTGTTGTACATGAACCTAAGAATGTTAGTAAACTGGCTGCCTTGAAATGCAGATAATGTTATGTTAATCTACTGCTAGAAGTTTAATGAACTCATATTAAAGGCAACCAGGTTACTTGAATAGTAATACTAAATCTAGACTTACCTACCTGTTCAGTCGAGCCTTTGGTAATTAGTTTCCTTGCTAACTGCTAACACCATACAGTGTTTTCAGTCCTTCCGTCGGAGCTAAATGTCTGTGTATTGTCTTTGCCCGAGCTGAGCTACTGCCCAAACTGTGTGGTCTAATGTGGAGATACGGCCCATCCTGTGCCGTGTGATGCCGCTGAGTGCCACTGCTTGCCTGCACTGCTGACCAGTTTTGCCTACCACAGAGCTTCTTTTTGTCTTGTGATATGAGGGGGCTTCACCTGCATCCTGCGTGCCCATCTGACAATCCTGCTATTTAATCACAGACTAATCAGACCAATTTCTTCCTCTGCCTCAAAAACACTCAACACTTCTCCTATTCTTTCTAATAGATTACCATCATAGTCTTCTATCTAACAGCTACTAAGGGTTATCCTGTTCAATTTTGCCTATAATTATAAACTCTGATCCTTTTTCTGTTTGTTTTGCTATCCAGGGTCGACCTGAAGAGGATGGGTTTCCCCTTTGAGTCTTGGTTCCTCTCAAGGTTTCTTCCTCTTGCTCTGAGGGAGTTTTTCATCGCCACCGTCTCTTTTGGCTTGCTCACTGGGTGCTTGGACCTGGATTTTTTGTAAAGCTGCTTTGTGACAACATCTGTTGTAAAAAGCGTTATATAAAGATACTTGACTTGACTTTTTTTTGCAATGTAGAGCTGGGAGACAGGAGACATTGGTGCTAATCGTTTAAAAGCAAGAGCAGATGTTATCAAAAGAATTTCCATTATTTATGATGCACTTTCACATCTCCACAGTGGATGCTGTCACAGTTTGACATAGAACTGCAATGTCAGGATACGCCTCTTGGAGATGACCACAGGTAAGGTGCTACGTAACAGTGCTGCTTCAAATCAGTAACTCCATGTTCTTGTTCATATTTAATGTGAAACACACAAGGCTCCACTATGTAACGAGACCTTGGGTTCGCCACATAAATAACAGGAAATAACACAAACACATAAACAACCAAAGAAAATATAGCCCCCTTGTGCACAAAATGTACACTCTGAAGAATCCTGCCCTTCCGACAGTGTAGCCAGACTACCGCACTGGCAGAGCATAATCAATGTTGCACAATCCCCAAAAGACTCTGGCAAAAACATGTCAGAGACAATTACATAGTGATTTATGCAGCAGTATTACTCCAGTGCCAGCCCTGTCATGCATTTTCTGACCTTAAATGGGCCACCTTAATCTAAACATCTCAACTGCCTGGAATTGTTCTCAAAATCTCTATAAACCAGAAAATCCTATTTCCTTCTCCTTCCTCCGGGGCGTTTGCCAGTGCTGCTTACATGTGCTGCTGTAATCTTGTGCCTGTGAATAAAGAAACCAGTCACTCTCAGCCAACTACTCTGACCTTTGAGATCATATCCTGTAAAGCACTTCCATTACGATAGGAAGACTGCCAGTCCTTGAAAGGTTATAAAGCCAGAAAAAGCTGCTACTACAACACAAACGGACAGACGTTTAGACACTGCAGTAAGGTACTGTAATTACTCCCATAACTACTGCTTCAGATGGCTTGTTCATCATGTTATCTGATATCTAAGGAGTGAAAACAAAATGGAGTACACCCTCTGGGGTTAAACGCCCCCCCCCCAGGTTATTTATTCACTCGACCACCACAGTGTCAGGTCAAAAGGCACCCTATCCCCCCCGCCCCCCCACTGAGTCAGCGCTGTATGTTTAGCTGTAAAGCAGTGGTGACACATGGTGACACAGAACCCATTCTCCTCACTCTTTCAAAATAAAGGGGTGTGTAACACCATTCATGTTAACAATGACCATACACTCTTCAGTCCACATAAGGACACTAACCTGCAAAAAAACATGTTTTGAATCCAAGTGTAAGCATGAGGTCATGAAAACTGATGCATTTGCTTATGTCTGTATCGATATCACAATTTAAAAGAGTGCAATTTTTAAATCGCATAAGCCGCAACCTGCACTACACTCAAGAACGACACAGTGAGAAATGTGTTGTTTCACTGTAATTAAGCTGTATTGTCTACTGATTTAAACCTGGATTATAGGAGAACGAGAATAGAAAAACGAGGCTGCCACTTTAGGCTAGGTCTTATGCTAACATGGTTGTGTTTCCATTTTCAGTTTATTGGAGAATTCAACATTATGAAAGTACAATCCACTTGCTAATATGCTAGCCCTGAGCTAATATATGCTTATGAGGAATGTACTTTTCCTTCCTGCTATCCCTTTTTGAGGCATGGTCTGTCTTTATGGTGGGCTTGCTTGTTTCATTTTTTTCACACAACAGAGTCAGCAGTTCTCCAGTCTGCTGAACATATTTTTTAATACCTGCATGTATTCATTTGCAAGGCATATATGGAACCCTACAATAATAGTATTGTTACACTCAATCTTAAGTTCTTTTAAAACGTGGTGGCCTGAGGACACAGTCTGCCCACGTCTACTCCTTTCCAAACCTTCCTTTTTAGGCAGAATTTTTCCTTCAGTGTGGGCGTTCCCCCTCATTGTATCCTACAACTCAACCACAGCCAAGACCAACAGCATGGCAAGCGTGATGACATATGAACTCACTGACCGTATAGCTCTAACCTGTGAAACAAAACGATACAAATGTCTGAATTCATTAATCACTGTTGGCACTGCTGACAGCCAGCAAAAAGCCAAGACCTAACTTTCTATATTGACAACTTCCAACTCCAACTTTTCTCCATTACAGTATCCAAAACCATTAACACATAAACACAAATTTAATCATTCTGTATCTGAAGAGTTATTAACCATGTAAACTATAGGGACTGTGGGAAAGATTGACTGATCATAGACTTGATCAGTATCTCCCAAACTCGGTCCTGGAGAAAGGATTTCTCAGGTAACCAGACAATTCAAACACCATATTAAGTCTGTAATGATTGATAGGGTGAGAGACAGAGGATGTGCCTACTGGATCTGGATCTTATCCCACTTTACTGAGATATGCAGAAACGCAGTGCCACATTAAAAACATCAAAAAGAACAAAAACGATTATTTCTACATAGCCTTTCTTATACTGCACTCAACCCAATTATACAGGACTGATGTGCTCTCTTTGTAACGAGTCTTGAAGGTAGTCAGTGCTCTTTCAGTACTGATGGTATAAAAGCAATGCTCTGAAAAGTGTATTGTAATCTAATTTATTATGATAAACATATAATATAGTGTCACGTAGCCCATTTCTTGTTCCTCTACTGCAGAGCCTGGAGTTCCCCTCTTCTAATTCAACCGACTGCATAATGATAAAGTGCTGTGAGAAAGTTCTGCCCCTTTTTAATTTTTGCTATCACAGCACATGTCTCTGTAAATTCTTTAGGATCTTTCAACGAAATGTAATATTGTACAAATACAGTATAATCATCAAACACAAAACAGAGTATTTTAATTATAATGATATCTAACAAATACAAAGCTATCTAACACAACAACAGATCACATTAAAAAGTAACTGCCTGGACAACTTGCTATCCTGATACAGAATCAGGGAATTCTTAAGGGGAATGACTGTTCATATGATCATAAGATGAAGCTGAATCATAATCAGATTAAGCAGGCAGACAATAACTCAAATCGTGAAAGTAAATACAGATATGAACGACTGAAAAGAAACAAAATTAAGGTTTTGGAGTGGCTTTGTTAAAGTCCTGACTCTGATGAGCAATTCACATGGGAAAACCTACTAATATCTGAATTAAAGCAATACTGCAAGGAAGACTGAGCTCAGACGTTTCAACAACTGTTTAATAGGGTGAAATCGAATTATAGGAGAAGTTAGTTGGAGTTATTACTGCTAAAGGTCAAGAAACAAGCTGTTAACTGTAAGGGGGGAATTACGTTTTCAAATGGGTGATTCACAAGTCAGATACCTTGGCTCCTTGAATAAATGAAATAATAAATGTAAAGAAAATGTATTTTAGGTTTGATATAGTTATGTTTGTTTACTATCATATTTTGTTTAAAGACCTAAAACACTCACTAACACTGACTAATATGCAGACACAGAGAAAATAAGGTACAAATACAAACACGCCAAACCGGAAATGTCTGGGTGTGCAGGGATGCAGTAGGTAGCACCTGTGTTATTATTCAAACTAAAACTAACGAGTTTACATGCAGTTAATAATCTGATCATAAGTAGATTTCAGCAGTGATCTGGTTATTCAAGTAGTCATATTAACAGCACACTTCAGTTTCTGAGATCAGATCAAGGTCTAGAAAAGCTGTTTATGCAATCTGATGAAGAGAGCTGGGGTTTATTTCAGTAATCTGATTTCTCAATTGTACAGAAACTCTTATTCTGATTTCAGATTTCTCCGGTTGCGCATGAGCGAAACAGACCGCAGCACTGGGAATAAACATGCAGCAGCTACCACAGCAACCACGAGACTGCAACGAAACACTTTTGGAGCGAAAAAACAACTATATGCTTCCTGCAATGAAGGACGTAAATATTCTTAATGTTCTATATAATGTGTGGTTATACATTCAATGACTTGTTTAAAAAAGCTGTGGCATGTGTTCAAGTTCTATATTCCATTTATCTCATTTCCTCTTCCGTTTATTGTCTGACTATGAGTCAACCGATTATCAGCCCAACCAATAATCAGAGTCAATATTCAGCATCTTCCGGATTATCAGAATCTGCGTTTGAACTGGCTTCTTAACCCATAAAAGCGCATTTTGCTATTTATGCGCATATCTGATGCACTTACGATTAAAAAAAAAAAAAAAAACACTTTTGTAATCTGGCCCAATGTCTGGAAATACGTTTAGCCTAGCTATTTCACTCTAAAACTGAGTTGGCTGCATTTTGCTACCCAGTGTTACCTGCCGCCATTTTCTGTGGCCACAGTGCATGATGGGATACAGTACACCATGAAGATAGCTCCCCCTGTATACTAGAAACTCTGACTGGAGTAGAACACCATCCGGGTATCTTCAGTGCACTACAGACTTTCAGTTTGGTCGCATACTGTATACTACATACTACCTTTGGGCAGATTTAGTACACAGATAGTATGTAGTATGTAATTTCAAATACAACCTGTCTTTGTCCAGCCTGCAGCACTACTAGACTGGCTGAAATATGGACCAGGTGCCAGGTCCACAAAACTAATCAAACTAATTAAAAACAATTTTCTAATAAAAAAAACCCACAAAAATAAACAAACAAATACATAAAATAACCCAAGGCAAGTAAGATTTGGGGTTACATATAAAAACTATTCTTTTCCTGCCTCACAGAAGCGCCTTTAAACTGTGCTATAAAACTTCTGCTTATTTTACTGGCTGAGACATAAACAAGTCACTCTGGTTTGAGCTTACAGACTCAGATTTCTTTCCAGTAACGATGACAGAAACCAGTAGCCTGCATTGTCTACAATGCAAAAACAGCCACTTCTTCCAAAAGCAATAGTAAACCTGCATGTCTTATGTTGTTATGTAACGTTATTATGAATGTTATAAAAACATTCATTTTCTGTGGGCATGAATGTTCTCTGTGCCTTAGAAACCCCTTCATGCATCCCTCACTCAAGAATGGAGAAAGAATTAAAACGACTTCATTAAAGTACAATTGAGGCCACAACAGTACCACAAAGCTGCCATACAACTATGTGTCAGACATCAGGCAGCAAATTCATCAACATCTCATGTAATAACTTTCTATGAGGGCGTTTTGAGCTCTTCAGACGTCTGGTTCCCATCAGTCACCACTGTGAACAGTTATGACTATCTGCAAGCGTCTCCAGAACCAGGCATTTCACACCAAACCATTTAACTGTGCAGAAATCTAGAAAAGTCGGTGGACTTCCCCTTTAACTGTGGAAGAAGGCTTTTCTTCCTCCTCCGGGCGTCTTTCCAAACAAATGAAACACAGATGGGACGCATGGGACGCTTTACTTGATATGCCCAACATCTCAAGCGCAATTCAGTCCTTAGTTCTCATCCCGGCTCAGAGATGTCTGTCACTTGGAACACAAGTCGAGCTTCAAGGACGCGTTTCTGCCTGAGAGGAGGAGTGACACTCACTGACTGACTGACTGACAGGAAGTTACTGCAGTTTCAATTCGCTTTATCTTATTTCATTCCCTTAAACATAGCCTTCTAAAACAAACACAACAAAGACAAATAGCCCAATCTGGCAACCTGCCTACAGAGAAAAGACCTGCATTCTGACCGGGCTGTGTGTTGTTCACAGAGCAGTGAAATAAAGACACAACTCTCCTCCGCCTTCAGCTCCTCTCGGGACACTCTGAACTCTGATTCAAATTGTTTAATGTCGTATAACAGAAACACAAAATACAGGAAATAAGTTGGTCGAGGCTGTGAGATACTCACTTCCCGAAGAAAGGGGCTCGTCTGACAGGAACAGCTTCCTCGGCTCCTACCAACATAAAGCTCAGCAGCAACTTCAGGAAAAACACAGCTACACCGTGTTCACAGACTACTAGTTTCGTTTGAAGTGTGTTATAGAGCCCAGAGACTGTAGATAATGACCGCCACCTACAGCACTGGCGAGGAAGGTAGAAGACACCATCCAAATCAACATAGGTTAAAGGGGAATCCCACCGCTTTTCAGAATTTCATTGAATTCAAGGTGAAAAGCTCCGCCACAGAAAGTTGTTACATGAAATGGCTATAAACACACTGCCTGATGTCTGACACATTGTTTTATGTCAGTTCTGTGATGAAGATTAGGCTTAAAATGTGTCCTATTATTTTCCTGGCGGATTGGTACATACAGGGTGCTGTGGGCAAAATAGTCCCCAAATAAAAAAAAAAATATATATATATAATAGGTTTTATTTCCAGATTTATTTGATTTATTACTTGACCACTGTCATCAGCATTATATATAAACAACATGGAAAAGGCACATGCAGGTTCACTGGTGGTTTTGGATGCTAAATAAAATGGTTGTATTGTGTATTTGTGTTGTAGACATGGTTCCCATCAGCGAACCATATACCATGGTTCCCTGGTTCCCATCAGCGTGTATAAAAAGAAGTCAGAGTCTGTAAGTTTCTCCACAGTGAACCATTTCACATCAAACCACTCTGTATGGATCCTAAAGATCTTAAAAGACTGCATTATTTGGAAATTTTGAGAAGTTGAGAAGTTAATATTGATAGGCACTGCTTCAGTCAGGGAATGCTATACTTCACTCCAGTGCCCACTCATGTACTCCTACCAGCACAGAGCTGTGATCACTGTGAAAATGAATGACGTCTGCTTTCATGATGCTTCAAATCTGCTCTTATCTATCCAAAACATATCTATCTAAAACCGAACTGCTCCAGCTACATACCACAGTTGCTGCTTCAAACATGACTGTAAAAGAATTTGTGTTTAGTTTAACGTCCATGTAGGTTTTGCATTTAAAACAAGATCATGTTTTGCCATATGTGTAGCTACTAAAACTGGGAAAATCAAATAAGTAGATTTCAGTGGAGGTGTTTTTAGTGGAAGTGTGTAGTATGTAAGGTTTCTGGCAGAGATTTTTCAGACACTAATTCAGTTCCACCATTTTCATAAAAAATCTTTCTGCACTCATCATCCAAAAGGAACAGCTGTACCCAGAAGGAAATTGTGGGATTGCAATGCTATTGGGAAAGAAGATAAAGGTTCTTTATTAATGTAACATGCCAGATGTCTCTGCATGGAGTTGTAGAGTTTCCTAATGGTGTCCTGTGATAATCCATCCCATGCAGCCTGAATATTCTCACACAGTTCCTGCAGATTTGCAGTAGGGGTGGAGGTGGAGTAACACCAGGCCTTCTGGACATGTGACACATGACAACAAATGGCTCATCAACACACGGATTCGTTGGTCGTCTCCACCATGGCAAAAGCGGGACTCGTCACTGAAGATGACCTGTTGCCATTTTGAGTCACTCTATGACTGTCTGGCATAACACCATTGCAGTCTTTGGTGAAGTTGACATGGTGTTAAGGGCAGTTGTCATAACGGTCTGCGTGCATGTAGTCCTGCATCGTGCAGCCGTCTGCCAGTGGTGCTGGCATTAAAACCCATATATCACTTGCTGAGACAATTTTGGCTGATAATATTCACATGTTCCACAATGCATTGTTTTATGTTGTCTGAAGCTGTGTTTTTGTAGAACAGTTTACAGCGTTCAGAGTGAACGTTATTCAATTATTATTATGTTAAATAATATTAAGTATTTCTCACTATAATCAATCAGGATAGAATGATTTCAGTACAGGGTCAAAAACTGAACTCTCTCTCTCTCTCTCTCTCTCTCTAAATGATTATGTAATGTTGCACATCCTGAAGTAGTTCAGGCTCAGCCAAGGTACTACAGTGTTTATTTTGCTCTCTGTGGCCCAAAGAGAGCAGCAGTGAGCTGATAGTCAGATGCATCTTCCACATTTGCTCTACAGCTGAACCTGACATAGCCTTTGCTCATGACATGTTGTACATCCTGTATACCATGAGATGAGCTGTTTGTAAGGTGCTGGAAAAAGACAAGCATATAGATTGCATAAATGCTTGCCTTTGTTTTGCTTGCATGTAGTGTCTTATTACAAAGGTACACTAAGGTCCCTACAGTCAGCTTAGTCATTTCTGGCACCGCTGCTGAAGGGCACATCAAAGAGGTCATGAAAAATATTGTTGTGGTTAATTAGTTCGTTCTCACACTGAAGATGGAGAGAAATCTAGCCTTTAATTGAAATACTTCAGTTAGACAGTAACTCAGTAAGTGTAATGCGTTAGTGTACTGTAAGTAGTGTGTTGGTGTACAGTAACTCAGTAAGTGTAATGCGTTAGTGTACTGTAAGTAGTGTGTTGGTGTACAGTAACTCAGTAAGTGTAATGCGTTAGTGTACTGTAAGCAGTGTTTGGTGTACAGT